>OZ022263.1:86427148-86589648 GCA_963978885.1 Nemotelus pantherinus | reverse complement strand
ACACCCGAGCAGGGCAAATTTTGTTAAGTATATTGAATACAACAAAAAAATTGTTGTTGAATTCAATATGCTTACAAAATTTGATCTGTTCGGGTATGCAAAAAAACACACCTATACTTAATAAAAATTTGATCTGTTTGGGTGTGCAAAAAACGCACTTATAATTGTTATTGGCATAAGAACTGCGAGACTTTGTCAAGAATTGCTTAGCTTCTTCATTACATGATTTTGTCCCTAATGTATAAAAAATGAGTAAAATAAAGTAATTGATAATTTTTCCTTCTTGATTACAAATTTGACGTTTCTGATTGGTGGTTTGTGTAAATCATCTCAAGGTGAGCGAATCTTCTTAAAGTTGAAAGCGGAAATGTGTCACTAATAATTTGATGAGACTTAGTAAATAATTGTACGTCGGGATAAAAATAAGTATTTAAATGCCATAACGCTTGTAAATATTATTGGGAAGAGTAAGCTAAGATTCGTTTCACTTAGTAACTTGTAGACTTATATTCATAAGACTGGCAAGAATGAATTTCTTTCCGTGTTTCATTGTCATACTAAATGCACGCGTTTTCAATCTGACAATACATATTTTGAATTTAGTTTTGTAATTGTATTATTTGACACGGATGGAGTTTTATTATATTATATTGTTTATTTATATTGATTATATTGTTTTGTTGTTGGACTAACAAAAGCTTGAATGAAAAAATTTTATGAACAAATTTCATACAATACGTTGAAGGAAGTCATTTTGAAAATGATGCAGTCTGTGTTTGGAAATGATGCATGTATAAAATGTAGGTCAAACTATAAGTATGTTTGTATCTCTGATGGTTATACTCTTATGATAAAAAAATTATTTTCTGATGTGTTTAACTTATTCCAAGTAACTTAGAAATGTTTAGAATTCATGACTAAAATCAGAATCCAAACAATATTTTTTTTTATAAAATCGGAAAGAAAGCTTTTTATCATAAATTATCATAAGTTTAGATCTAAATCTTTACAGAGGTGCATGAACAAAAACAATTTAATTGCAATTTATATTAGTGTTATTTCCAATCACCTGCATTTTGGACCCGTGCAACCTATCCGCACTTAATTCGCGTAATTGCTTGAGCCATGTTAGAAGTACCACCGTAGTCAAACATAAATTGTGGATCTACTCTGCTGCTGTACGTTCTATTATAACACAAATTATCGTGCACATACATCATTTATGATATGTCAACAGTAATTAAGCATTGGCTATCTCGATATGATTGTAAAATCGTTAACTTGTTGCTTTACATTCTGAGGCTGCCAGATGGCTAGTTTTGTAATTTTGGAAGTTTTATTTAGATTAATAGCAGTTTCTTTATCGTGCTTGTGTGAATACAACATTGTTGGAAAGATAAACAAAAATTCATTTTCTTAGAAAATCGCATTAGTTTCAATAATATTTACCAAATGTGCTCGTTATTACAACCAATCAACACGTAAGATTACTCACGACTTTCACCTGATATGTTCATAGTGATATGTTCAAAGCATAGGATCGAAAGGTTTTCAGGCTTACAACTGGTATGAATATCAAAATTTAAGAATGTAAAATACTTGTTTCCTAGTTTCATTGTAAGATATTTAACATACTTAAGGAGATGCTACCAGCATACTTGATGGCCATAGCTTTTCACCTCAAAGTCAACACACCTCGTTAATTGAATTGTTATCCCATGACTGCATATTCATTTCCAAATATAGATTTATTTTTAAAGTTACCGTCCGTGAGATTTTTGGAATTCGGAAAATTAGAACATTTTTTGCTTATTTTAATTCAAAGTTTTTAGCACATGACCATTTACTGGAAGTATCTGCTGGCGTAGTAGTAACGAAAGTGACTGGTGCTAATAGTCATTTGAGAACATCACAAAAAATAAACCAAATCTGTACCTTATTGATGCTAACGCATCCTGTAAATTTTCTTTCGATACTAAGACTGTATTTAAAGTTATACAAGCAAAAATAACACTGGTTAACAAAATTTTTAGTGTTTTTTCTATGTATTAGGTGTGGTGAATGAAAATACGCAGCTATTTTTGTTTACCACGTTTTAATTTTATTTGGTTAAGAAACATAAATTATAAAAGAAATATTAAATAGTTTTCCAGAAATATGTGAATAATATGGTTTGTAAATTAAAAGTCTATGATTTTTTGGAATATTTGGCTTACGGTTGGTCCCTTTTGATCGCCCAGTAGTAGTCAGCCAACATTCTTGGACCCCACCTACTCTGATAAAGCTTTTCCATTTTTGAAATGTCTTGATGGAACCTTTGTCCATGCTCGTCACTTGCAGCCCCCAAATTATCATTGAAAAACTTCAGATGAAAGTTTTGTCAATGAATTTTAAGCAACATATTGGAACCCAAAGCATCATATGTCAAAAGAAGCTCGTTAATCAATTCTCTATGGCTCTCACTCTTATGATTACCCAAAAAATTTGCAACCACGTTCTTAAAGCAATGCCAAGCTAATTTTTCTAAAACTTTCCATTTATCTTCGAATTTCGGATCTTTTATTAATTCCCTGATATGAGATCCTACGAATGTGTCTTCTTTTATTTTAGCATCACTTATTCAATTGGCTTGAAGTGGAGGTTTGTGAATCGTAAACCTTAAACGATGTAGATAGAACTGGTAGTAAATTGTCTTTATGAGGAACATGTTTTATTATTGAAGATAAATCAGGGTATTGAACTGTGTGTTTTGCCTTTGGATGTATGCCTTTCACTGGAGTAAGACAAAAATAGCAGTGTGAAACGTGATCTCTTGGCTCAGTCCACATCATGGGAATAGCAAACGGCATATGACGTGATCCTTTCTTCCAATGAGTTAAATCAGTTACACACGTTAAGCAACAAATTTGTGGGGCCCAAGATTTATCTTGATGAGCAACCCCAAAACCAAAATACTCACGGTAACACTTCAAAATAAGATCAGAAAAATATCGCCTTTGATTTTTTAATGTTAATTGGCCACAAATATAACAAAAAGAGATAGGATCGTTAATAAACTTTCTCGACATATGCGCAGAAGCACAGGAGTTACTTAAAACCAAAACAATTTAAATTAATAGCGAAAATAAATATTAAGACTACTTAAGGCCAATACATTTTTCTGAATAGAATTTTTGGGTAGTAAGATTAGCCGTTATTTGGTGAAGTCCTATACTGCCCTTCTAAGCGCAAAAGCGGTATCTCAATGAAAGCGAGTTTCGAGATAATTGAAGTTTTGTAAAAATAATAATATTGATATGCCTCTTATTCCCTTGGTGATTTAAGCTAAAACTGATATAGGCGACGAGGAACTGGGTTCATTTGGAGCTGGTGGAGGCAGGGCCGGTTCTTCTATATGTGCACATGGTGCTTTGAATCCAAGCGGCAGCATAAGACAAGCACAAAAGGCGGCAAAATAAAATATATAATTCAAGAATAAAATATCTTCCTCTAAAATATCTACCATATAACCTTTATCTATATGTAAAATAAGTTGGAGATATTAAATTTTCAGTTTATTTATTTTCCGCTTACGGTAACACCTTGAGTATGCACCTGTAGGGTTGTTTACTATAAAACCATCCATACACCATAAGATTAGCTGACGCAATTCTAGAATTCATCAAATGCTTGTATAGAAATTTATACTACTACTATACTACTACTACTAGAAAAAATATACTACCAGATTCGCATCATGTATTGCATGTTAAAACAACAAAATGTTTTTTTGCATATACGTATACATACCGAGAGTGTGAATGAACCCGTTTTGACTTCGAGGTGGGGTGCTTATCTCTCATTCACAGCAAGTTCATTTGGTGCACTTTCAAATCGCGCTCCGATGCCGCCTAAGGCGCCGTACCAATGGCACCCTATGCGTCAGAAGAGATCAAAGCATAATTGCGTGTAACAAAAGGAGATGGGTATGGAGCACTTGTGCGCCTTGACTGATCATCGTAGATGAACTCGAAGGAGAAAATAAAAAATAAAAATATTATTTTTTGTTCACGGAGGAGAAAAATTGAGACTGATTCATTTAGAGACATTGTATACGGTTAGAGATTAGTGTTGTCACTTCGATTTGTCATTTCTTGAGTGTAATGAAAATTTAAGTTTGGAAAATTAGATTTGAATGATATGAAAAATCATTTTTATTTTATGGATGAATAGTTGTAAACCTATGTTTTCGTCCAAATTAAAATGTAACGGAAATTTATCACAAACGTGTATTATAGGAAACTGGAAAATGTTAATAATTTTCCCCTAGATTGGCTTATTAATTTTATTTCTTATTAAATAATTATTTCTTAATAAGATCGTACCCATATTTCTCTCCCTTTACATGATCACAAAGCTGTAAAAACAAAGAACCCGTAAGCATGATTGTAACTGCACTAAAAAACAAAATCGTTGAATACATCAAAATAAGTAAATACATGTGCAATTATAGTCGATTTGACACCAGATTACCTTTGGTAATCAGCTTTGCACACTTTAAAAAGGAGTATTTAATAACAAAAAGCAGTTTAAAGGATTTTCAGAAGCAAAATATACGACCGTAAAAGGACTTACAATTTGAAATGAATTAATGAACAATGGGCTATAAATTGCAAATCTATGACAATGGCTCCAATATAGAGCGCAGGCAATATAGCGTGCAAAATTTAACAAACACCTTCAATTTGGTTGTCAACGAAACAGCGAACTGTTTTTTTTTTGTACAATAGGTGTTTTTGACCTTGTCAAACAGTTTTATGTATTTTTGCAGTTCTATGAATAGTTGGCGCATTCTCCAAACGTATATTGAGGGCTTAAGCCCTTATATGATACAAGATTTGAAAATTCACTTAACGCCTTTAATCTCCTGATGCAAAATCTATTTGATACATACGAAGCGTTAGGAGCTTTAGAGGAAAGTGAAGATTCGAATATTAAACATATTGTAGAGTGTTTAGGAAAAAAATTGCTAAAATTTAAGTTTATTGTTAGCTTAATAGTATAGTAATTTGGATAAAATCAATTTTGCGACCAGATTGAATCAAAGCCACTCCCTATATCTAACCACCACTAAGAATAGTTCATAGCCAACTTTAAATATTTTGGTGGAATATCGTAGCAACTCAGGATTTGAAAGTACACCTGTTACTGCAAGAAAATCGAATTAAATTTAGATGTATCATGTAGGCCAAATAACCAAAGCTAGTCATCCCCCACGTTCTCAAACCTGCCCAAAACATCAATTTGGAGGACCTACAGTAGTGTGCTCCATATAGTATATTCGCAGACCCTGAGCTGAGGGCGGCAAATTCTTCCTATGCACCAGGCGCTAAACACATTAGGGCCGGGCCTGGGTGGAGGATTCTCCTTACTCCACTTTTCTCGGTGAGCTGTCTTCCGCTCTTGGATTCATCAGGTACTTAGATTGAGAAAACTTTCTCAAGGGATTTTCCATATGTTTTAAATAAGATACCATTAAAAGGATTAGTTCATTAGATGCGTATTGTTTTAAGCTTTCTAATGCTATAAAAATCAATTTTTCGATTTTTTTTTAGATACCGCTTTTGCGCTTAGTAGGGCAGTATAGTTCGTGTCCAATGAAGAAATTTAGAAATTTTAATGTGACTGTGTAATCACTCAAATTTGCTGAAAAATTTACAAAATTTTCAAAAAAAAAAATTAAGTACTAAAATAGAATTGAAAGCTATTTTAAAGTAAAATTAATAAATACACATATGGAGAATAGTATTTTGCCTTTTGCTTGAAATCAAATCAAATGCTGCAATACTTTAATAGTTTTCAAAAAATCAAACCAAGAAATAACCATGCAACTAAAAGAATTTGCCCTGCTCCCAAACAAATAAAGCCTTTTTAAAACTCGCCTCTATAGTTTATCTACCAAACCTCTTAAAATTTGAATGGCCATCATGTATATGCTAACCGACATACCATACAAACTACCCCAAACATATAGGGCCCTATTCCGAGAGTCACCTCACGTGAGATCTCTCGTCACGAAAGTCACGTCCCCTACGAACCGTTATTCTGAGAGTCACGTGAAGTGATTCTAGGTGGGGTGACTACGAATTTGTGTTTGAATGGCAACGCCTAAACATTGACATTACATAGCACATCCATAGCACACTGACATCGACTGGTGCATATTCGATCACCGAAGCTAAGCGGTATTTGGCTTGGTCAGTACTTAGATGGAGGACGGCTTGGGGAACACCGCATGTCGTTTGCGCTTAAAAGCTTTCGCTCGCTTTATATCACAAGTGCGGCTTACTTTGAAGGGAGTAGAATAATAACAAATTAAAGTTCAAATAGAAGTAACGAAAATCGAACGCAAACAGGAAATTCCCAGGGATAAGCAAATAATTAGTGACATAAAAAAGGGGACGGTATTTACAAAAGGACCAGGTATATACTAAAACTTGCTATACAAGATTAAAAATATAGTGATTAGGAAAAAGTATTGGTCAATATTAAAAGTGTTTTTTTATGTATTCGCTGTGCTGTTTCAGTTAAATAAAGCATAAGAATTGTCACTTGTTGCTTACTTTTCAGCTAATAAAAATCAAAAATTCAAGAAAAACAACATAAAGAAACACAAAAAGACACTAGAGGACACACTAATTTAAAAAAAAACTATCAATCAAATATAAAACACCCCAAAAATTAACACACAACAACAAAATCACAAACACGCGAGACAAATATTTATCAGGAAAATCGTGTAATGGCTAAGGCGAACACGTAGTCCAGTTTAACTGCATTATTCAAATAAAAATATATTATTATCTTCAAAATAAGATTTTTTTACTTTTTTTCATGTTTCATGATCTAAATGTCGTCAAAATCTTTCTTCGTTTTATTCAAAATATCAATTTATATCACTTCTGTCCAGTCACTTGATATGATCAAGTGACTGAAAAGCTCACTTCACGTGACTCTCGTCACTTCATGTGACTCTCGGAATAGCCGACAGATTGAAAATGTAACTTGAGGTGAGATGAAGTTACCTCACGTAACTCTCAGAGAACGAAATCAAGAGAGTCACTTCATTCGTCACGTGCGGTGACTCTCAGAATAGGGCCCATAATTTTATGGCTGTTTAACGAATGCGTTCCTTATTTGTCGCGAACACATACAACCAACAAACGGCCAACGAACGGCTAATGATGGTTTGACTAATTCGTTCACTCTCAACGATTGGCGTTGACTGTGCCGTCTACACACGATGTGATTGAGGCCAATCGCTTCGGACTGAGGCGTTGGACGTGGTCTGGGTTAGGCTATCGTCAAACAACCGTCTACACTAGAATGAAGTCCCACGGCCAATGCATCGCCAACGCGTTGAATTTACCGCCGGCAGAGCGAACGGCAACCAAGGCCAATGCCTCTTTGTGCACACTAAGCAAATCCGAGCCAACGAATGGCTTGGCCGTTGGCTTTGGCTGTATGTGTACAAAGCTTTACTAAACTATTACTCGACTTAATATCAATTCGCACATAAAACAGAACATGAAAACATTTTTAGGCTGAATTGGAAGAACATTGACTGCGAGTTATAAACTGCATAAATAGTGATGGCACTATCAAAAGTTGTTAGAGCTGAGATCTTGATAACTGCCCAATTGTTGTAATGATATCTCAAAGAATGTAGATGTAGTAATGTTCATACCTTAGTGCCGCGACATACAATTAGTTCTTTTCCGCTTGGCTTTTCTAGCGCTTAATAGAACTCAAGGGATTAAGTAAGCTGCGACCTACGTTTAAGTTAAATCCGAGTCGGTTTCAGAGCCTGAAAACAACCGTGCCTATCTCCGGCATGGAAACGATTTGCTCTACGGTTTAGCAAGCGAAAAAATGCAAAACTCATTGAATTCAAAGTATGTAGTGTGACATACGATTAGGTTTTCCCGGAGCGGTTTATTAAAGCTCAATTCATCCAGTTTATTAAAATTCGACCGCATACTGCTTAGGAAACACCAATCCGTGTGTCGTGTAATTACAGCGACGGGAACAACCGGAGATGGCTTGTCATCCGGAAACAGCCTAATCATATGTCGCTACTTTTATGCTTACGCTATATCTTAAAATATGTCAAAACAATTATAAGCCAAGATTGATTAGTTAGAAGGGTAAAGCTAGAATACCTTTTTACAATGCTCTAATTAATTATTGACTTTAATTGGCATAAAGTTGTTTTCCTTAATTTATAAACCCAAAATCTATCGAAAATCATTTTATACAAAAACAATAATTTTATTTATAACATTCATGTACAAATTTTAAACCCATTTCTCCATTGCAGCAAATGATTCGTACGTCTTATTATTCGCAGTTGATGATTTGCAAAACCTACAAATAACTGCAATTTTATGAATAAAATATAAATTGAAGGAAAATTGAATAAGCTTCGAGAAAAAAGTTATACTCACCTTTTTCCCCAAAATAATCCCCTCTACCCAACAAATCTTTTTTATAAAATTTTACTAATTTCATCTTCAAATCTCTACAACTCGAACTAAATTCACAACGAATTACCATATATATTCACACATCTTCATTTTACATGACTTTTTGGATGACGACTCCGAAATTGATAAAAAGCTTGAAAAGGATGAAAAGTCCAATAAAAAACCCAATGATGCGATCCTTAACTAACGACGAGAGCATGTTAGTCTCGATTCACAGGCAACTTATCGAATTTCAGGCTTCAGCAGATAAATCCCGTCTTGTTGAAAATGAAAGGGTTCGTCATGTTTTCAATGAATGAACGTATGATTTTCAGCTAGGATATGTGAGCTAGATGAGAGTAGTGTTGGAAAAGATTGAAATGAGTGAATGAAAGAATGGTAAAAGGGATAATTTGAATGAAAAGACTAGAAAAAAGGGCCGTCGGAATTCAATGTATTTGTTTGATGAAAAGGTAAGTCTGGTGTGAAAATTCAAAAAGCAGATTATGGAAAGGAATATGTATGGGGAAAAAGCATATTTCAAATTCGTTTTGCGGTTTGCACTAGCAAATTTGAAATTATTTTTTCCAGTAGCAAATTAGAAATTATAAGTTTGAATGTTACAGCTAAATATAAATGGAATTCAATGCATCATACATTCATAAATAAAATGCATTCGTAAATAAAATGCTAAACCCTATCTGGTAAAAATCTAATTTACATACCAAATTTGCGGTGAGGTTTTTGATTTTTATGCAAAAATTAATGAAAACGTGTCAGCTCTGGATGTGTGTTGGTCGACCGTGCACGTTGAAATTACTATAAAGTGTGTTTTTTTGTGAATTTTTTTTTAAATACTGCCAATAAAACGTATCTTTGCTATTTTTCCTTTACCAAAGCTAACATTATGGATAAGTTGAAGACCGTTTATCTTCAGCGACCTCAGGCGACGCACAACAAAGTTGTTGAATTAAATAAGTTCAAGCTTATACACTGAGAAAACACATGGCGCCTGACGCCATAATTTATAGACTTCTGGCGCCATGTACATAGTCGATTTAGGGATTGTGATAAAATATAGCGCCACACGCCATAATACATGGCGAAAAGTACATAGGCCTACACGCCATGTACTATAGTCCTACACGCCATGTACATGGCGTGGCGGACTATATTACATGGCGTGGAGAACTATAGTGCATGCCGTGGAGGACTATACTGTATGGCGTGGAGGACTATAGTACATGGCGTGGAGGACTATAGTACATGGCGTGGAGGGCTATAGTACATGGCGTGGAGGGCTATAAGCATAGCGTCTGCTCCTTTGTACTATGGCATATGGCATATTTTATCACAAATCGACCGAAATCGACTATGTTCATGGCGCCAGATGTCTATAAATTATGGCATCTGGCGCTATGTGTTTTTTCAGTTTTTTTGAAGATGATCCAGTTTGCATCCAACAAAAGGCCACGAACCTTCTCAGTTCGGAGCACCTGGAGGTAGAGCACTTGATGTTAGGTGATGGAATTCTAACAAAGAAATTCCCGAGGGATTAATGACATCAAAGATCATGTCCTCTCCTACATTCAAGAAGCTTGCTGATATTTATGCATCTCCTCACACAGCATGGCTGCGAGTTATAATTGTAGTGCCATGAGCCATATTACATGGCTCATGGCATTATGTAATATGGCGTGTGGGGCCATAATTTCTGCGCCATGTAATTATGGCACTGGGAGCTATACTGCATGGCTCAGGGTACTATGTACATAGCGTGTTGCACCATAAATGCTGCGCCATGTCACATGGGATCACGCGCTATGTAGATTCTGACATTATGGCGTTGGGAGTCATATTGCATGGCTCAGAGTACTATGTACATGGTGTATGGGGCCATAAATAATGCGCTATGTTACATGGCTCTGGGCTCTATGTGGATTTTTTTCAGTTTACATATATTTCATCAGGAGGTTTTTTCTTTTAGAAGCGAACTCTTAAATTTCATAGAAATGCTGCACAAAAAGGGTACACAGGTTTCCAGGCTCACTCTCAACTCAATCTCGCATTGCATTTCCTTATGATGTTAGATGATGTCAATAAAAACGAAAAAAATGGACTATGCTCAATCCGCTTTTTGCCCTCTTTTGAGTTTTTGATTTTCATCACTTATTTTGTTCCTTTGTTACGGATAATGCGTTCCTTTTAAGGTGCGTACACATACAACCAACGAACGGCCAATGACAGTTTGATCGATTGTTGGTCGTTGGCCTTGGCGTTGGTCCTGCCGTCTACACAGGAACAGATTGGGACCAATGGCTGAGAGCCAAGGCACTGGATGTGGTTCGGGTTAAGTGCCATTGTACACCTGGTGATTGACAGCGATTAAAATGGAGTTGTAAAGTATAACGCATTTATGGTAATAGAACGCATTTCGACACCATATACTATATTTGACCATATACAAAAAACCTCAGCCTAGCTCAACATACTACTCGATATTAGCTGTGTTTAATGAGCTGCTCTAGGTTGAGCTAGGTTGAGATATCTCAACAAAATGTGTTTAATGAGGAATTCGGCTGCTCTAACTTGCCCGAAGTTGCTCTGATTTATGTTTCATGAGTCTGCTCTAAGTTGAACTAGAGCAATTTAGAGCACGATTTTCACTCTACTTTTTTTGGTAGAGCAAGTTCGGGCAAGCAATCAGCTGTTTTCCAACTGTCACGGAACCGACTGTCAACACAAAATTGTTACTGAAGTGCAGTTTGTTGTTAGTGAATTGACATGTTGACCTTCTGACAAGTAATGAATTTTGAGAATTGCCTCTCAGCTGCTCTCACTTGCTCGACTTTTTTCTGCCTCTCAATTGCTCTGATTTGCTCGACTTTTTTTGACAACCGCGCTACTATAACTTGCCTTGAGATGCTCTGCTTTTTTTTCGTGCTCATTAAACACAGCTATTAATGACAGCCAACTCGACCAACCGTCCCCACTACAACGGAGTCCCAAGGCCAATACATCGTCAACATTTTGAAGTTACCGCCAGCAGAGCGAACAGCAACCAAGGCCAAGGTTGGTTCTTCGTACACACTAAGCGAATTCGAGCCAATGAGTGGCTTGGTCGTTGGTCTTGGTCCTATGTGTACGCGGCTTAAGGAGGGAAATCCATGTAAAATGGAAAAAAAATTGCTAATTTCAGATTGATTAAAAATATATATAGTGTTCATTCAGGAAATGTTTAATATTAAGGCCTTAAAGAACATGTCTCACAGCAAATAAAAATATTTTTTAATAATTTTTCAACACAAAATGGCGGCGATGCGAGCGAATGAAAAAAACACATCAAAAACTGCCTCGTACAACTTAACGCCTTTTCCGGGGAACTTGCAACATTCAGAGAAAAAAAAATTGCTAATGAAATATATAATTCATAGGTCAGCCAATAAAATTAATAAAAAAAAATGAAATTTTTACAATAATTTTAGATTAAACAAAAAAATCGATTATTTTTCAAAAAAATCACGCTTTAAACATTACTAAACAAATTATTTTTCTGAAATTACAATAACATTTAGGTTCAACGAGGAGATAATACTCTTTTGTAGATGTGGTATAAATTTGAGCCGGATCGGTTCAATATTTTTTGAGATATTTTGTACGGCAGTTGAAAAAGTACTACTTTGAGAAAAACGCGTTTGAAGTTTTAAAGCTCCACCGACTTGGGGAACGCCGCGCTGCCTATAACTGACTATAATTCGAGAACTAATACGAATATCGCTTCAAAACTTTTTTTGTTATATTTTAAGAGCATTTTAAACATTTTGATGTACAGTGGCTCACAGTTTATTTGATACAGTGCTTCTTTAAAAAATTAAGTTGCAATAACTCAAAACATAATAACAATATCAAAAAAATTTGAACACCATTTTGAAGAAAAATGTTAGTTGTTTATTAAACAAGTTTATATTTGTTACAAAGTTGATGTTTTACATCTTAAAAAACAAAAAACTAAAAGTAATAACAAATTTCATGTCACAGCTTATTTGATACAGTTTGATTAAACATTAAAATTGTTGTGAATTATGAGGTTTCCAGTTGATTTCAATACTTCGTATGATAGCCCTTATCCTTAAGCAGAGCCAGGAGCCTATTCGGTATTGAGTCGACGAGTTTTTTTGTGATGTCAGGAGTAATTTTTTGCCATTCCTCTAGCAATGCTTTCTTCAGGTCTTGTTTATTAGAAATCTTGTGTTTTCTAATGTTGTTATCCAACAAATTCCACAGATTCTCAATGACGTTCATATCTGGTGACTGTGCCGGCGGAGACATCAAATGAGGGCGCTCCCAAATTGGCCAGGATTGCACAATTCCCGACTTGTGCCTTGGATCATTCACTTGGTACAACCGAATTTGGTTACTAACACCCAGTTTTTCAGTGCTTTGCAGCAAATTGTTTTTGAGTACATCAAGGTACTTTGTTTGGTCCATTGTTTCTTCAATAAACTTTAAATTTCTGACTCCGGCTGGAGACATGCAGGCCCAAACTATCACATTACCACCACCATGCTCCACAGTAGCTTTGAGGTTCTCCTTGTTTTGCTCAGTGGTTGCCTTGCGCCAGACATATGACATTCCATCGGAGCCAAAACTTGGAATCGTCCGCAAAAATAACCGTATTCCAGAACGCGGATGGCTTTCCCACATGCCCTTTGGCAAAGGCAAATCGGCTTATTGTATTTTTTTTGGAAATGAAAGGCTTCCTACGAGCTACTCGGACCCTGAAATCATGGTCGCAAAGCACTCGTCGGACGGATTCAGCACTACATGACTTCCTTAATTCACGATGAACCTCAGTAACCAATTTTGGAGCGGAAATCTTTGTGTTTGCTTTCACTTTCCTTACAATGTATCGTTCGTCAGATACGGTGAAAATATTGTTTGGCGCATTTCTCCTCTTATTTTCTACCCGATTTTCGTGTAGGAAGCGCTCAATTATGTGCTGCACTGTAGAGACACTCAAATTCACACTTTCAGCAATTTCTCGAACACTTTGTCCTTTTTTAAAGTGGTTTAATACCAATTCGCGCTGTTCAATTGTGGTGCGATGACCCATTTTACAATTTTGGCTCATTTTGGCACTTCAGCTTACAAGATCTTACTAAAAATTACTTAAGCCAATGTCTAAACACAATCAAAAATTCAAGAAACAAAAACAACACAGATTAACTCCGCGAGAAATATAAGTTTATTCGTATTGAAGTATCTGTATCAAATAAGCTGTGAGCTGCAATTTTTCTGCGCCAGTGGTATTTCTCTTTTAAGGGACGCCGAGGAATATTGCTGGAACATTTTTGGTTTGCATTGTATTCGTTGAACATGCATCTAGTCAAATACGTTTAAATTTTTTGAATAGGGTTCTTTATTTCAAAGTTACAGTGATTTGCATTTTATAGAAGTCACTGTATCAAATAAGCTGTGAGCCACTGTACATCAAGATGCTTTGCTGCGTGTTTTTGAATCAATTGAATTTTGCACGTAATTGAATATGGAACCAACTCTGTTACCAAGCCTGGCAAAATCTCTTTTTACTTATGATTGAAGAACATTAGTATTACAATTCTTTTGTCAAAATTTAAGATTTTTTGATAATATACAAGCTATGTCCTGCTCACTTCGCTGCGCATTAATCAATAAAATAACACAATTCGTTTTGAAATTCATGTTCATATTTCCTGTAATGCTCTTTGGTCAACAAAACTTTTAGCTATTTCATGTTTAAGACAGTAAATAAATAAATTTGATGGCTTACCTGCACGCGAACAAGAAACATTAAGTTGTTCATGCGAAAAAACTGAATATTTCATTGGCATTGTTTTTGCGGGATGATTAAAATTGAAAAAAAATTATTTTTATTGAAAATTTTATTTGACTAAGTGGTTTCGAAAGTATATACTGATCCTCATCAGACACCATCTTACAGTGCATACTTGACTGATGTGACCACTTACAGTTGGAAATAACTAATTTTTAAATAAAAATTTTTCAATTTTAATCATCCCGCAAAAACAATTCTAATTTGATTCTGCTTTCGGAGGCTTATTCCGCAAAACGATCGAGTTTCCCGTATCAATTATTCTCTGCTTTGATAAGCTTTAGGCCCGTTTTACATGAGCGGTTTCACTGCGACTGCGACTCGGCGACTTAGCCGCCAGCGACTACGCGACTAAGCTAAAAACATGGGACTAGATGATGTTGTTTACATGAGCTGTTTGCAGCCGCCGGTGGCTGTGATAGTCGACATCAGTCGCCATTCACCAAGCGCAGTCGCAGCGGCTTGCATAGGCTGGCGTGTGAACTGTTGTAAAGTGATCGAAGTTATTCACTTTCGTGAAGATATTTTGTTAAATTTCAGCTTACATTTGCAAGTTCGCACTACGATGTTTGACACGGAACTCTTTATTGTTGCCGTAGAAAAGTATCCCTGTTTGTGGGATACTTCAACAAATGCATATGCTAACCATGCTCAAAAAATTGAAGCCTGGAGCAAAATAGCTCAGGAAATAAATCCTGATCTTGAAGGCAATGATCGGCAAAAACATGAATACGGTGAGTGTTTTTTAATTATTTATATTTCACATAAATTGAACAAATTGGACAATATTACTTAACCATATTACTTGCTTATACATATGAATGAATTGCAGTGTTGGAATTGAAAAAAACATGGAAAAACATAAGGGATTGCTATCGAAGGGAGAATCAATCGCAAAAAGAAGCAAAATCTGGATCTGCGGCGAAATTACATAAGCAGTATGCATTTTACAATCAGCTGAATTTTCTTGCTGCTACCATGATAAGTAAGCCCACGAAAGACAGCATGACTGAATTGCATAAAGATACAACAAATTCAGAAGATTCTAGTGAAAGTGAGGAGGAAAACCTGCAACAAAATAAAAAACGGCACTAAATAGCATCTGCTTCGAGAAAATCTACCAAAAACAAGAAAATAGCAGATATTAGGGAAAAACTTTTGCAAACTTTGCAAGAGAATCTGCAAAATAGCATAGAAACGCAGGTATCTAAAGACGTTTATGATGATGAAGACAAAATGTTTCTCCTTTCACTCACAAGTGATATGAAATCGATACCGAATCATTTGAAGCTACGATTTAAAGCCGATTTCCTCAATAAATTTCAAGAGCTTGTGACTCATTATCAAAACATTCCGAGTAGTTCAGCTAGCTTATTGACTACGCCAGAATTATCACCAGTATATTACGAAATGGCACCAGCTGATCAGAACAAACAAGCCACTGACGCATTCCCAAATTATAGACAAAACTTTTTTTAAAAAAATATTTTTGTGTTTGTAAAATATAAGTAAAATTAACGGAATTGACTGATTTGCCTACCATTTATCATGAAATCTAATTGAAGTAGTTTTGTGTTTATTTTATGTGTATTATTTTTTATAGATTAAACTTAAAATGAGTTCAAATTTTTTTCACTTCACATACCTTAAAACTAATGCTAATCGTTCGCATGGTGGAATGCACGGTCGCGCTTAATTTATATTTCCTTTGATGTCATCTTCAAGCAAACTTAAAAGCTCATCAAATGAATTTACACTCATTCGGAAATACTTGAAGAAACGCTTTCCATCACTACGAAGGGATTCTTAAGATGTATAATAAAAACCTTGACAAAAATATTAAATTTCCATTACATAAGAATGAGTAAACTGACAATCATGCTATATTTTTCACTCACCTGAGTTTAACCTATCTGACAAATATGGATCTATCCAACACTTTCGCTTAGTTTTCGCAGCACAATTTTCTTCCTCTTCCTCATCTAGCAGAGTAGCTGTTACCGATAGTATGGTGTGCCTATTCATTTTATATGATGTCCTAATTCAGTGAGATAAAATGTCCCAATTCAGCAAAAGCAAACACTTCTCTGCAAATCGCTCTTGTCAAACGAGGAAATTTCGGAAAGCGGCTGAGTCGCAGTCGCCGTGAAACCGCTTGTGTAAAAATACAATCGCGTAGTCGCCAGCGGCTAAGTCGCCGAGTCGCAGTCGCAGTGAAACCACTCATGTAAAACGGGCCTTAGAGACGATATACGTTGTCAATGCTGATTTATAGACAAGAAGGGAACCATGATCACAAATCAATAGCCTTTACGAATATTTCATATTTATGCGACAGTTTACCAAACACTGACCTTTCGTTTTATTTATAGTGATCGCAAATGCAACACAAACTGAAAATCGGACAGGTTTGAAATTAAAAGGCAAATTAGATAGAATCATTGGAAATCGCGGTTATTTATTATTTATTATTTATTCCGGTTATTCCAACCGGAATAACCGGTTCTCGTCCGATCACCGAAGTCAAGCAGTGTTGGGCGCGGTTAGTACTTAGATGGAGGACCGCTTGGGAGCACCGCGTGCCGTTGGTACGTAAAACTTTGTGCTGTCCCTTATACCAATAAAACAGTTGTCTGGGAAGCACTATGAAAAAAAAAAATAAGTTTTCACCTTTGAATTTTCCAGTCAAAATAGTTGCTAGAATAGCATTGCCCATTAACTTTTTTCCAGTAAGCCCCATACAATTACAGAGTTGTGGTTTATTAATATTACGAAGCATAGTAATAGTGACTCAAATTACAGTTGAAGTTTATGAAGTTTAAATTTAATGAATTCAAAAAAAGTCCGGCGGATCAGAGCCACTAGAAAAATAATTTTCGAAGAAATTGTCTTTGAGTGACAAAACAATGTGGAAATACGTAATACACTTTTTTGTAGAATCATATCAACCACTCCTTATCCCAAGCAACAAAACTCAACTATAACACAAATGATGAAAATGTTCAGTGCTGGCAACACTTTCCCAACGAAGCAGCAATAAGTTTACCATTATATGCTCATACTTCAATCAACTTATCTTTTGAATTTCGTTCTCATCGGAGGGTTTCATCGAAAGTTTCAGCGGTTAAACGTTATGTGATGCTGTCATCCGAAATATGTTCAAAACTCGGAAAATTTAAAAATTGGTTTCTTATTTTTATCGCAAAAAAAGTATGTAGTAAAAAAGTATGTAATTTCAAGCATCTGTTGGTGCAATATTGACGAAAATGGCTAATGCTGGTTACCCTGTGTCAGCAGCAGAGCAAAATATATACCAAATCTGCTTCACGTTAAGTTAAACCCAATCAGTAAATTTCGTTTCGATTGAATCACTGCGCTGGAAGTTATACGGGTGAAAAGAATTTTAGGGTAACCACCCTCAAAACTTATCAAATTTTTAAAGCGTTAATATTTGCTGTTAATTTTCATCGCATGATGATTCCCATTTGCAAATCTAATGACATAATCGCTCAGTAAAGAAATCCCACGAAATTACAAAAATGGTCATAGCTGGCAGCCCTTTCATGATTTTTGTATCAAATTCCTACGACATTTGGTTCACACTAAAGTACATTTACTGCATGAACTTCGTTTTGATTTCTACACTGCTTTCTACAAGTTGTAGGGAAAAAAATCCATATTTTCCTGAGCAAATTTACAATATTTAGGAGACAAAAATTGCAGTAGCTGGCGTCCCTATACTAATTTTTCAACCAACTATGAAATCTATTTTAGAGGAAGGTTCACCTACTGCGTGAATTTTGTTAAAATCTGATGGCTAAATCGGAAGTTATAGGCCAAAAACCGTTTTTTCAAGATATCCGCTACCACAGAGTTCCCCGCATTTCAAAATCACTTCTATCAGACCTGGTTCTAGATAATACCAACATGTCCTGTAAATTTCATTATGATCGGATAATCCGCTCGTCAGTTCTCGTGAACAGAACTTTCGAGTGCTGAAAATAGAGGTAATTTGGTGATAGGTTGCCTTTCTTGTGCAAATCGGAGTTTTCAAAATTTCAATTTGACATGATGGAGAAAGGCCAAAATTTATCAATGATTTAAATTTTTTGTCAAAAATTCAGGAGCCCGCCTTAAAACATAATAAGTTTTCATTCCCAAACATTTACTTTAACAAAAATTGGCACTGCTTGAAAATATAGGAGTACCTGAAAATTCGCTAAAACGCTCGGCGCCGCCAAAAGTTTAAGGATATCTGGATTTTAGTCAGGGACCTACCTACTATACACATCTACGTCCTCCGAAAATTTCAGCTCAATCGGATCGGCCATTCCAGAGATTATCTCCCTTAATCATTTTGCTGATGTATGTATATATATATATATATATATATATATATATATATATATATATATATATATATATATATATATATATATATATATATATATATATATATTTATATATGTATATATTTACATATATATATATATATATATATATATATATATATATATATATATATATATATATATATATATATATATGTATATATACATATATATTTATATATATATATATATATATATATATATATATATATATATATATATATATATATATATATATATATATATATATATATATATATATATATATATATAGGGGAGAGGCACGTAAGTTGAGTCGGCACGTAGGTTGAGCCAGCTGAATATTTTCAGTCCATTACATTCAGGACTCAAATGCTCATGCTTCCAGATAGTCATGTCATTAGTCAAAACTTTTCATAAAAGAGAGGGGCGATTATTCTCCCTTCCTGTGCTTTGTTCAGCGCGTAGCCAAGAATGTCTCGAGAAAAGTAAAGCCACAGTCAAGTTCAGACGTGAATATCGAGAAGTGTTATGCGTTGAAAGAAGGTAAATATAACTTTTTTACTGTAGTTTTACTTCTACTTTAATATTCTGGTTGAATTATGAACATGCGGATTCATTGTGAAAAAAATTAGCGTCATGCCGAAATCGCATCGATGCACGTAGGTTGCGCCACTTTTAGGCATGTAGGTTGAGCCACTGTGAAATTGCTCTCAACTGCTCAATCTGATCAACGACAAGCGACTACTTCGGTGGAATTACCCTTGGACGAAGAAGAACAACACCGCATTTGTGATTCGACTGGCGAAATGAATATGGCAGTACATGAAAAAGCACCTTCTTCAGAGCCATCGACATCGGCTGCAGCATCAATCATTTCCCGAGCTGAAAGTTTGTCTACGTTGCTCAGTGATATTGGGCCACTTCAACAGGCTACGCCGAAGAAGAAATCAAACCGCGGCCGTAAGCCGCTGAAAAGTGCTGTGCTAACGTCACCAGATTTCGTTGCTAATCTCAAGAAGAAGAAGCAGAAAAGTGATGCAGTAAAGAAAAAAAAAGAAGAAAAATCAAGGAAGATATGGACTTCTGCATGATTTGTATGAAGGATTTGCCAGCCAAGTTGACAAAGAACAACTCCATCCAATGCAACAAGTGCGAACGACCATTTCACTTAGTGTGCTAATATGACCGTCAGTTATTATACATGCAAGAACTGTAACTCGGATGACGAAAATGAATAAATTAAAATATTTCGAACTTTACCTCAATTTCGTTATTTATTTATTTGTTTTTTTCCAATTTTTTCACTTATGTTCATCATTTATTTTCAGAAATACCTTTACAACAAATGTTTAGGCAAGAAACAATAAAAATTGTGTGGATTAATTAACTTTGGTTGGGTTTTAAAACAAGAGTTTGGACTGGCTCAACCTACGTGCCATTTTTTTTTGGTGCCAAATATTGTACTTTTCGAAAATTGCCTATACAATTTTTATTTTTCATTGAAATCCATTTCTGTAAAAACTAATGTATAGACCATGATATTAGCTTTCCAACGGTATATAATTTTACGCTCTAACTTACCAGGGTGGAAAATGGCAACCCCAAAATGAAACTATGATCAACCTACGTGCCTCTCCCCTATATATATATATATATATATATATATATATATATATATATATATATATATATATATATATATATAAATATAAAGAAATATAATATCATTTTCTTCGAAAATTAGGAAAAATCGGTGGGATAATTTATCACATCGTCTTCATTGAAAACGGTATCTACAGCTTTATGCGGATCAAAATCACCGGGTATTTTGAACTGTGAGGCTGAATTCAGTTCGTTAACATCTTGGATCTTCGCTGCCAAAATCGCTCTTTCGCTCACCTTAAAATGATTTTTTTATTGCAGTGCTATGTTTAGAAATACACCTTTGATCAATTTTTTTTTAATTGTTTGGAAGATTCACTTTCATAAACATTATTTTGCAGTTGAACACGAACATTTGTAGAAAGTTGCAATACCCTAACCGATCTTCATAAAAATGAAGATTTTAAACAGGCATGACTTTCACCCAGTAGACCAAGGAATATCCGGCAATGTTTGTCTGAAATCACCTGCTAACAAAATCTAACCAAATAGTACTAGATTTTATCGAAAATCTTATATTAATTTTTGTACCTATCGATTTTGATTCAGTCACCAAATTTCAACGAAATTCTGACAGTCGCTGAAACTCATGTTAAACCAAGCTTAGAAATGTGATATACCTGCCAGCTATGCTAATGTTTGTCTCTTGAGTCTGAAAAATTTGCTGAGCAAAATAAAACTGTTTGCCCTTTAACTTCCGGGTCAGTCATGAAATCAAAACCAAATTGATATAACAAATTGACTTTATTTACTATAGGACGAATTTGGTAGGAATTTGGTTGGCTATGTTAGCATGAAATTATCAAATGTTAATGACCTTCAAGTGAATATAAACAAAAAAATAATTGGATTTTGAAAATTTGAAAATTTTTGCGGATGGTAACCTTAAATTTATTTGCAGCACTATAACTTCCAATAGAGACATTGGATCGAAACGTAATTCGCAGGATGAGCTTATTTGAACGTGAAGTAGATAGTGACTGAAGTTGATGGCTAAAGTGCTAGCTAAAGGCTGACAGCTCGAGGCGTTTTTGCTATTTTCGTACCAATGAATGCTAACATTAACTATTCATATGGCGAACAACTACAATGCATATATTTTATCAACGTTTAAATTTTCTAATTTCTGGAAATTTTTCAGATGACAGTCAATGCAGCTTTCCATATCAGCAACTTTTGGTTAAGTCATCGGATCAAAGCGAGATTCATAGGGTAGGATGATTTTGACGTGATTTAGTTGTGGTATACTTATGAAGTGAAAAGATGTGAAAATTGAATCCTTAGAATTTTCCTATTTGCTTTTGGTGAAATCTCATTTCCATTAATCCTGTTGTTGAAACTAGAGTTTGTGCTGCCTGTTAAAAATAAGAACCCCAGTTGTATGTATTCTTCCAAATTTCAAGTTTCGTAATGATGCAGACCTCATGTGAGCAATACAAATAATAGAAAATGGTTTACATTTTATGTTTTTTTAAACCGAATCATAAATTAAATTTATTAAGTCAACCAAATTTATAGCAAAATCAAGCAAGTACATTTCTAATTCACCGCATACACCCGTCCTTGAAAATTAAACTCTTTATCTGCTATACAACGTCGACAAATCACACGATTCGTACCTCCATCTCGAAACTTGTATCTGCAACAAAAGCACCAACAAACAACTTCAGTTTTAAGTAAAGCGTGGGTTTTATGGTGCTTGGATGTCATGCTAAATAAATTACACAATAAATTACCGTGCAAAGATTCGGTTTAAAAGTGTAAAACGTTTGTTGCAACTGAATGGCAATTAGAATATACAAACTTGCACGTTGTCTTGGCTCTGTGTTTTCTGGCTATGTTAGTTGCAAATAAGAGCATTTTGAAGATTGTCACGGGTGAAAGCTATTTTGAGCGATTTATAGGGATTAAGTAACATAGTAGTACATATTTGGTTGGGTGGTCATTGCAATTGTATGCTTAGCGGTAGGTGTTGGTATCCCGCAGAAAAAAATTACACAAAAAATTTTAAGCAATCTTAAATCTAAACTTGTTGATACATATATAGAAACTAGGTCTTTGGAGATTTGGGGTATTAAAAAATATTTGCTACCTTAGAACTTAAATTGAAAGTTTGCTTAACTTTGTGCTCCAATTCGGAAAATCAAGTCACAAAGGTCATGCAACACAAAGCAACGTATAAATTTTATGGTAGTTTTAAACACGTACATTTCGAGACTGATTGAATTATGGGACATTCCACGTGAAGCGGACGGCGAAAAAAAGTCAAGGTTCTGGATTTCGTTCATATAGTGCATAATGGTACTTCTAGAAGATAGGAACGTGGATACACAATTTTTGATTTCTATGAGATTGAGTTGCCGAGTTATGGGCTTCTAAAAAATGGATGAAATTGATGAAAGGTTTTTTTTTTGGAAGCGGATTCAGGGATTCAAAAAAAAAAATCGAAACAACATAAAAAATACTGATTGGTGTAGAAAATTAACTGTTCTTCTTAATTTTGAAATTAGATTTGAAAACCGGAAGTAAAAAATTGTCTGAAACCGGAAGTAACTATAAACTCGTTTTTTGAATAATTTGAATCAGGTGAATTTTGCTTATTTTTATGAAAAAAACAAAGCTTAAAATTTTCTTATTTTATCATAAAAGTTTAAGATTGGGATGGTCAGTAGCTTAAGAGGTAGGTGAATTTCACTACATATAAGTCGCATGGGGCGTGGTACCGAGAGCTTGCCTACTACAGCTAGTCGACTCAAAAATAAAAATTTATATGGAAATAGGATAAGATTAGATGGAAAAGGTTTTATTTTCTCAAAAAAAAAAACCATTTAATATATATGATGTTCATATAATAAGGTGCCAAGCCACTTCGAATTTGCCGTTATTTTTTGAGTTATTGTTCAGCGCTTGCAGTGACGATTACTTTCGTTGATAAGTTAATGAGTCTTAATTGTGTCTATTATGTCTCCGTGCGGCTGTCGATGTTTCAATCCTTTTGATTTCAAATTTAATCAGGGGGCTAGAGACCTAAGAAAAATTCCAAGAATATAAGCAGAAAAATGGAGATATTCATCTTATAGGTAAAAAGATGATAGTTGAAACACTTCCAGTAATAAATAAAAGAACCAATATAAGAAACTAGAATAAAATTGTAAAAATTGTGAAATAAATTCATTTTCCATAAACAAGTAGTTTTTTTTCCGTTCAGTAAATTAGTATTAGCAATTTTTATTATATTATTTTCTTTATGTAAGTGATATAAGTGATGTAGAATAGTCTTACTACAAATGTTTTGTTTTTACGCTCATTAGCTGTCCTAATCAAGCTCCCGGTACCACGCTTCATACGACTTATGTGTATTAAAATTCACCTATCTGTTTAACTATTGGCCATTCCATTCTAAAAACTTTATGATAAATAAAAATACTTTAAGCTTTGTTTTGTTATAATAATAAAAAAAATTAACCTGGTCCAAATTATTCAAATAACGAGTTGAAATTGTTACTTCCGATATTATTACTTTCATATAAATTTTTACTCCCCGTTTTCAAATCTAATTTCAAAATTAAAAAGAACAGTTAATTTTCTACACCAATCAGTAGTTTTACTGTTTTTTAGGTTTTTTCTGAATCCTAGAATCCGCTTCCAAAAAAAACCTTACATCAATTTCTCTATTATTTTATTTCTCTATTATAAATCAAAAATTGTGCAACCATGTTCTTATCTTCTAGAAGTACCATTATGCGTTATATGAACGAAATCCTGAAATTTGACTTTTTTTCGTTGTCCGCTTCAAGTGAAATGCCCCTTATATCATTGAACATCGAATCAACATAAAAAGTGCTTAACTATCAAAGCCCTTCAATCTAAAACTTTTACAAACATTGCCAACTTGCATTGCCTATATTCAGTTATGCACCACGACCGCGAGTAATAATAGCGATCAACGTCTAACTATCGAATGTGAATATATCAAGCTCGTCCCCCTCATATCAATAGGTGAGTAAATTTACTTTCACTTCGCACCATCCTTTGCACGTTAACATTCTTCCTCTGCGAGAATTTCGTGCCCAGCACGCAGGCAGCTGCTTCTATTGTTAGCGGAAAAGGTTTATGTTTTAATCAAATTTCACAGATAATGAATTCCTTCTATTGGTTAAAAGATCTGCTTTTCGGGGTATGAAGCGTGGAATTTATACTAGTTTGAAATAAGATCATAAATTTTCATTTAAGGAATTTATGGGTCATAATATTGAACATGGTGATGAATGAAGACAATTTTCCACATGAAGATTTATTATTCAATAAGGACATAATATAACTTTTACAGAGCCCAATCGGAGAATTTTGGCACTTCAAATGATCAAGCAGCTTTAGTTCTTGAGTAAGTTGGATTTTATAAGTGTAAAGCCCAAGACTTTTACGCCAAATTCGCCACGTAGTGAACTGTGAACGGTGTGGACTCGACTGATTTGGCTCATTTTGAGCTGAAGCATTTACGGCTGCGATATTTTCGGTACTTGGACCGAACATAAAACAAATAGAAATAGCGCTTGTATCAAAATACAAAATTGTTATGTCCCTCTTAAAAACCATGCATCTGAGTAATTTGGGAATGATCGTTTCAAATCATTTATAGAAGTGTAGTAATTGTGGCCTCAATGAATAATTCATTTCAAGTATTCGAAGTTTTTTTTCTTGTAACGAAAAACTGTCTACAGCCAGTTTACGCACTATCAAAATACAACTACCACTTGTTCCTGATGATAAGGAAAAAGGTAACATTTCTACTCGTTTCACCCAGTAAAATTCATGTTTAAAGGTAGCAAAACTTAGATCTCTTGTTTTTTGCTATCACACCATGTTCCACCATTGAACATTTTAGTATACATTTCCTTTGAGCACAAATGACATTTTTATGGCATTTATGGTTCGCTTGAAGGACTTTTACCAGCGAATGAGAATATTTCGATTCAGTGAGATTGCAATATATGCTGTGCAGTGAAAGTTGAACTTTATTCTTGAACGAGTCCTCAGAGGGTCGTTAGGTTGTATGGCACGGATGATGATTTGGAAGGAGTAAATTTCAAAGGAATTGTAGTGATTTGACTTTGGAGGTTTTGAAGGGTTAACCTTAGTTTGCTGTTTTTTTTATGTACATCTATTCTCTTTTGGAGCAAGCATTAAACGGCTATGAACAGAAAATTACGCTAAAAAGAAAACTAAATATCCAGCCATTGGTGTATATAAAAAAGAATATATATATATATATATATATATATATATATATATATATATATATATATATATATATATATATATATATATATATATGTATATATATATATATATATATATATATATATATATATATATATATATATATATATATATATATATATATATATATATGCATTTATATACATAATTATGTACATATACAAATATACATATACAGGGTAATTCCCTATGAGGTTTAATTTTCAATAGGCTTTTTTTGACAGACCACGCGTGACTCCTGTCAAACTGGAATGTAATTTTTATTCAGTATTGTTTCATAAATCATCATGGAAATAAAATGAAAATCCGCTTGTAAATCCGAAAATCCGCAATGAAAATCCGCTGTTTTATCGCGAAATTTTGTTAAGTGAAGAGGCTCATTTTAGGAACAATGGATACGTCAATAAGCAGAACTGCCGTATTTGGGCTGGTGAACAAGCTGAAGAGCTTGAACAGATACTGCTACCGTCACAGAAATGCACAGTTTTATGGGCCAGTGGAATCACCGGTCCATATTTCTTTCAGAATGAGTCCGATCAGAACGTAACTGCCAATGGCGACCGCTATCGCACCATAATAACGGATTTTTCGGTACCTGAAATTGAAGCCCGTGGGATTGGTGAACTTTGGTTTCAACAAAATGGCACTCCTTTGCATACAGCGAGAGAAACAATGGACTTATTGAGAAATCATTTTGGTGAGAGCTAGATTTCACCTTTTGGACCAGTAAACTGGCCGCCTAGATCATGTGATGTCACACTTTTAGACTATTTTCTTTGAGGGCACATGATTTTTTTTACCTTCAGGGATAAGATAGCTTCAATCGACGCTTTAAAAGCCAACATTACTTGGGTCATTCGCGAAATACTGGCCGCTATGCTGGAACGCGTCGTCCAAAATTGGACCGTCAGGATGGACCATTTACGGCGTAGTCGCGGTCAACATTTAAATAAGATAATCTTTAAAAAGTAAATGTCATCAATTGTTCTTTCGACTCACAATAATGGGTTTGCCATAGAAATGAATTTTATGCCTTTTATTTGAGATTAAAAACCAAACCTCATAAGAAATCACCCTATATATATACACATATATATATATATATATATATATATATATATATATATATATATATATATATATATATATATATATATATATATATATATATATATATATATATATTGTTACGTTAACTCTTCTAAACGCTCACAAAACCCCTTATCCCCGACTGGGACACAAGGGCGGCAGTTTTCGGGCGGCTAATGCTCGCGGAAAAGGTCGTGAGTGGGCGCCACTCGCTTCAGTCTCGAAAACCTGCCTATATTGCCGTCGCCCCGAAGCGAGAAGACTGCGACGGTTATCTCTCGACCGATACGAATCAGATTCCGATATACTACCGCAAGTAAAGAAAACCAACTACACCGGGGCACAAGAGGAATGTTTCCAAAACGCCAACGTTACACCGATCGTCACAATATTCTTTATTCAAATATCAAAGCCCTATATTCTACTTCACTAAACACGGCGCCGCGGTTTTCGTATTGCTCGACATTAATCCACTACTATCTCAATTACTTTAGCTTCTCAATTTTCGACATCTATCAATCACATTTATTCTTAGCCTAAATGATACATCCAATAGGTTTCTGAGTGCCCTACACGTACCTGGGATCGCTCTCCGCCGCCGAACTCGTCGCCCGCCTTTCGTCGCCTCGTCGAAAATTTGTCTTCTGTTCTGCGTCAATTCGTCGTCGCCTTATCGACGGTACTTCCCCGTTTAGAATTCGTTATCTCCAGCTGTCCGGCTGTTACGCTTCGCGCACTGTGGCTATTCGCTTCTTACGTTGATTTACTTTTCCCCAATGTTATGGTGGAAAAGTTCGTACACGGTTCTAGTCCAAGATGGTTAGGCTCGAGTTCTTCTTCTAGTTTCTTCCCAATTTAACAGGTGCACCTATCTGATGACTGGTTGGCCTCCGCTCGTGGTATTCCAATCATGTACCAAAAAGGAAAGTTACGTATCAGTTTCAATCACCATCGGCTGTTCGCACTGCGGCTGACTCTTACCTCCTCTCGATTCAAAAAGAACCATTTCATTCCTGTCCACCTACCACCTAGCCTCGGTGGACAAACAATCTACCGCTTCAGCGGGATTCATGTACAACAGTTTTCCGTCTTGTATCATGCATTCCATACATGGGTGCAATGCACTTTTGCCCCTTAGTGCACCAAACGAAAGCTTTCCTTAACAATCATTTCGCGTGGCAGCTCGAGCGCAGCCTTCCGGATTCTTCCAGTCGGCTGGAATTAACGATATTATCAACCGCTTGGCGGCGTTCCTGTCGCCGATCATCAGTTTGTTTTTGACGTTTCAATGAACATGACAACAAACATGTTCAAGTGCGGCGGTAATTTCTCGCGTTCATTGTGTAGTCCATTTGGTGAATTCGAATCGATTCTGTGGTGCAATGCCGTTTTCCTGTCAATTCGCAACGTGTGTGGTGTTGGTGCCATCACCAAATACTCAGTTTGTTGATGGTTTGTGCTGAGTTGTCGCGGCGGAGCAAGTATCTACATTTGCTCCAGTTCACGGGTTGTCTCGTTTCTGGACCAAGTCCTCGGCGTTCGTCTGACATGAATCGTCGGCGATGACCTGGTCTGGCGAGGAGCAACCTTCTTCATCGACCTCATTTACTCAGTTATACATTCATATCTTACTTACATATATTCATATCTATTCATATCTTCCTTACTATTCATTTACAACTAATCGTCTGTATCTATTCATTTATACCTATTGTTTTATTTATATTGCTTTCTTTATTTTATTTTTAGTCTTTCGCTGGCGTAACATCACCCCCATCCCCAGAGAATTACGGAGTGATTCTCGACAATTAATACCCGAACACTTCGCGAGTTCCGATACCACGTCGCGCCGTTCCTCAGCAGAGCCGCATTGAATCTTACTTTGATTCTACCTACAAAGATCTTTGCATTCACACTCATCCTTGTTAACACCTCGTTAGATATGTTAGGTAATTCTTTTGCGGTACGACCTATCTGTATCCTAAATTTATATCCTTCGTATGTTAAACCTATTTGAATAATATCGCCTAATTGAACTTGCTAAGTTCCCCATCACCAACTATATCTACATCAATCCACAACTAATTCAACCCGCCACCGTAGTACGCTCGAACTATTAATAATTTTTTTTTTATGTTTGTAACCCACCACCATTAGCTCTATTATTATTACTCATTCTATTATTGTCCTTCCTGGACTTAGGGTATGGTCTTAACGCCTACCATGCAACATTCTTATTATCTATAACCACCACCTCTTAGTCCTAACTACATATGTATTTCCTCCACGTTTCCCGCATTGACAAAAAGAATAATTTGTGGGTATGTCGCACATCTTCCCGTCCTACTTTCTAACTTAAGATCATCTTCCTATTTCTTTATTCAACGTACCGTTTTAGATCCTTCGTATGCCATGTTCCCGCGTTTTTACCCTGGCGGTCCACTAGCTGGTAGGTCCACCCGGAGACTTGCTTTTGTATCCAAAAGGGTCCAACATACTCAGGTGCCAGTTTTGCGGAATAAAACTTCGCCGCATCTGAGAGAGTGTAATTCTTCCGCCAAACGGCCTCTCCCACTCCATACCCCACGTCCCGTTTCCGTAAATTATATTTTTGGGCACTCTGTCGAACTGCGGCTCTCATTCGCTCTCGCACGTCCATTCGTACCCTCTCAAGCTCCACGGCTCTGGCTTCCGGATCTAAACTTTCCTGCCTCACTTCCGGCCGTTCTTTATCTTCGTGATAAGTCACCATTTCTCGCCCAAAGTTAAAGAAGTAAGGAGTGACTTGTGCAACTTCGTGCTTATAGGTACGCAAGGCGCACGCGATTTTTGCCAGATCCTGATCCCATAGCCGATGGTTCTCCTTGACGTATGATCGCAACATTCGCTTAATATCCTGATTTTTGCGCTCCGCAGGATTAGCTTGCGGATGATATAAAGCCGTGTACTTGATTTTAGTACCATACTTTGCTGTCATATCTTGGAGATGCTTCCCTCTAAACTGGACCCCGTTATCACACACGAGCCACCGGGGTGCTCCAAACAATAGGAACACTTGGTCCTCGAGCACTCTGGTAACCGCGGAGGCCGTCGCCTGCCGTAAAGGGTACAGTAGGGTGAGCTTACCCACGTAGTCAAGAACGGTTAAAATGTAATTGTGCCCCTGACTAGTTCGTGGCAGAGGCCCCACCAGGTCCACACAAACCATTTCCCAAGGTTGCTGAGCTTCACCACTCTGGGAGACCATGAACCCAACCGGAGCTCGTCTCTCCACTTTACTCGCTTGGCACACCTTACACCTTCTCACGTAGGTGGTGACATCTGCCGCCATCTTCGGCCAATAATACTTTGCCCCCACCCGTCCTAACGTGCGACTGGCCCCCATATGTCCGGCTACTGGGTCGTCATGGCAACGATACAGAATATCCTTCCGCTCTGTCTTAGGTATTACCCTCTTCCAAGCCTCCGCTCCTTCCAACTCAGGGTAACGCCCCGGTAAATGTTTCCACAATGCTTCTCCGGCCACACGCCAATCCGCATAACGCTCCGGTGTCCCTAGCACTTTATTCCTCATGGTTTCAAACCACTTGTCGCCAAAACCGATGATTGCTGCTACCTCTCCGTCTGGCAGCATACGCGAAAGAGCGTCGGGGACTAGATGGTCTTTACCCTTCCTATGAATTATTTCAAAACTGTATTGTTGGAGACGCACGGCCCACCTTGCCAAACGCCCCGTAGGATCTTTTAGATTGTGGAGCCAAACCAAGGAATAGTGGTCGGTGACCACTGAGAACTTAGATCCCTCCACATATGGCCTCAGTTTCTCGATGGCCCATAAAACCGCAAGGCACTCTTTCTCGGTTGTGGAGTATTTGCGTTCCGTTTTGGTCAAGGATCTGCTGAGATAACAGATGACCTTCTCCCCATCCGGGTGGTTCTGTGATAGCACTGCTCCCAACCCTCGATCTGACGCGTCAGTCTGAATGCAGAAGGGCAACCGATAGTCTGGACACGTTAAGATCGGTGCGGTGGCCAACTTAATTTTTGCCTGCGTGAAAGCATCCTGACATTCCTGGGTCCACAAGAACTTTTGATTTTTCTTCAGTAGTGAGGTTAGTGGCGACAACATTGTGGCGAAAGCTGGTATAAAGCGCCGGTACCAGGATACCATTCCTAAAAATTGTCTCACTCCCTTCACGGTGGTAGGAGGAGGGATATCCAGCACGCATTTAACTTTATCGGGGTCCACATTCAGGCCTTTTTCGTCCACCACGTAACCCAGGTATTTAAGTTGTGGTCGACAGAATTCGCATTTGTCGCGGGACACCCGCAACCCCGCCTTCCTGAGACGCTCGAAAACCTCTCGCAGAACTTCAACATGCTTGGAAAAATCCTGGGTCACCACAATGATGTCGTCTAAATAGGTAAAAACGTACGGCTCCAAATCAGGACCCAAAACTTGGTCAATTAGCCTCTGCCAAGTCGCAGGGGCGTTCTGCAGCCCAAATGGCATTCTTCTAAATTGAAACAGCCCGCGATGTGGCACCGTAAAAGCTGTAAATTTTTTAGAGTTTTCAGCCATAGGCACTTGCCAATAAGCTGATTTGATGTCTAATGAAGACAGATACTTGGCTTCTCGTAACTTGTCCAGCGTGGCTGACACGTAGGGTATGGGATAGGCGTCGTGTTCCGTGACCCGATTTAGTTTACGGTAATCCACACAAAATCGATAGGAGCCGTCCTTCTTTTTTACCAACAATATGGGCGATGCCCAGGGGCTGACAGACCTCTCCACTATTCCCTGAGCTAGCATGTCGTTCAGCTCGGCGTCGATGTGCTGTTGAACCGCAGGCGACACCGGGTAATAGCGTTGCTTTATTGGCGGCGAGTCTGTCTTGATGACATGTTCCACCCGAGTGGTGCAACCAACCCCTTCCCCCATTAGGTGGAACTCCTCAGTCAACATTTGGCCGAGCGTCGCCTGTTCTGCCCCCGACAATCGACTGCGTGCCCCAACGGCAAAGAAGGGACCACCAGCACCCGCAGCCACTCCACCTTTTCCTTTAGCTTGAACGGAACCACCGCTGTCCCGATGATGGGACATCCTTGGTCATTGGCCAACCGTATCGTCCGCTGGTTGGTAGCCAGGAGCTCCACTCCCAACTCCGTCATCGCTTGCCAGCCCTCTCCACCCACTACCGTATTGGAAGCGCCAGAATCTAATAGCCCCAGGAATTTACGTCCCATAACATCCACCTCAAGGTGTGGCCTCTCATCTCCTAGCTTCTAATTCAATACGTAGCTTAGTTGCGCGGCTCTGTCCGTCTCGCTCGGCGTGTCCAGGCTGCCGCCTACTGGACACCGTGCCCGTTTCCCGAAGATTCTGCTGGACTCCTCCTACTTCCGGAGTCTCTGCGTGATGGCCCCCCATTACGACTCGGTCTTCCCTGACAGTTTGGGCAATGAATTTTTCTCACGCCTACCCGACCACAGCCGAAACACTTAGGAGGTTCAGGGCAATTCCGGGAAGTGTGCCCGTTCCGTCGCCAATTCCAGCACTGAATACCATTTCTGGAGATTGTAGCTATATTCACCCTGTCTGCACACTCCACGTACGCCAGATCCGGTTCCAACAACCGTTGAGACTTGCGAGTAGGCGGTGGTAAATAGGCTTCTACGGCGACCCTCGTTGCTTCTAAGGAACGACCCACTCGGATAAGATCGGCAATGGTCCGTACTGGGGTTAGTGCAAGTTGTGTCTGATAAAAAGGAGCGATGTTTCTCCTAAGGATCTTCAACTTCTCCTCTTCCGAACACGGGATCGCGCGGCGTCTAAATAGCCCCTCCATCACCGAGACGTATACTCCCATGGTTTCTTCTGGCCCTTGTGTGCGTCTCGTGATCTCTCCGAGCAAGCGATCATCGTAATCCGGTGGCAAGAATTCAGCGCGCATTTCCTGGATGAGTTCCTGCCACGAACTTACCCTGGATCGATTTGCCCGAAACCAAACTAACGCCTTCCCCTCAAAAATCTCCACTGCCGACTGAAACAACTGCCCGGTGGTAACTCCCCTTGCTATCCGCAGCTCTTCCACACGCTCGAGGAAAGCACTGAGCGACCCCGAGTCCCCACTATAACGCAAACCCCATTTTGCCACCTCTTGCCCTTTTGCCAGCAGCGGTACCATTCTGAGTGTCGAAGTCGAAGGGTCGCTAGGGATTTCTAAATCGGGAATGGGCTCCACAGCCCCACCGACATTCAGTTCCAACTCTCGGCCTGGCGTCGACTCCCGCACGCTGTTGTGGGCGTCTCCTGGTGCAATGGCTAGCCCTGCCTCCTCCTCATTCTCCTCCTCACCTTCGGCCTTCACTAGCAACTCGCCCATGGCCATAATCAACCGAGTCCGGAGTTTACTGGCCTCCTCCCCCATCTCCTCGTTGTCGTGCTGCGCGTTCTTCAACCTTCGAATCCCGAACTCGATCTTAGTTTTAATTTTAAAGAATTCTGACGACTGCAGCCCCCCCTGAAAACCTGAAATCAAAGTCTGGACCTCGAGAAGTTTCCCTTCTACGGCCTCCAAGTCCTCCTTGAGAGTGAAAGGGTATTCCCTCCCGGAAACCAGAGAAGTATCCATCGAGGTCTCCGCTCTCATGGCCACTCGAAGCGTCTTTCTCATCGACTCTACCGTTCCAGTCGGCTGACCTCGGATCTCCAGCTCATAGGCAAGCTCATCTTTACTGAGCCGATCCACCCTTATTTTTGTTGCCTGACCCATTTTGATGCGATTGCGCGACTCTGAGGTTGAAACTAAAGACGTACTACTCTCTCCTTTACTACACACAACACTTCGCTGCAATCTATCCGGATAAGTCCAAAACTGTTCCTACTGTACCACGTTCCCGTAAGAAACCCCCAAGGGCCGAAAGGTTTGAATTGCTGACTGCGCGAGGCACCACACAAAGCTAGGCAGTCACTCCAAAACTCCACTTTGCTCAAGCACCACCTGGTCACTTATCGACTCCCGATAAGCTGACTCTTTTCCTATTTCACGGCTCACCAATTACTGACGCGCGGCCGTCCCCTTGCTCTGAAATATTAGCCCACCGGAAGATACCACTCCAGCCAATGAAGCCCTGTTCAACTCGGTAGTTACTAGATTATACAAAAACTAATTAACCATGAAAATGGAGCGAACGTGAGCGCGTAGACACAAGATTTGGGAGTTTTACTCGTGGTTTACCTGGCGTATTCAATAGCAGATAAGAAAATTTCACCTGATAGCGACACTCAACAAGTTTAAATGGGATCGCAAGCTGCTAGTGATTCCAGAACCCCAGCTAAGATCCCAATGGGAAATAATACAGCAAAGACAATAATCCACGAAAGAACTCAGCCTCCGGTCCCGACTTATCCACGCTTCACTATAAAATCTTCACCAATGCGGAATATGTTACACGATACTCTTAAAAATTTTGCATCAACACAGCAGCACACAGCATATTCACCACACGATCTATCACTCACACACAGCCTAGTCTTCAGTAGGTAGAACCAAATATTTGAATGTAAGATATGCTGAAAATTTTACTTAATATATATATATATAAAGGCTCTGAAAGCAAGATCCAAATCAAATTCAACACGTACGCTATAATATTCTGAGTTTGGATCACTATATACGTAAGCTTCTGATCATATGCCACTATTCTCCGACTTTGAATATTCGTAATCGGTATCTTTGGATCGTTATTTTTGTATCTATATCTTTGGATCTGTATTTTTGTGTCGTTTTTACGGTAATTTTAATTTGCCCCGTTCACGTGCTTTGTTCAAAACTGATAACTAATTTTAGCCGAAATTTCAATCACGTGTTAGCCAAAATTGATCGTTTCTTATAATCGAAATCGGAAACCGGTTTAAACTGAAATTATATGCCCCACGTTGGGCGCCAATTTGTTACGTTAACTCTTCTAAACGCTCACAAAACCCCTTATCCCCGACTGGGACACAAGGGCGGCAGTTTTCGGGCGGCTAATGCTCGCGGAAAAGGTCGTGAGTGGGCGCCACTCGCTTCAGTCTCGAAAACCTGCCTATATTGCCGTCGCCCCGAAGCGAGAAGACTGCGACGGTTATCTCTCGACCGATACGAATCAGATTCCGATATACTACCGCAAGTAAAGAAAACCAACTACACCGGGGCACAAGAGGAATGTTTCCAAAACGCCAACGTTACACCGATCGTCACAATATTCTTTATTCAAATATCAAAGCCCTATATTCTACTTCACTAAACACGGCGCCGCGGTTTTCGTATTGCTCGACATTAATCCACTACTATCTCAATTACTTTAGCTTCTCAATTTTCGACATCTATCAATCACATTTATTCTTAGCCTAAATGATACATCCAATAGGTTTCTGAGTGCCCTACACGTACCTGGGATCGCTCTCCGCCGCCGAACTCGTCGCCCGCCTTTCGTCGCCTCGTCGAAAATTTGTCTTCTGTTCTGCGTCAATTCGTCGTCGCCTTATCGACGGTACTTCCCCGTTTAGAATTCGTTATCTCCAGCTGTCCGGCTGTTACGCTTCGCGCACTGTGGCTATTCGCTTCTTACGTTGATTTACTTTTCCCCAATGTTATGGTGGAAAAGTTCGTACACGGTTCTAGTCCAAGATGGTTAGGCTCGAGTTCTTCTTCTAGTTTCTTCCCAATTTAACAGGTGCACCTATCTGATGACTGGTTGGCCTCCGCTCGTGGTATTCCAATCATGTACCAAAAAGGAAAGTTACGTATCAGTTTCAATCACCATCGGCTGTTCGCACTGCGGCTGACTCTTACCTCCTCTCGATTCAAAAAGAACCATTTCATTCCTGTCCACCTACCACCTAGCCTCGGTGGACAAACAATCTACCGCTTCAGCGGGATTCATGTACAACAGTTTTCCGTCTTGTATCATGCATTCCATACATGGGTGCAATGCACTTTTGCCCCTTAGTGCACCAAACGAAAGCTTTCCTTAACAATCATTTCGCGTGGCAGCTCGAGCGCAGCCTTCCGGATTCTTCCAGTCGGCTGGAATTAACGATATTATCAACCGCTTGGCGGCGTTCCTGTCGCCGATCATCAGTTTGTTTTTGACGTTTCAATGAACATGACAACAAACATGTTCAAGTGCGGCGGTAATTTCTCGCGTTCATTGTGTAGTCCATTTGGTGAATTCGAATCGATTCTGTGGTGCAATGCCGTTTTCCTGTCAAATCGCGACGTGTGTGGTGTTGGTGCCATCACCAAATACTCAGTTTGTTGATGGTTTGTGCTGAGTTGTCGCGGCGGAGCAAGTATCTACATTTGCTCCAGTTCACGAGTTGTCTCGTTTCTGGACCAAGTCCTCGGCGTTCGTCTGACATGAATCGTCGGCGATGGCCTGGTCTGGCGAGGAGCAACCTTCTTCATCGACCTCATTTACTCAGTTATACATTCATATCTTACTTACATATATTCATATCTATTCATATCTTCCTTACTATTCATTTACAACTAATCGTCTGTATCTATTCATTTATACCTATTGTTTTATTTATATTGCTTTCTTTATTTGATTTTTAGTCTTTCGCTGGCGTAACAATATATATATATATATATAGATATATATATATATATATATATATATATATATATATATATATATATATATATATATATATATATATATATATATATATATATATATATATATATATATATATCCGACGAATTCATCGAACGACCTTGAATGTAAATCTTGAGGTTTTTAATAGGCTTTGTGCTCCTTAAAGGCGGCGGTCGTGAATGCCCTTAATAATCGAATTTTCAAGTCGCATTAGGCGGAATAGAGATAATAAACAAGCTGCTATGGTTTCATTTGTGGAATGTGGTGATCACTTCATGCCAAGAGGTCATCATTGTGCAATCAACTTTGGCATTACGAGCATTAATAATGCTGGGAACATCCGAAATAAAAATATTTTAAAAAATTAGTCTAAAAGTGACACTCTGAAGGATTTCAGAGTTGATATGAAAAAACTTTAGGATTTCTGAATTGTGTTTAATAAGACCCATCTGTTGTTGAGAAAATTAGAAATGTCTTTAATGAAAGATCTGGACTAATCATATTTTACAAGCACTTTTATCAGTCCATTCATCAAAACAAAGGCCTTCTCAAAATCGATTAGAACAAGCCGTGATGATTGTTTTTTATTCAGCCTGGGACTGTTTGATGACAGGCTGACAACATCAAAATTTTTTATAATCAGTAGCGGCTCTTTCTTTAGCGCAAAGCTATAAGTGCTTCAGAACAGGTAGAAAAATTCAAATAAAAATTAGCTGATTTTTTTGAAATTAATATTCAAAGTCAGCATAATTTTCTATCTTAGGAAACACAAAGCTTCATTTTTACTATATGCAGCATTTTATAAGAATAGACCTACAGAGCATTAATCATAATTTTACACCAATGCTATGGAATGTCGTTTCTTTAGTCAAAACCTTGACTATCGAGCACTGTTCAAAGTGAAAACAACAGCTCGTTGGAGTCCATTAAAATATGCTACACGAACATTGAAGTGATTTTGTTTCAATGTGCGTTCTTATGATGTGTGCATATATGTGCTAGGAGCAATATTTAGTTTCTGCCGCCCAACAACATCTTTCAGACAAATTTAGATATCATCGATGCTATTTTTTGCTTCCAAATATATCCATATTGTTGGAAACTGGGCACAGTCATAGTCATCTCAAATCCCGGAAAATACTTAACTTTCCTTCAAAACTGGTGTCCATTCAGTCTGCTTTCTTCCGTCCATCAGCTCATGGAACACGTGTTTTTCTCTCGTCTAAAAGAAAAAGCTCATTTCTACCAGCGGAGCAGTTTGGTTTTAAACAAAATCACTCCACAGAGCTGAAGCTAGCTCGAGTATTCCAATACGTTAGGTTAGGTCTCAATAAGAGGAAATCAATAGGACTCGTCATGTTCGATGTCGCAAAGGCGTTTGATAAGGTGTGGCATGCTGGGCTTATCATTAAACCCGCTCACCCTTGTCTACCAAATACATCCACCCAGCTAATGGGATCCCAAGTCAGAATCGATAGTTTACTTTCATCTACAAGACCTATATCAGTAAGAGTCCCTCAAGGGTCTTTTTTGCCGATTTTGTACAATTTGTACACAGAAGATATTCCTAAAGCCAGCAGAGTTCACATCTCGCTTTTCGTAGACGACACTTATATCTTTCACAAGTCTAAACAAACCGCAGCCATTATTTCAAATCTGCAACGTTCCATCGACTCCTTTATGGAATATTTTTCAAGCTGGAAAATCAAACTGAACACGGACAAAACTCAAGCAATCTTCTTTATACGTAAAAGACGTCAAACTAGATAGGCAAGAGATGGCTAGATATCTAGGACGTACTTTCGACCACAAATTACAGTGGTCTCCTCACATAGCCAACAAAAGATTTTCCGTGAATAACACAATAAACACTCTTTACCTTCTTCTCAAAACGTCTCACTTAAACAACTCAAATAAGGCCCTTCTTTACAAACAAGTGGTTAGACCCCAATTACTTAAAAGCAGTGAGGTAGTAGAAATGGAGTGGACATGCCCATAAAATTTACATTGAAGGGGATGGTAGAAATTTTTTGTCTGCTCATTGTCAAATCGGGTGAAATCCAAGTAGTTCCCCTCCAATTTGACAATGAGAGCGAAATGGCGTAAAGGCATTTAGGCAAGGCACATAAAGGCAAGGATTGAAGGGACTTATGGTGGAAAGTTATACCGTCCGCATCCAGAGGCTGCTTAAAAGCAAGTACGCTGCCGTGACGAAAGTCCGTCACTCGATTTTACTTTTTATTTCTACACAAAAACACTTTCGTATAGAGAAGTGTAGAGTATTACAAAGTGACACAGTGTGCTGATGTTTGCCATTTGTATTTTAAATTTTCAGTAAACAGAATAATGAATAGTGATTGCGCGAGCTTGCTGTTTATGTACGCCGTATTTATAGTGGCCGTTAGATAATAATAATAAGAAGAAACCATGAATAAGGGTCAACCCTTATCTTATTGAAAGAAAAACAAAAAGAAGATTTAACAAAGAAGTAAGTTTTGCATTTTAGTCCAAATATGCAAATACTTATCTGCAAACAAACTGTTTTTTCCAGTTCGAAGACTAGAAGAAACATTCACACGCTTTTAAGGAGAATTTTCACGTGGACGTTGAAACATTCAATAAAATTTTTGCAAAGATGAAGCTATTTTGTTGCCAAAGTGCAATTCTAGGCCAGCGGCCAAAATTTCTCCGGAAGAGAAATTCGCAGTCGTGTTAGAGTATGTAAAATAAAATACACATCGGCGGTAGAAATATTTAGTGATTTTCAAATTTGTGGATACTTTTAGCAGCACTTCGCCAAAATAGTCAACGACGTATGTGCTGCAATTTTTGCGGCGTTAAAAGAAGCGCTTGAACCGATGAACAGGCTAAATTTCCTGAAATGCACCAATGCTTTCAACGCTAATTGGCAATTTCCCAACTGTATTGTTGCTATCGACGGCAAACATGCCGCAGTGAATGGGCCAAAAAAGCTGGTAGCTTATTTTATAATTATAGCTAAAACAATACAATAGTACTTTCTACTTATATGAAAACAATGAAGATAGTATAATAAAAAAAAAATTTCGTTGGTAGTTTATACTCGTTATCTTCTCCGCATATTTTCAGCTGTTTTGCGCTATCACAGCGAATACAGCAAAATATAGAAAGCTAAACGAATGCATCAGCTGTTCAGTGCAAGATCGTTTTTTTGCACCATTGTTCTTTTCTATTCTGTACCGGAGCAAAAAAACGCACCTTTTCAGAGCTAGGTAAACTTAAAACTCGATGCGCGGTCCCTCACCAGAGCCTGGATTCGAACCAGGAACCCCACACACACAAGAAGCGAGTGCCCTGCTCATAAGCTAGTCAAGATTTATTTCCTGTACGAGATGAGTAGACATTTTAGTGATGCTATAAAAATAATTACTTTTGTTTAAGAGTCGGCAAAAGCAGGAACCAAATTTCGAAGTTAAATTTGCAGACCCGATATTATTTGGGCATTTTATTATTTGCGCCATTTGTCATCTGTAGTATAGTAAAAAGACGGTTGGAAACATAAATTTATTCGCTCAGGTTTTATTAGTTGATGTCAAAAACTGAAAACATTGGAAATATTCAAGAGATCGAACTGAGACTTTTTCCCAATAATAACAACAAATAGGTAAATTCAAAAACATATTCAAATTCAACGAATGCCTCAGTTCAACTTATTACGCGAGTCTTTTTCCGACCCGGTCGAAACCCTTCATTCCCCAACTGGGATGCAAGGGCGGCAGATTCCGGCGGCTTTAGCTCACGAGACGGGTCGTGAGTGGGCGCCACTCGCTTCGTTATTGGAACCTGCCTCAGTGTCGTCGCTTCGAAGCGAGAAGGCCGCGACGACTGCCACTTCAACTCGCGAATGAAGAAAAATCACACCAGTGTTACACGGTTTTACACTTGTATTGACTCAATCTTACACATTAACAACTAAAAATCCCTATCACCGGCGCCGCGATTCGCTAATCTTAAGTTTTCACAAATTATCGAGAGACTACCGACCTTACAACTACAGTATAATAACTAAATACCTGGACTAATAACTAAATACCTGGCTCGTACTATTACGTCGAATCTGCCTCGTCGTCGTGCTTCACCAAAATGGGGACTCCCCGTGTGGCCGCCTGGATGACTGTCTCGCCCTTGCGCGCGCTGTTCGTCGTGGTCGTTCTCGATCACCGGCAACCGCTCGTACTCGATGTAACACACGCGGGTTCAGGAGAAGCTTGCCCAATTTCGTCGTACGTGGATTTTCCAGGTTTTATTTTCCTTTCTGCCACAGGTCGCCTTCCAGCTCAATCCAGTCTCGAATATTTTAAATCGACGGTCTCGAATATTTTAAATCGACAGCCTCGAATAGTTTAAATCGACAGTCTCGAATACTTTAAATTCCTATCACCGGCGCCGTGTCGTGGCCGTTCGCAATATGTAACAAAAATCTCCAATTAATTGCTGCTCGTATATTGCTGTGATCTTTTCCTTACCGTCGTCGCCAACGAAATAGGAAGACTCAACCCCGGCCAATTTCCACAGGGCCTCGCTTCGCAATCTACGTACCGCTTCTCCGGTATTTCAAATTCCGTTGCCGGCCAAGCGCTATTGGGAATATGCTGGCGGGTGCATTGGTCCATTGCACGCGCATCCGAAAGTGCATTTTCCCGCAGTGGCAGCGATCGGAACGCGCCCTTAGTACTTTTAGTACTTTCCGTTCGCCGCTTGGTGGCGGTTTGATCGCCCTCTGACATTTCGTTGACAAGCGATATGACTCGATTTGTCATTCCAGTTTTATTGACTTTGTAGGTGCTTCGCCACTTGAGATTTTCTCTACTATGATGAGTGTTGACGTTTCATCTTCATCCTTATCGTTCCCTTTGAATTACATCAGAATTTGGTGTATCATCATATATCTGTTTATCAGGTGCCGCATCTCTATTTTCAAGTCGTAGATCCAGTGCATCTGGTTGAAGAGCGGGATCAGATGCCAAAGAGACATTTAATTTCAATTTTGGTAGCTTCTGATGTTCGCTTATCAAGTTACTCAATGAAGAGCAGCTAACATTGTCGTCGGTATTGTTTGTAGGTCAAGGCGATTTAGCAGTCGAATTGGTTTCATGCTTGGTGTCCAATCCCAAACCCGGGAGGATCATAGTTCGGTGAGTCCTCTTCGGTTTTCTCAATTTCTTTTCCAATTTCGACAACTGAACATTGAAAATCATTTATGAGCAAAGGTTTCGGTTTAGCTGCTTTCACCTGGACATTGTAGCGCCCGGCTCCACTCCGAACCAACCTTGAAAATAGATTACTAGCAGCAGCGAGCCGAATCGCTACGAGCGTATTCCGTATTCCTGTCAGAATCAAAAGGCTGCTACATTCGCGCATAGTTTTATTTTATAACAAGACATGTAGGTAAGTTAGATCGCTCAGTGATATTCGGCTGGGAATGGCTGTCGGCTGCCGTGATTTCCGCTTGGCCCCTTAGCTGCGCTGTGGGTTGCTCGCTTCCGGGTCAGGTGCTCGCCGATCGTCTCCTATACATCGACGGCGAGGGCTTGGCTTGGCGGGGAGTGCTCGGCTTCATCACCGGGGAGTCCAAGTCCGTCGCGACACCAACACCCTTATAATTACAATTTTCCTACAATCTTATTACAATTCATTCCCAACAATTATATTCACAATTCATTCATATAGTTACATTCAATTCCATTTCAATTTCTATTACCGTTAACAAAAACTTGTCCATTGTACAAATTGATCTGCCTTACGCACTGGCGTAACAAACTACAGCTACAGCGACATTTGTAAATTATTGAGGGCCCATAAGAACAAGAAGGATGCATGGACGATTTAGAAAGAAGTGGTCGATCGTCGGTACTAACAGAAGCAATAAGAAATATTCAAGCAGTCGATAAAAATAAAACAGGATTAGTAGCTCGAACAGTGACGAAGTGGCTTAACGGCAATACGGAGGCCGGTAAAAATGTGTCCAGGCGAACCGGTCAGTGATACATTCAAACCATTAACTGGCGGCGTCAAACCTCAAAACGACGCATCAAACCTTTACTTTCAGATAAGAGATTCGATACCGGCTGAACTTTTATAAAAAGCTGAAACACCTTGAATTTGCTGTTGAGAATGCCTTTGGTCGAACTCGGCGCGCAAACATATTTTTAACGAACTAGTTCTGGATTCAACTCCAACTGAATAGGGACATAACAAGTATCTATGAAGAGGCCTGCCCGATCAGTAAGAGCAGATGTGGCAAGACGGTTCCCTGGTAGAATCGGAAACTACAGAAGCTACGGAAAAGGACCAGAAAAATGCTCAACAGAGCTTGTAAGAGCAACACTGAGGATGACTGGATCGTCGACCGAACTTTGCAGAGAACGTATAAGAAGCTGGTGTGGACCTCCAAGAGGGAATCATTTAAAATCTTACTGTGAGAGACTGGAAGGCGCATGGGAGACGTTGAGGCTTTATAAAGTCCTAGAGAAGGATCAATCAGCTAATCGAGACTCTCCAAAACGCTTGGATGGTGACTTTTCCAAGTCCAAAAAGGAGTCTTTGCAGACTTTACCTGGGACTCACTTTCCAGGAGCTCCGGTGGTTGAGTCGAAGAAGACATATGTGCCTGTTACCTAAATGCCTGCTCTTTGCAGCAGTAGGAAGTGGTAGTATACAAAAAGATCTGTGGCCACTAGTGAAAAGGTCAGAGATGCAATCACGTCTTTTGAAAATTTCAAATCGCCGGGCCTGGATGGTATCTATCAGATTATGCTTAGGGAGGAAATTGACCATTTGGGGGCAGACTTGAGAGAAATCTCCTGTGCATGCCTAGCTTTGGGGTATGTTCCATCACCTTGGCGAGAGGTTAAGGTAGTTTTCATACCTAAACCGGGGAGAGATGACTATTCTGATCCAAGGAACTTTAGACCGATCAGCTTAACTTCGTTTATGTTGAAATACCAAGAGAGACTTGTTGAACGGCACATGCGCACCACGGCACTTAAGTTTAACAGTTTAAATGATAAGCAACATGCGTACCACCGAGGAAAATCATGCGAGTCGGCCCTTCGTTCTCTGGTTGCCAGAGTTGAGGGAGCCATCTCAAATGATGAGTATGCGTTGGGGGTATTTATGGACATGGAAGGGGTCTTTAATTGTGCACCCTTTGTGGAACTATGTGATGCTGCAAAAGGTCATGGCGTGGATGATGTTTTAGTTAAGTGGATACATGCCATACTGGCGCAGAGATGGTTGCTGGCGGAAGTTGGATCCAACTGCTACTTAAGAACGAAGGCGACAAATTGATGCCCTCAAGGAGGAGTTCGATCACCACTCCTGTGGAGTATGCTAGTCAACTCCCTGCTTAACGAACCGCAACAAGAACAGCTGCACGCGCAGGCTTATGTTGATCACGTGACCGCACTGGCTGTCGGTAAAGATCTGAATGTGGTATGTACAAATACACAACGTGCATTGGATTTGATTGACAATTGGTATTCGAGGCACGGCCTAACAGTGAATCCTGGTAAGATGAAACTTGTTTTTTTTACCAGGAAAAGAAAACTGGAATGACTAGTGCTTCCAAATATGAAGAGTGTAACACTTCAACTTTCAGATGAAGTCAAATATCTTGGGAGTAATCTTGGACAAAAAACTTCTCTGGAAGAATCATGTGGAAGTGAAGCTTACTCGTGGCTTAAACGCTTTTGGGCAGTGCAAGAGAAAAAAGTTGGCCACGTTGATGCGCTTCTCAATCTGCCTCCTCTTGACACTCAAGTTCAGAGTGTGGCGATGAGTTTTACCCATAGACTAGCTCAGCTTAGCTTATGGGTAGGTGAAGAAGATGTGTGGCACTGCTCTATTAGGGGTTCGATACCTGAGATCTCTCCGATTATCACTATGTCTTTGGACGCTGGAGTGCCCTTCCTCGACTTTGGACGAAGGTACAAAGTTATCCTCTTGAGCAGAAGTAACTGGGACGATCCCGATCTGTGTACGAGGAGATATTCCGAGATCGACGGCTCGAGGATGGTAGATCAGATGGTAGATCTGGAGCTGGTGTCTATCTATATTGATCGAATGATAGCTGGGTTTTTTCTTTTGGCGAGCACGTTTTGGTTTTTCAAGCAGAAATAGTCGCTATCCTGAGAGCTGCCTGTTGGGCAATTGAAGAAAGATGGAGGGAAAAAGGCATTGCTTTTTGCAGTGACAGTCAAGCTGCATTGATGGAGTTGCGTAGACTCCTGACTATTTCGAAAATTGTCCAAAAGTGCAAAGCACGATTGAACTCTTTCGCCAGATTCAATAGAGTGTATCTGCTCTGAGTATCGGGGCACTGTGGTGTTGAAGGAAATGAAATTGCTAACGCCATTGCGAAGCAAGGCTCGGGCTTTCCACTACAGGGCACTAAACCCGCCTTGAGTGCACGCCTGGACGTGCCATTTATTGGAAGTGGGTAGATGATGCTCACAAAGATAAATGAACGACTGCTGATGTGGCCAGGCACACGAAGGGCTTCCTTTCCGAGCCCAACCATGTGACTGCAGAATTCTTGCTCAATAAGTGCAGGAAAGTGTACAGAGCCATGGTAGGCATTTTGACTGCGCACAGCTGCCTAGGAGGACATATGTACCGAATAGGTGTTGTACAGGATGACCTCTGTTCATCATGCCTGGAAGAGGCTGCCTCTGCGGAGCATTTGCTCAGTGAATGTCCAGCGTTTGCGCGTTTCAGATATCAATGCTTTGGCTGGGATGTTGCACGCATGCAGAGGATAGCCTCTTTTCCCCTATCAGTGATCCTAGACTTTATCAAGAAGTCTGGGAAACTATTGTAGGCAGGGAGAAATGAGTACAATGGGTCCTTTGGTCTGATCGCTTAGAGGTGCCAATGCGCCTCTCCCCTAACACACACACACACACACATACGCACACCTAATCGACAGAATAAGACAGTCAGAGCCGGTGATTGCGCAAATAACCCCCTAATGCAGAGCCCCGGAATTTGGCTTAAGAAAAAGAAGCCAACTTCATTTTGCTGAAAAAGAAGTGCCTGTTAATGGAGAATATTACAGGGAAAGTATCCTTCCAGTTTTTTTCATCTTGCTTTAATAATCACCATCAATCTATGGACAGAAAGAATGTGATTTTGATTCGAAATGGAGCCAAGGCGCATACAGCTTTGAAAACGTATGACGCAATTGATGAGCACTTTTCTTATGTGTGAATTGCTTGACCTGATAATTCCCTTGGTTTTTGAAACAAAGCTCAAACGAAAATGTGTGGTCCAGATTAAAAATATTTGCTTTATATAATAAATATTATGTTACCTAATGTGTGTGCTTTATAATAAAACTATTATATTAAACCAATCTCTTTTCATTAACATTTCATTCGCGAAATACTAAGGCCAGAAACTTTTGCGCCATCTTTTACTGTAATTTGGCTCAGTTGGCGTTGAAACGATTCTGAAAAAGGCAAAACTCTACGTGCTAAATATCTTCCCCACAGGGATGACCAAATAGACTTGTTTACTTGCTTTGTTACACTTGGCAGACTGTTAATAAAGCTAACGAAATTTCAAATTTCTTTGACTTGATTGCTTGATGTTTTTGTTTTGAACACGTTTTCCGTGGTTTGTGTGCGTAAATTTGACTTCGATTTACCAACAAAACCAAAAGAGTAATTTTAAACTAAAAATTCAGCATATGATTCATAAATGCGCAAGAATATTGAACTCATTTTGTTTCGAAAATTAAACATTTGCATATGATGTGAGGGTCAAAGCGTCAAGTGAAAATTGTTGTTTTTGTGTCGTAGATGGTTTATAGTGGTAGACACTTTCATCCAGGCTTTTTATTTACTACTTTGAATTGTCTATTCAACGTTTATACGATAGTTTAACCTCTATTTACATGTGAGCATGCGCTTCGTTTATTACGCATTGCATACTCTTACATATATATATATATATATATATATATATATATATATATATATATATATATATATATATATATATATATATATATATATATATATATATATATATACATATATATATATATATATATATACATATATATATATGTATATATATATATATATATATATATATATATATATATATATATATATATATATATATACATATATATATATATATGTATATATATATATATGTATATATATATATATATATATATATATATATATATATATATATATATATATATATATATGTATATGTATATGTATACATATATATATATATATATATATATATATATATATATATATATATATATATATATATATATATATATGTATTATATATATATATTATATATATATATACATAGTTATATATACATATAGCCGAGCCGCCACTACTATAAGTACTTACAATAGCTTACATAGAGTTTTTGGAGGTAGGTCTCATTCCTTCTACTCCGAAATAGGTTTCATTCCTTCTGCCTGCTACTTCATCTGCCATTTCTTTACGCCTAAGTACTTTTAAAAAGTATATTGTGTTGGAGTTTGAATCACATTCGAAAAGTACGGTCGACCTCTCAGAAATCTAGCATTCACGAACGAAATTTCTTTTTAGACAGAAACAAGCATCAGTTATCTCTTTTAAACGTTTTACTTTCGCTAATTTTTATCAGTGTGAACAAGAAAGAAATTTGCAATCCAGTTTTCAAAGTTTTTAGAAGCCTCATTACGGCTGCATACCTAGCTTTTAACTTTATTAAATTATTGGGCAGCTAAATCGGCTATTACATTAGTTCTTAATTTATTTTGTTTGTCCTTATTTATCTTAACTTTTTAGTTGGCGTGCTTTCATTTCAATTGATTTTCGAATGCTATTATTTAATGCTATTATTATGTAATAATTGAACATTTTCTGTTTTATTTACTTGCTGAATAAATAAGATATTACTGTTTTGTATTGATAATTTATTTTATATCAAGGACTCAAAATTCAATTCTAAAAAGCAGATGAAACCAAAAATACGATTCGTTTGTTGAATTTTACTCGTGCTGTTGCTGTCATTATTGAAATACTAAAAGGTAAGTTTTGATTCATACCATTTACATCAAAGAAAATATTTGAATCTTTAAGCTGCCAAAATGTTTGCTTCAATCTTTATTCAAATATTTACGTGGCACTTCAACTCCACTAAATTTTTTATTCACATATCAAACAGAAACCTCAAACTCTCATCTTTCACTCCATTAAACGGATAAAATATCCCTTTATGTAAACCTGACGATTTACTACTCACAATAAATTTTAATATCATGCAGGCTATTTAAACCTTTAAATCTTTGTCTTCATCCCGTGCTCATTCTGACCATTCATAAGACTATGCTGCTCGAAAGCTCGAAACACATCATATTTTATTCTGCTGAGAATGAAAAATATCTATGCTTAATAGTCATGACCGGTTCCCTCCTTTCTCGAATATTTCGATGACGAAATCATAGCAAACTTTTCTGTCCCGTTCGCAACTTATAAAGACTTTTTCTATGATCTTCATGGTTTTAGAAGGGTTTCTGCTGAATTGGAATTTACTGCTTCTCCTCGGAAGGCAAATAAAAATGACAGCCATCATAATAATAATGGAGTTTTAGGAGACAAAAGTCAAAACCAAAAGGAATAGAATAGAATCTTGTTTATAATGAAGGAATAAAATGAAGTTTATTTAAAAAGTCAATGCATTTGTGAATCCTTGATGATTATGCTTTCCTTCGCTTCTCGTGCTGATTTTCATGTATCTGTTAATCAGCTTCTTGTGAGATCTTTGCGAAATAGGATAGCTTAGACGGACTGGTCTATTCTTGGAATCACTTCGAAAAAGAATAAGAGTCAATGGTCGACAATGGATGGATTAAAGACTAATTGTTCGATATCGTTCAAAGACGAAACGTTCCCGATTTATAAGTATTCCGGGGCAATGATATTTGTGCTCAGTGATAATCATGGTAGAACGATTTTTGCGCGAATTTAGTTTTAAGCGGATTTTGGTATTAAGTTCGATGATTGTTAGCTTAAGGGTATGGATTTGAAAAGGCCATTGTAAACGTTGGAATAAATTTTCGAATATAATTTCGTATAAAAGACTCATCTTTAAGTCGGATTTGCAATATCATTCTCAAGCAGGTTATTTAATTGAGTTTTGCTGAATCACCAAGCTAGCAGTTTTAAATGCTGGCAAGATACTTTGTTTCTGAAAGGAAAAATGTGTTATCATGTTTGGAAGTTTATCATTAGTTTGCTGTATTTAACAAATGTGTTCTTTTGGCAAATATTGGTTGAACTATGGGGCATAAGGATTGTTTATGGCTATTAACAAGTTTATTTTATTATATTTGAAAATTGTAACAAAATGTTAAGACAGAAGGCCTAACCGTATCTACCATACAACATTCGATGCACTAAATAAACTATATTTGATTCACTGTTGAATGCTTTTTTAAAAAAATATATTGTGAGTAAAAGAAGGGTTTGAAAATGACATCTTTTATCACTTTAATTCTCAAAGTGCTAGAGGGTATAATTTTGTCCATTGACTTGCAAACGCAAATCGAAAGTGTAATGTATCGTGAAGCAAAACATGTTACGGGATCTTATTTTAGAAATTTAAACCAACAAACACAGATCAAAGTGTATTGTATTGAAAATCGAAACCTGTCACAGGAGCATATTCTAGAAACCGGAATCGTTCAACAGCCTACTGTGGCCACACGAATACCAATGGTATTTGTTACAACAATTTTTAACGTTGATACCACAACAACTTTAAAATGGTTATGTGCGGGTCATGTTACGAGGCCACACAACGGGGAAATTCAATTCAATTCCATGCTCTAACTGCAACTTACAGATTCACATCAAATGTGCAGGCCTAACTCAATCGGATTTAAATTACCTGAAAGAGAACAACAAGACAAGCCAATGGATGTGGAGAAACGCAGATTAATCAATTGGAACAAAAATCAAATGCAAACAAAGTTGAAACATTTCAGGTTGATCTTCAATACCAGAAAAGTGTATTTCACTCTGCGGCTCAATTCTTAGAAAAAAGCAGAGGTAGAAAAGTTCTAAACGAAAATGTATACTATGTAAACCAATATGTAACGCCATTCTTGCGTAAACTACTTTGGAAAACAAAAACTAAAGCAAAAGAAACTAACTTTAAATACGTGTGGTGCCGATATGGGATAATTAGATGCAGAAAAGGAGATGGTGAGCGCGCACTAAAAATTGAAAATGAAGTAGATTTTAATTTTTTATTATAAGATTAATAATAAAAACTCTAGCGCACCTGAACCGCTAGAAACACTAATGTTTGAAGAACAGTAGAAGAATCGTGCAGATTTTGAGTGCATATTCTACCACGCTAGCTGCTTATTACAGCCAAACTAATTCAAACGCCAGGTTTTACTTTGGTCTTATAACTCATATGGTGGAAAGGTTTCAGAAATTACCAGTGGCATGAATTTCAAAGTTTATGAGAGCAACACTTGTTAATTATATTCGCTCTCAGTTGCTTATTTAAAAAAAATTTTCAAAGCACCATCTCATAAAACATCAATGAAGAAAATGCTCAGTGCCTGCAGCACTGTAACTGAAGTTGGTGTTTGGGGCTGCGATCCGAAAAATTTGCAGAACTTTGGGAATTGAAACATTGGTTATTTATTTTCATTGTAAATGTTCCCGGTATGAATACTAACTGTAAGCATTTATTGATACATAAGTAGCACAACCGACTCGTGCTGGCAACCTTTCGCCAGTATCAAAGCAAATAATATATTACGTCTGCTCCCCTTGGTATATTACGTTCGAAGTTATAGGAGAATTTTAGGGTTACCTGCAGCAAGTTTTTTCAAATAATCGAAAACTTAATATTTCCTGTTTATTGTCACTACAATATCATAACCAATTGAAAATTCTACGATAAAACTGCTTAATAAAGATATTGCAAACAAACACAAAACCAACAATAGCTGGCAACCCTATCATGGCTTTTCCACCAAATTTGGCTTGAATAATGTTTATAATAGGTTCCAGTAATTGTATGAAATTCGTATTGATTTCATGACTGCACTGGAAGTTATAGGGCAACAAGTTTTATTTTCCTGAGTGAATTTTCAAAACCAAAGACACAAAAATTACCATAGCTGGCAGCACCAACCGAATTTTTCAACCAAATTTATATCAAACAGAGTTTAGAGTAAGGTTCAGCTATTGTGTCAATTTCATGAAAATCGGGTTACTTATTCACATTTCATAGGGCAAAAAGCAGTCTTTTTTCTATGTAATTTTTCAAGATGGCTCCACTGGCACAGAGTTGCCAACAATTTAAAATCGCTTCTATCAGACCTGGTTCTACTTATGTCCAATGCATTCTGTAAATTTTAGTTGTACCTGATTATTGGTTCGTGAGTTCCCGTTAACAGCAGTTTTTGATGCTAAAAATATAGGTTAACTGGGAAAGGGTTACCGTTCTTGTCCGACATGAAATTTCCAATGTTTTACTTTGAAAGTGTAGATTAAGCATACGATTTGTATACAGATTGGTTTTATTGTAGAAACGGACATTTTTGAGGATATTCGATGGTTTGAATGTTTTCACTTCCAAATTTTCATTTTTTCAAATTTAAGACACCAAAATTATCATAGCTGGCAGCTAGAACTGAATTTTTCAACTAAATTTCTACCAAACGTGGTGTAAAGTAAGGTCCAGCTATTGTGTGAATTTTGTTAAAATCGAACGATTCAATCAGAATTTATAGGGCTAAAAGCAATTATCTCTTTTAGTGATTTTTCAAGATGGCACCACTGGCACAGAATCGCCCACATATCAAAATCACTTCTATCAGACCTGGTCCTATTTAAGGCCAATACATTCTTTAAATTTCAATTAATTCTGCTCATTGGATCGTGAGTTTCCGTGAACAGAAGTTTTTGATGCTAAAAATATTTGTAAATTGGGCAAGGGTTACCAGGCGTGCCCGTAATACCATAACTTTTTTTTTTTTGTTTATGTAAACAAAGCACAAGATTTACATATGAATGGCTTTTTTTTGAAGAAACGGCATTTTTTCAAGAGAGACGATGATTTGGAGGTTTTCACTCTCAGTACCTGTCCTAGCTACAGGGTTGCCAGCACGCTCATTAAAAGCTACACAAATCTACAACTAAATAATATTAATATGTTCCAAAAATTTCGTAATGATTGAATAGCTCTCCCAAAAGTTATCGCAATTTAAAAGTTTTCAAATTTTCCCGTTCTCTTTTTAAACACTCAGCGCACACATGGGGCTAAAAAATTCCAAAGCATTATCCGATTCACATGTAAAACACGTTCGAAATTTATTTCGTTAACTTTATTTATGCGAAAATTATTTGTGTACGAAATAATAGGTATATTAAAAATATCACTAAAATGGCCGCCGGCGCCAAAGGGTTAACAATAATTGACATTTAGTGAGTCGTGGACCTATTCTGCATATACACCAATATATCCTGAAAGTTTCAGCTCAATCGGATGGCGCGTTCCCGAGATTATCTCACTGAAATTTTTTGATGATATATATATATATATATATATATATATATATATATATATATATATATATATATATATATATATATATATATATATATATATATATATATATATATATATATATATATGGAAATATGAATTTTTGGCCGAATCGATTTTAATACTAATGTTCTTCGAACATTAGTAAAAATCACCTGCAAAAGAATAATGTTCATATATCCACTCACTTTGTGCGATTATTTGACCACAACTAAGCACACTGTTAATTACCCTCTCTATATAAACATAGCGCAGAACTCACTTCATTCACTTCATCATTCACACTATCATCATTTTTTGCACATTTTATTAACATAGCACAGAAATCTATTCATTTCAAGACATCATCATTTACACTATTAACATAGCTATCACCCTCTTTTTTAAGCTCATTCTACAGAGCCAACAGGTGATTATTTGAATACAACTGATCATACTGTAAATCACCCTTAATTTATAAACATAACACAAAACTTTCCTCATTTAATCACTTAACCATTCATACTATTGTAATTTTTAAAACAAAAAAATTCACATTTAATTCATCAACAACACCATGACTGACTCAGAATTTTTATGAAATTTTCTTACCCACAACACAATTCAAAACGATTACACTAAAAACGCTTTAGAGAGTGCAAAACTACTAGCACAGCCCAAAATATAAGAAGCATTAAAATGCATATAGCGGAATTTCAATGCTTATTAAATGAATTTCTACACAATACCATAGAAATAGACATTATAGTACTGACTGAAACACACCACCACAGTTATTCTATACCACAAAATAAATTCTAGACAGCATTTGAAATAAATAACTTCAACATTCACTACACACCAGAAAAACTAAGCAAATGTGAAAGAGTTTTCGTTTATGTGAATATAAAACTACAGCGTAGACGAAATACTCTCCTTTTCAAATTCAAACGCAATTCAGTTAAAAGTGGTCACTGAAGGAACAAAATATGGAATTGAGGAAATAATAAATAATTTGAAAGGAAAAGCTGCTCCATGTGGGACGGAATAGCTATTGATACTGTTAAAGTATTGAAAAACTTCATCACAAAACCCCTAAAGCTTCTTTTCAACACAGGCTTGAAGCAGGGAAAATTCTCTAATATATTCAAGCAGACCATAATCATTCCTCTATTCTATAATTCCTGATTTTCAATACGGCTTTCGAAAAGGAAAAGGAATAGATGACGCACTGGGCAGCCTTACGCAATACGTATTGGACAATTTCAAAAACAAACGAAAAACGTTAGGCATATTTCTGGATTTCTCTAAAGCCTCTCACACAATCGCACACAGCGAGATTTAGAAAATATTACAAAAAATAGGAAAAAAATAAACTTCTACAGCTACAGACAGACTATTTGTGCAATAGACTTTACATAGTTAGACTAAATGGTAAAGATAGCAACTCAAAATTGAATATAAACTATGGGCTCCCTCAAGGTACAGTTCTATTTCCTTTGCTGTATCTCATATATATGATATCATTCTTCAAATTAGCGAATAATAATACTTAAATACTAGGCTTTGCTGACGACACAGTCATCTAAGTATCAGAGCCTGATTGGGAAACATTCCAACATACCAAGTAGCGAAGGCATTGCCAAAATCGAATGCAGGCGACCCTTTTTTCTTCTCTTCTTATGAACATAGAGCGTTTTTATAGCGATTCCCAATTCGGGATTGGGAATATACCGTAATTCGTGAGCTTTAGCCCGATTTCCATGTATGTGTGCGCAGACTGTGTACGTGCACGGAAGCTCTTCAGGAGCTTGATTTGCGAATACCGGTTTTGTACGAAGCGTTCATATGTATGTGTGCCGGATCAAATTATATGGCTACACGAAGATCGGATTAAAACCGGTTTGAAATCTCGATCTCGTGTACCATAGAAATTTGAGCGGCGATCTGGTTTACAAACACATAGATTGTGATTTGTTTTCAATAGGGCGTGTCCAAAAGGGAAATTTCTAATATCGTGGCTTCTAGCGGCCGCTGTTCACTTCATCGAACAGTTTGGTGGCCATCCACCAAACAGCATGCATCGGAATGCAAAATCATTCCGAAAATGCATCCACGTGCGCTGTATCTCATTAAAAACTACTGTGCATATGAACTACTATAAAGACTGATATTCAAAGGAAAATAGAGAAAATAAGTAGATTTAGAACGCATATTGGCATTGCAGCAAACGCAACCTTTATTACGATCAGCCTATTTAGAAGGCAATGCACCACTTTCCAGGATTAACTCTCGTAGGAGTCAAGGTCTTAATCCTTCGCAATAACACGCCTAAAACGCCTACTACTTATTTTAATTTTAGAATGTATAGCATATGAAATTTCGTTAGAAGTATCAAGCAGTGCAATTGTGATGAAAATGCAAAATATTGATAACGCATTGCTAACTTGGCTCAACAACAATTTATGCTGTAAATTACGTTTTTACTAGATGAGTCCATCGAAAGCTAAAGAGATATAAATCGTTTTGGTTCCGCTATGAACGAAATTCCCAATTGTAACTGTTTTTTTTTTGTAAGAGGTTTATAATATGAAAGTTTGATGGTAGCATTGTTGGTAGAAAAATGACTCATCATAAAAGTAATCTGATGAACGAGACATATCCTATGAGATTGGGGAATTTCTGGGTTAAATTAAAAACAAATAAACATTAAATTAAGGTGTTTATTGATATTAATATATTAAATACATTGTATTACGACTTTGTGCAATGTACTTTATTAATAAATATTTTGAATTAATTTTTGATGTATATGAGTGACTCTCCATTTCATCAAAAAGTATTGTAGAGTTAGGCTTGCAAGCACTGAAGCACAATGCTAGATTTGATGAAATACCCTCATTATCGAATTCTCTAAAAGGAAATGAAATAAATTCAAAAATCGGTTGAAGGTTATTGAGATTTGCAAATCGTCTCTCGAATTCTTGTTTAAAATTTTCCAGTTCAGGACAAAACATTTCAATATTACATGCACCAGTAGGTTAGGTTAGGTTGTACCAGTTGGCACAAGGCCACACATGGACCTATTGGTACATAGTGCTACGAGATAAATGCGGCAGGAGAAAAAAAATCAGTCCAAGCAGCCATCGAAGGCCCCGGACTCTTTCGCGAACTGATGAATGTCTTTCAGCTTTCAGCTAGATTCACTAGTAAGTTTAATATGCTTTTCAAAATATGGAAAATATTTAAAAATTTTGCCTATTTAATTGTGAAGCAAAAGGTTTTAATTTTACTTAAAAAACATTTACCGAACTCAACAAGTCAACAATGTTTTCTTTTTTCTTGTAATTGTAAATTTAGCAAGTTGTAACGGCCCATAAAATCCGTAAGAAATGCTAATATCTTTACCCATACTGGATCTTCCAATTGTTCATGTTTTTCTCCCAATGTGTCCAAAAATGCAATAATTTCAGGCAAAAGATTTAGAAATCTTTGCAAAAATCTTCCTGTGCTAAGCCATCTAAAGTTTAGTACAGTTTTCGATTTCACGTTAAATTTTCATGCAAATTTTGACGTGAAATTTATTTCGGCGAAAATTTAGCTTGAAAATAACAAGAGTTGTACTCACTTTTAAGCGTGAAAAATTGCTTGGAACATGCATTCGCTTTGAAAATGCAAATAGCTTTGGCACATGTCTCCAATCATTTCACGCTAATTTAGTAGGTGCAGTTCACTTTTTAGGCTAGTACTGAGTTAATCGTGAAGCTAAATTTTGACATGTCTCCATTATCTGGTTATTCTTTCGAGCAAAAATTTTGAAAATGCAGAAAAGCGGGGACACTTATCATTTCTGACGGATAAGATGTCAAGAATTTTAATTTTCGAACGATTTTATTATTGAAAAGACATTTACACAATTCAATTTTAAAAATTCAAACACCAAATGTCACTATTTAGCTCGAAAGAATGAACTACACAAACTACATTGAAAATATTTTTATTTTATTTTATCTAAAATTGAGATTAACCTTTGTTACGCTGTGTGTGAAAATTTACTATCTCGGTAGCAGGGAGACGAATGCAAAAGCAGGCAAGGTGTATAGAACAGAGAGATTTAAGGAAATGAAACAACCGTATACGTATACGAGATTTAGTGAAGCAGTTTTACTAAAATGATATAAATCTATAAATTGCACAAATCGAGAGCATAGCTATCTCGGATTTTCCCGTTGGCTTCTCCGCCACCAAGGCTCTGCGAGCTTTTGTGTGAACTGAAACTGCGTGGACTGTCCGATTGGATCTACCAAGGCTCATTCCAAAATGTACTGAATAAATCGTCAACTAAATTTTTAGTTCACATTTTAAATTAACCTAGTAAATTATTAAAAATGTCTGTGATCGACTGTCGAACTGTTTGCGATCGACCGGTCGATCGCGATCGACCGTTTTCCCACCCCTGCTCTACTGCATCATTCTGCTTAATTTTAAATACTTATCTTTTGTGGAAGTATGCTAAAATCAATATTCAAAAATGACCTCTGTTGTTGATCTCCTGCTAAAATTGTGTGCTGTATGGTTACACATCTAACTTAAAAAAAACGAAAATATTTGTTTATTTGCAGTCCAAATCAAAACACAAATCATCGAATATCTCGAAAGTGCTAAAATGTGCTTAGAACATGAATGCGATTCACGGCCGCGGTGCCGCCAAATGCCTAAACCACATAACCATCATCTCAAATGGTTCATGTAACGTTGATGCATGAAGTGGCGACGACGTCGCTATTCACCAGACACGCACCAACTAACTGAACAGCACTCGCCAGAAGCATCAATAAAACAAATTTCCCTGTTTCCACGCGCTTCAACGAAGTAAACGGTGAATTTCAGAAGCCGCCACATTGGAATTCCCTTACATGAATACGCTTCTAACGAAGTGAACTGTACTTGTCAGAAGCCGACATATTAGAAGTGTGCCCGTTTGTACACGCTCCTGCGAAATGAACAGCATTTTTCAGAAGTCGCCATGTAAAGAATTTCCCTGTATGGAAACGCCCTTACGAAATGAGCACCAATCAGCAGAAGCCGCTAGGGGAAATCTTCTGCACGAGCATGCTCGCACGATGTGAATAGGATAAGTCAGAATCTGCCATATTGGAAATCTGACTACACGGACGTGCTGACACGAAGCAAGCAGCCTTGGTCAGAAGCCGCCATATCGGAAAGCTGCGTCCATGCACATGCTCGAACGAAGTGAGCAGCAGTAGTCAGATGGCGCCATGATGAAAACCGACGTGTACGTACACAGAACTATCGTGTACACACAAATACAATAACGCGCAGAGAAAGCTCACGAATTTCGGTATATTCCCAATCCCAAATTGGGAACAGCTATAAAATCGCTCATAGATGCGGATTCAAAGCATTTTTCTTCCATATTCACTTTAAGCAAACCTGAAGTGAGAGCTTGGAAATATGGGAGTAAGCTTTTATGTTCGCTTGTCTTCACTTGAGATTCATTTAAAGTGAATATGACAACATTCGCTTTTGGCGATACTTTGACATGCTGGAGGGTTCCCTTTCCTTTACCTAAAGTAAAAGGTGATTCTTGGAACAGATATTATTCGCTTTTTGTGAGCTATGTACATTGACTCTGTATGGCATTTACCGGGAGTAGCTACAACAAGTTAGGCCATGTTTGAAGAGTTCAAGAGTGAAAAACTTAAACCTACTTAAGGAAAAATGTACTATGCAGATATCGAATTTCGAACAACCGACTCTTAGTTTTATCAAATCAGTATTATTTGGGATTATATTTTTATTTAGCTGACAAATTCTTTTTCCTCATAAAAACTCACAACGAGTCGTTTATCAAATGCCACTAGAGTCATTTAGGCTAATGACAGACACTTAGGTTTCACCGAACCGTTTAACGCTTCGGTTTGGCGCGTCGGCTGACACTCACAGTGGTTTTCAGAAGAGTTTATTGATTTGGTTCATATAAATGCTTGTGAAAAAAGTAGTAGTGTATACATACATATGAGCAAAGTGATTCTAATACTAATTTTCTTTGAAAATCTGTAACTGCCTACTTTTAGAAACTAAGTGCCCACAAATGTTTCATATTCCAAACTTGTATCCTAGTCATTCTTCAAAAATCTATTTTCTTATCAGATTTTCATTCTCATATCCCATGCATTCATCAATGCATCCTGAAAATTGCAGCTCGATCGGACTACGCAGGAATGAAAAAATCAAAAAACGCTCGAAAACCGAGTCGGTGGGTCATTTCTTTCGTCTACCGACTCGGTTCCGAAGCCAAGAGGCGGTTCGTGTGTGTCATCACAATGCTAAAGTAATGCACGGCTAAACCGACTCGGTTTTCCTCTCGGGAAACGCCTCGCTGGAACCGCCGTGTTTGTCATTGGCCTAAGATTCACCTAAGGCGAATGTATATAACCCTCAGCATATTTGTTTCTGGTGAAGCTTATTGTTTCGCAACGAGTCGTACACTACATGTCACAAGCAAGTCACCAATATAATAACCCTCGGCATATTCATTTTTGGCGAAGCTTATCGATTCGCCAGAGTTTCGAAAAAGGTTATTCGTCCACTTTCTACCGCACTCACAACCAAAAAGCCTTAATGCTGTGTCTTTATGCTGGGAACACCAGATCGGTATAAAAGCGTGCAACGGGCAACACGGAAAGAAACGTCAATGTCAGTTTGATTTGTGTCGGGGACTGAAAACATTGACTTTCAGTCAAAATTTGTCAAATAGAATTTGAAAATTTTTCGACGTATTCGGTGAAAACGAAGATCTACGTTTGTGCGCAATAATTTGTGTTGGTTTCGCGAATAACTTAACGGTCAAAAACTATGAAATAGTGCGGTAATGAAGTGTCGCGTTTCAGGCTGCAAAAGTAGCTACCGAAGTGCTTCGCAGGGGATATCGTATTTCGGGTAAGTAAAATTAACCTTTGACATCAATTTTGTTTGGCTTTTGTATGAAATTATAATTAATTTCCACTCCACTCGTCGCTTCGGGGAAAGAAATGTTAAACAATGTTCAAAATGGCGATCTTTCGTGGTTTTTACATGAGCGTTACCATATGAACTGTGTAGGCACACACCAGTACCTCATTCTCACACCAGTAAGCAAAAAGTCGAAAATTAGCACCATAGATATGAGAGGAATGGATACGAAATGGGCCGAGAGAAATGAAGCAATTTTCGACCTCTGGTATAGTTGTGTGAGCGAGAGGTCGCAATGTGTTTGTATGACGAGGGCGGCGTGAAATATTGTAAAATTAAAGGGCAACTTTTTTGGTGCAAATACAAATTTATTACTATTGATGTAACGTAATTCACGTCAATATCGAATCAATGAGTTTCGATTTGCATTAAAAGAGTGCGTATATTAGCATTTATCTAGCATTTATCATGCATAATTTATCATGCATTTATCTAGTATTTATCATGCATGAAGGGCTGATAGTGTTGCTAAAACCATTAAGTCTGATCAAAGTGTATGATCAAATATTATAAGAAGTTGAGTTTTGTCATGCTTTCAAGTATGTTAAAATAAAATCTGCTTTAAGGTAGTGCAGTTTGAAAGCATATCAAGTATCGAGTATTTTCGTACTTGCGAGTATTTTATTCAAATATTCAAAAAGTTTGTAGGGCAAAAGTAGCCGAAATCGGCCAATTTTGGGTTAGAGTGGTTTGGGACATAACGGGCCAAGACTTATTGCTGTGATGCAAACATTTCGGTTTTATAGAGGAGTAAAGGGTTTTTTGGCCATAGTTTGGCAAAAACTGTCTTTACGGGGCTTTCGGTGATTGAAACTGGTCAGACAGTATAATAATGATATTTTAAGGACGAAAAATTTTTTTGATAGGGAACATTGGGCAAAAACGTCCAATTTAAAAAAAAAGTGTTTTTTGTCTAGCATAAATTCGGGAACCTTTCTGAGTAGTTTCGGGCGAAATTTCCATACAAGTTTAGGAACAAGTTTTTAAGATACGGCAAAATGATTTCCACCAACTAAACCTTCCGGAAAAACTGAAAGTAGCACTAAAAATGCTAAGTAGGAAAAGGTTCAGATCCTTTTTGGTTCGACAGTTTGCTTCTCCGGCTGTGCATTTTGCCGTATGTTCAAAACTAGGCCGCCTTTTCCCAGACTTGTATAGAAATTTCGCCTAAATTGCTCAGAAAGGTCCCGAATTCAAGCAAGACCAAAAAACAAAAATGCTGTGAAAATTTGACGTTTTTACCCGATTCTCCCTATCAAAAATATTTTCGTCCTTAAAATACCACCGTTGTACTCCCCGATCACTTTCAATCATCGAAAACGCCATAAAGGCAGTTTTTGCCAACCGATGGCCAAAAAAGCCCTTACTCCCTTACAAAACCGAAATGTTTGAGTCACAGCAATAGGTCTTGGCCCGTTATATCCCAAACCAATCTAACCCAAAATTGGCCGATTTCAGCTGCTTTTGCTCTCAAAGAATTTTGAATATTTGAATAAAACACTAAAAACATTCAGATTTACATGAAGGTCACGTTTGTGCCATATTTCCATTTCAAATTATATATATTGTGATCGGATGTGCTTTCTAGTCAAACTTGAATTACTTCTTGTCGTTCTTGCTAGAAAGGAAAATGTCTTTTGCATGAATATTCAGTTTTGTGCTGATGCAAATAATGCAAGAGCAATAATATTGTTTCTTGATTAGCCACCTTATTCAACGTATTTTCTATTAACATAAAAAAGTAAACTATAGTGTAAGAAATACCATTTAGAAAATTTAATTTGCAGACAAACACAGCCATCGAATCTAAAATTCCCTTAAATTCCGTAAAAAAGATATATTTGAAATCAAACTGAAATAAAATTTTCGCGACCAAAACACTTGCTAATTTAATTTCAATCAATCGGTTTGCCTACCAACGTAACATAAAACATCTACACGTGAAATATGTATAAACGACGCGTATAGATCATTTAGCATCATAATCTGCACGCAGCATTCGTAAATAGTAGCCCAAGTCAATTACAAAGTTTACTTGTGCTACTTTAAATCACACCGATTTTCATTGTTCGGACAATTTTCTTCACCTAAATGACGTCAATTCATATAATTGATCAAACTTAATGCCCCTGCACGCTATCAAGCTTTCCCCGCCTATGAACAAAAGCAATCAATAAAAATGGCGATCGGGCGGTTTGACACATGTTTTTTTCGTGTTTTCATCAATTAAAAGTATAAATGTTTAGATTGGTTAATAAACAGTGCGAAAGTAATAAGTGTTTTGCACCAATTACACATAGGATTTCGCCCTAGAATGTGTGATGTAAGTACAAATTAAATTTGAATCAATGTACCTCTTTTTACTGGATTTAGGATAGAAAGCTTTCGACTTGTGGAAAGAAATGGTTGTTAAATGTGTGCAAGCAACATTTTCGACCCCTCCTTACAAAATAACATCAAATTTCATTCAGAAAATTTGATTAATTTTGAAATTTGTGCTCCATGTGACACATATTTTATTTTCCCTGCTATTCCAACTAACCCGAAAATCGACCATGTTCACAACAATAGAAATGTATGGAAACGTTTGTTTGCATAGAGAGTCAACAGCGCAGAAGGGTATAGTGTGCGGCATTGACGGGAAAGCCTTTTTGCAGAGAGTAAGTTGCATATGTAGTAATAATGCTTCATTCACGTACGGGTTCATGGATTATCATTGCGTGTCCATTCTTTATATGTCTATGATTAGCACATTTCTCTCGGTCGATTTCTAATCCACTCTCTCTTAAATCTGTGGTGACAACAATGCCTGCAAATACAACACTAGAATAAAAACAATTCATGCATATTGCCCCAAGACTATATAATGAACTCCCAACCCATTTAAAGGTGTTATCATTGAATGTCCAAGCATTCAAGAGACAGCTTAAACTACACTTCAAAATAACTCAGACACCTGGCCAACTTGACCCTGACTGAAAATAATCCCATGAATTACCCTTATATCCAGAAGTTACAAATACAAATAACAGCATTTCGCATTTTGTTCCTCCTATTCAACAATCTAACTTACTTTACTTTTATAGCACCCACCAATGAATTCGAAAATAGCTTGTGTGATTCGGAATTTTTATGACAGTTTGATTCCCTCTCATAATATATAAGTATAAGTAATTTATAAATATACTATTATCTATATATACAATATTAGGCATAAGAACAAACATTGTATATTGTACTCCTCCTTTCAGGCCACAAGCTTTGCTTATTTGGAAGGAGTAAAACAAATAATAAATGAAATTAAATGAAATGAACAAAACATACATGCTAAAGTAGATTTGTTGAGGTTACATCTACTTTTCTTTATGCATTATTTACTCAGTAGTGATAAAAACAAAAGCTTGAAAAAACGATTATTCATTTTTTCTTAATAAACAAATTGAAGCGATTCATTGGGAAATGAATAAAAACATGCAGGCTTATAAAACTCTCAACAACTCTGGAAAAAATAATAATCGAATTTTAAACAGCCTACTCATCTGAAATCGCATGATCGCAACACCATTATTTCCTTCATCAATTCAATACTCATCGGCAGCAACAAAAATCTGAGCCCGAGGAAAATAAATCAATTTTCGCAAATTAAATCTGAAATTCATCTAATTAGGGCGTTCTTTGATTAAATGCTAATTTTTTCTGACATCCTGATTAAGAAATATAAAGCTCATCTGTTGCGTCGCGAGTTTCTCCTAACGTTGGCCCACCATCACATGAATTATTCGTTCTTGTGCATTATTGATTAATCCAGTAATTTGCTTTGTGTGGAATTGAAATTTTCTCTCATCAATTAGGAAGCGAGGACGAGGCTGGAAGATTTTTATAAAGCTGATCATAATACGTGCAACAACGCTCTTTTGATATTGAATTGATACCATTGATTTTATAGTTAATAAAATTCAATTTTTCTTGTTTTGATGTTTTTAGGATGGAAAGGCTCCAAACATTTTCCCAAGAATGTGCTTTTGACCTCACTGAGGACGATTTGTTAGTCATTGTGGACGATTTATTAGAGAAAGCTGATTTAGAAATTCAATTTTGTTATTTTTTCAATTTGATTTCAAAACTTGGGTAAGGCTATTCATCAAATGGTGAAAAGAAAGTTCGCAAAATGATAAGCAATATCTTAATTGCTTACAAAAAAACGAAAATGAAAAGGAAATAAACGTTAATAAAGACAAAAGAAACTCACACTTACCCAAATGGAAATAAGTTGCCTCGTAACAAACCTAAATGGACAAATTTACGAAGTAAACCTTAATCAATGGAATATTTTATTCGTTTGGATTGATAATTCAAGTAATTAATCAGCTTTTTAACGAAAAGTTTGTTTGTTTAGCTCATTACTTGTTCTTAGTCGCTTCCCGAAATTGTTTAAGAAAAAAACTAAGTCAAACCAAACTTTATGTTTGCACGACAAAAAAAAAACCCGGAAGAAGAATTTATGGATAAAAATGGCTTGCGTCTTCTTGGTTTTCATTAGATATTTGTATAAAAGTAAAGATTTGACCCCCATGACGTCTTATGAATAAAGAGATGTTGGTTTTACTGAAGCGAGGAATATCTGCAGTGCACTACAAATTGTAAAAGATAGATGAAAGTGGAGAGAATTGAAGAGCTGTAGCTACTGTTTGGCGTTGAAAAAGAGGCGGCTATGCATTTTGATCTGAAATGTTATATCTTGGATTAAATACGCAATAAAATAATAGTTTGAATTGTGTGTTAAACTACTCTTATTAGTTGGGCTCCAGCGGAGTGTTACCGTTTGAAGTTGGCAGGAAGCTGTGAGCTGGGATTTTTTCTTGGAAACCAGATACAAAGGTGATTTCTAATATTTGGAAACTATCAAGAAGAGGAAACTAATAGGTCTCCTATTTTGAGAGAAGAGAAAGTTAAGTAAGGTTTTTCTTTCATTCAAAAAACGACTGTGAATACGTTCTATTTTCGAAATCAAACACGTTTATGGTCGATTGGGAGTTCGTCAAGAACTTTGATATCGATGTTTTGGCTGAATTTGCCGAAAATAAGTGGATTCGTCTGGGTTTCCTTAACCGAAGAGAGTCCCTGTCATCAACCTATACAGTTATCCACCTGCAAGATTGTTTCTTAGAGATCCCTAAAAATGATTGCGAGTATTGAAATCACTAGCTTGAAATAAAGGACCATCAGAGTCGAAGAAGGGAAAAAGGTATCAGAATTGAAAGACAAGACTCATTCATTTGGAGAGTGTATTACGACTGATTATTCTTAATACTAACAACAGAAGTTCACAATAGTTTAGAGTTGTATTAAACTGTGTAAATCTAGAGCGAGAGAGAGGAAGTTTTACTGTATTGCTGAAAAATTTCAAAACAAGTTATGTACTATCCAATACATAATATGCATTTGTATATAAACTTGGAATGTATAGACCTTCAACACTACCCCTCATATCAATGTAACTCTATGTTCATTTAAATAATTAGAAAAAATCTTTATGATAATCCAAACTTAGCTGAAAGCTCAATAGGCGTGTTTTTTTTGCTCCGATACAGAACAGAATAGAACTATGCCGCAAAAACAACGATCTAGTATAAAACAGCAGTGCATTCGCTATGATTGACATAGGTTGCTGTATTCGCTGTGGTTGCACAAAACAGCTGAAAATAAAGGGAGAAAATAGCGAGTAGAAACTACCTCTATCGATAGAAAATAGAAAAAGATCTAATAGAAAATTACCTCTTACACTTTTTACACATTATGAGGGCTTTTTCTAATATCCTAACTACCAAAACATTCAACATAACCTTGAAAAACCCAAAGCCACCTCACAGCAAAAAAGCTCATAAGCTTTTCTTTTTTCTATCAGTACATTCTATAGCTCAGCACGTGAACTACCAATGAGGAATAGAATATCTGTACTTGTGAATTCACTGGTACAGGAGTGTTGTTGTTTCCAATGAGGGTAATAATACAGTTTGGGGGAGACCCTTCCGATGACCTTGAAATTTTAGTATGTTGTAGAGGTTTTTGCGCTGATTAATTTTATGTGTATATGTTGGGCGCGGAAATCATATCTTCACATAGTTTTTTGCACGAAATAGCATGTTGTTTGTTTACATTGGTCTAATAATGAGTACTCGTATAACGATCTTGGCAAGAAATTTTAGGCATCTTATTAGTTACAAAATTGAAATCAACATGATAACACTATTCCAATATCTCGAAATCGCTGGTGATCGTGATAAATTAATCGACTTTTTAATAGAAAGACATGTTATACGAGGTGAAGTGATTTGTCGCGAATGTGGTACCCTTCTTACGTTGAAACGCGAAACATTGTCCTTTCAATGTACATACACGTACATGTCTTCTGTACGGAAACAAAAACGTAAGAAGGTATGGTGTCGCTATAAGGTTAGTGCATTAACAGGAACGTGGTTCAGTAATATGCAAATCAGTATCCAAACGGCATGTCGCATTATTGGATACTTTGTGTATCATAGGCCACCACATCAAGCTAAATTGGAAGAAGACTTTTCATTGAGTTCTCATACAGCAGTGGATTGGATTTCCTTCTGCCGAGAAGTAGGTTTTATTAATGCTTATATGAATAACGTAAAAACGTTTGGTAAAATACAATGCTTTTTTTTAAAGATTTGTCAATTTTGGCTAAAACGGAATATACAGAAAATCGGTGGTGAAGGTCATACTGTACAAATCGATGAGGCACTGCTTGGACGACGCAAGTATCATCGAGGCCGGATAATCCGAGGAACATGGGTGTTTGGCGGTGTTGACCCAGTAACCAAGGAGTGCTTCATTGAGCCAGTACGTGCCCGATCTGCTGGAGTTCTGCAGGAAATAATCATGCGAAGGATCAAACCGGGTACAATCATCATTTCCGATTGCTGGAGGGCATATAAGAATTTGTCCAGAGAACGATGGATGCATCTCACGGTAAACCATCAATACAATTTTGTGGATCCGGAGACAAGAGCGCACACACAAAACATTGAGCGTCTGTGGCGTGATTTGCGTGACAACATCCCTCGTTATGGACGTCGAATTCAACATTATCGACAATACATTGCTGAATTTTTGTTCAAACGACATTTTTCTTATTCATGCCGCATTGATGCTTTTTTTGTTGAAATGTCAAATATGTATCCAATAGAAATTGATGATTTTTTACATGAATAAACATATTTTAAGATTTATAATCTATACACACATATATATATATATATATATGTATATATATATATATATATATATATATATATATATATATATATATATATATCTGTTAATATCATTAAATTGTATTAAATAATATCATTTTTTCAAAGTTAAAAAAGTATGTGAAGATGTGATTTCCGCGCCCTACATGCATATATTCTTGTTCAGCATAAACATCTCTACAACATACTAAAATTTCAAGGTCATCGGAGGGGTCTCCCGTAAACTGCATAATTACCCCAATGAGTATACTCTGTTCTCTGCTAGATAGAGGAGCAAAAAAACATGCCTAATAAGTTTCTGTTTCTTCAAAGTCTTGGTAAGGATGTCTGCTTTCAATTCATTAGTCGAGATGTATTTCAAAACGAAGACGGATTTCTCATCAACTTCTCGAATGTAGTGAGTACACATATAAGATGCGTTTTTTTGCAATCTAGTAGCGCACGTTAGCGTAGGGCTGCAAAAAAACGATCCCAAACAGAAAAATTACGATGTTCGAAAATGTTGTTGCATGTTGTTGTTGTAAGTTGTTGCATTCGCTGAACTTTCACTTAGGGTCGTTGTTAAATTAGAATCACACATAGAAAAAATCTATATGAAATCTTATCTAGGTTTTAATTGAAATCAGACATGAAACTTGCATATAAAATACTCTACAATGTAATGTGCATGGAAACACTGTAAAACAGTCTGCACAATACAAGATCTGATGTAAAATAATTGACAATTAAGGAGTGCTAAGCCAACTCATTCAATTGAAACTTGTCACGGTCGACCACGCCGCGAGCCGTACCGGTGGCAGATAGTTCATGCTAATTCATTGACGCGGACACGCTTGCGGTAGGGAGTCGAAGGTTTGTTGCAAAACTAGGTAAACGTAAGATAGGTAATAAGAAATAAGAAAGAATAAGAAAATAAGAAATAATAATGGTAGGTCATAGAGCTGTATCACAAATGGCATCGAGTCGTGGAGTAGGCTTCGAGTCTCGGCGAGCCCTGACAAGAACGGCCAACATCAAAACCAAGGCGCGCACTCGTCAGGACCCGACATTCCTCAAGGCTGATAGTGGGGCCGGGGTAACTGCCATGTCAGCCGCGATATTAGGAAAGAAAAAAAGGGGAAAATCGGCGTAGTACTCACCTGTCAGTATCGGACACAACGTCGAAACGGATCGAATCACTTCGTTACCTTCGCCTACAAGAATAATCACTAAGGCCATTGTTCGTCGCCTCATCGTCGTGGATGACTGCCAGCAGCAGACTCGGTAAAACACCGTCATAATGAGATCATAAATCCTCTAAATAAGCTTCATCCGTTGGTCCTGAGGTTGATTTCATCGTTCCGTAATGGGCTTCCGTATGCGTGATAGAAATTTCTTCCTTTGTCGCTCTTCGAAATTTAATGCGTCTGCATCGGTCGAGTAACCTCAATTCGGCACACCTTGCCCGGAGACTTTAGAAGCGTTGCGGACATTCGGATTGCTCTGGAAACCACAAGCATCCATGCCGTCGTCAGTACCGTCATCATCGTCACCTACAAAAATACCGAACATAAAAACTGTCGCGATAATAATAACACAATAATCATGCAACAAATTCTGCCGGTCTGATTATTTGGGAACCAAACAAATGTCGCAGAATCCGTTTCCCGGGTTATTCGCACTCAATTCACAGGATTCATGCGGCCGTCAGGAACCGTAGTCGTACGTTGTGATTTTCGACCTCGAGATTTCACCAGTAGCTGTATAATTCAACCGAAATAGTGAACCATTGATCACTCGAAAAACCAAGCCGCGGCGTAACGAAAGAAAGATACGATTTTGACAGTTCGTATGTCAATTGCAACCGGGCGGAACGCCAGAGGAACGGACCGCGTTCCGAGATGTACCGAAGCGTTGCCATACATATGTCTCATTAAATCGAGCGCAATGCCAGGTGCAATGACCGAATGCACTTGGGCTGCACATGCAGATTGCGGCAATGCACATTAATGAAGAAAGTGCAATGACCGGGCATCGAATGCAACGACCGGAATGCATTTGAAATGCATTGTGATATCTTGTTTTCCCGCCAAACGGACAATTTAGGATCCCGTCTAAGCGGGATTAGAAAGCGGAGCCGAGGTTGCTTGCGAGGTGATGAAGGCAAGGATCGCTCTCTTTTTGGATGGACGTGGTAAGAATCAGACGTAGCCTGACTATCGTATTCAAATTATAAACGGAAAATTTCGATATTTCATATATCCGTATCTGGCGTGGCTCGAAGAGGAAGAGGAGCGAAGATCGTAATCTTTTTGCGGATGAGTATGAAGATCTCGGACGAACGATAGGCGGAATAATTGGCAAAGTCTGAAGTAAATCGTTGGCGTAATCGAGGTGGCGAGGTCGATAGGCTGTAACAAAAGGGGTCCTGGCGTTATATGATAATGAGAACGACGTTAAACGTATCGACGGAGCGGATGGTGTAGCGAATCGGCGAAGAGGAAGAAGTAGTGAATTTGGCGCAAGATCGTGGCACAGATAATTACGAGAATATTGGTTGCGGTGCGAGCAGGCTGAAACATCCGTGCGTGAAACCTGGTCCGGAAGCAGACGTTCGAGCGCATGAGGGTCGATCAACAACAGTAGTAGGATTCTGAGTAAGTAGGTTAAGATTAGAAGTGTACATAGTGTAAGCTTAAGTGAATATCCAGAGCGAGCAAGTAGCTAGATAAATTTAAATCGCGGCGCCGTTTCGTAATTTGTAAATAGTGTTAAATTAACGAACTACTCTAGGAAATAAAACTATTGTAAAGAATTGTGAACGCTGGCGTGTTCTTTCGGGTTATTTTCCTTCCGCTAGTGCAAGAAGCCGTCGCAATACTTCTCGCTTCCGGGCGACGGACGATAATCGGTTTCGGGATTGGGAAGCGAGTGGCGCCCACCCACCCCCATCTCCGGTGAGTTCAGGCTCCCGAAACTGACCCCCTTCGACTTTTTGGTGCTAGAAGGGGTGAGCAGACGTGCGAGAGTTTTAAAAATAAAACAAAACGTAACAAATTGGCGCCCAACGTGGGGCCATAACGGTGAATAACGGGGAAATCGGTATACAACGGTGCTCGGAAAATTTTTCGTTTACCAAGTCCCAAATTGTGGGAAGGCACGTGTCGAAGTAAAATCGTATCTAGAGGTGCGAAATCGTTGGAATACTATCGCGAAAACTTTGGTATTAGACTTGAAATTGAACTAATCGTGTATCTATTCGGTTTTTTTTTAATTTGAACTTGAATTAAGCGTGAATTATTTACTTTTACAATTGCAAGTTATGCGCAAATATCTAATTTACGTAAGTGAGTGCAATTGAATTTACTACACGGTTTTCCTTCGGGTATATAATAAAAGGGAACTGTTACATTGCATATTTAAAGATATAGACATATAGATACTTGAATTCTGATGAATGAATGAGTGAGAGTGATTGTGTTTCTTGGATTCTTATACGAGTGTGTAGCGTGTGTCGGTTTCAGATAGTACATAGAAGTACGGATATCCGAGGCGAATTTTGGTGAAGGAGAAAATTGCGAGTCGGTTTGGTCCTACAGTATAGCGGGAACTGCGTTTTTTGTAATAAAGGAGTACTTTCGGTAGCTGCAAGGGTTCTAGTTAAAATTTCTTTCTAGGTTCTATTTTATTTGGTGAATTGTTTTAAATTTTATTAGGACATAGGCTGAAATAGGTCTTGCGGTAATTCGGTTACCTGCATAGTGTTATTTTCTTATACTTTTAATCATCGAAACAATCTTTTTTTTGCAAGAGCCACGCTATTAGCCTGGTGAGTGTTTCTTTTTGGTACGGGGGTGGTGTTTGGATTTAGTGAAAATGAAAATTCTGGTGGACCGTTTGAGTAAAGATGAGCTTACGTACGAGCTAGCCATTCGGGGATTCGACGCTGATACTGTAGACAATATGCGGAAGGCATTGAGGGCGACGCTGAAGGCCGAGGCGGAGTCGGACACGTCATATGTAGAAACGGACTATCCGTTTGACTTCGAGACGGACTGCCGGGAACTAGAGGCAAAGGTAACGGAGGCCGAGGAGCTGGTGGAAAAGGTGATGGGCAGCAAAGCATCCTTAGAGTACCTGAAGGCCAAAGTGAGGATTGAGTTCGGGTTCCGCAGGCTGGGGAACGTGAGGGCCATTACCTTGGAACAGAAAGCGAGCACGAAGAAGCTCCGGAACAGACTCATTCTGGCGATGGGAACATTAGCGGAGAAGGTCGAAGATCCCAGCGAAGATGAGACTGAGCAAAGTAGTAGAACGCCGGAGGCATCCACAGTACAGCAGACGAAGGTGGTGAATCCGGCGGAGGTGGCCAAATGGGGGCATAGGTTTAGCGGAGATGCGAGCGGTTCCGTCAACGCCTTTTTGGAGCGCGTTGAGGAACTGCGTCAGGCTCGAGGCCTGTCAAAGCAACAATTGTTTACGTCGGCAGTAGATCTTTTCGAGGCCAAGGCTCTAATATGGTTTCGCGCAAATCGCAACTTGGTGTCGTCTTGGGATGAGCTGGTTACTGAGCTCAAAGCGGAATTTCTGCCCTCAGATTATGAGGATCGTCTATGGGACGAAATTCGCAGGCGCACACAAGGCGAAAACGAGTCTGTTGGAGTATATGTGGCAGTTATGGAGCGCCTGTTCAGCCGACTGAGGTCGAGTTGCTCAGAGGAAGAAAAGCTGCGCACGTTGCGGCGAAACATAGCTCCGTTCTACCAGCAGCAATTGTCTCTTAAGCAAGTTACATCAATTGCGGACTTGGTGAGGATGGGTCGTACCCTAGAGGCTACCAGAGCATCGGTAGCGGCATTCGTGCCGCCCACTACGCGGACTAGGCGCTGTTTGGAGCCGGATTTGGCGTACGTGGGAGCGGAAGGCGTTGATCGAGTCGCCTCTATGTCGAGTGGAACGCGCATCCAATGTTGGAACTGCAAGCGAGACGGACGTATGTCAAGGGAATGCCCGGAGCCGCGAAGATGTTTCGGATGCGGTCGCCAAGGGGTAATGCGGTCGGCATGCCCGAATTGCCAGTCGGGAGCTAATAACCGGGAAAATCGGTCACGGCCGAATCCTCCGGTTGCGGGAAACGGGCGTCGTGTTCGCTAGGCGGTCGAGCGAGCACCATGAAGAGGCCGCGCCAGGAAGATCTACAGCCGAAAGTGGATTATGCTCTCGTCAGTACCAGTCAAGACAGCCGTCCGCACCTGCAGGTGGAAATAGAGGATTGCGTCATGGAGGGACTGTTAGACTCGGGAGCGAGTAGGACGATTATCGGAGGGAGAGGATGGTCTCGGTTGAAAGCGAAAGGTGTAAAGTTGAACGAGAATGGAATTGGTGAAGTTCGGCTGGCGAATGGCATGATGTGCTCGGTATTGGGGGCTGTGCAAGTGAAGTTTTCATTGAACGGTCGGGAGCATAATTTGGAATCATTGGTGGTCCCGTCGATTCCCCAAGAAGTGGTCTTAGGGATAGACTTCTGGAAGTGTTTTGGGGTGGTGCTCGATATGAAGGGCAGGCAATGGACGTCCATTGCGTCTGCAGAGCTGGTTACTGGAGGGGCACTTCGAGGCCGAGATTTTTTGTCTGTTGAGGAGGCCGAGACGTTGTCGAGGTTGTTGGGGGAGCAATTCGGTTTGATGGGAGAAGGGCTGGGTCGGGCTAAATCCGTTGAACATATTATCAAAACGTCGGCGGCCCCTATTAAACAACGATACTACCCGGTCTCACCGGCAGTACAGCGGCAGATTAATAAGGAGTTGGATGACATAATACAGATGGGGGTGGTTGAGCCCTCGTCCAGTCCGTGGTCATCTCCTATCCTACTAGTACGCAAAAAGGACGGCTCGTATAGGTTTTGCGTAGATTTTCGTAAGGTCAACGCGGTATCGGAAAAAGATGCGTATCCTCTTCCATACATCTCGAATACTTTGGACAAGTTGAGAAATGCCAAGTATTTATCAACTCTAGATGTCAAGTCGGCATATTGGCAGGTCCTGAGGGCAGAGGGTTCGCGTCAATTTACGGCGTTCACCGTGCCCGGAAGAGGACTTTTTCATTTTCTGCGAATGCCCTTTGGGCTGCACAACTCTGGAGCAACATGGCAGCGTCTCATCGATACCGTTCTCGGTCCGACGTTAGAACCTTTCGTATTCACCTACCTCGATGACATAATCATTGTGACAGAAACGTTTGAAAAACATATAGAGATCCTCCAAGAAGTTTTCTTGAGACTGAGGGAGGAGGGTTTACGACTCTCTAAAGAAAAGTGCCAGTTCTGCAGGGCACAACTAAAGTATTTGGGCTACGTTATCGACGTAGAGGGCCTCAGGGTAGATCCTGAGAAGGTGTCAGCGGTGAACGTATTTCCTCGACCAAATTCCGTAAAACAGATTCGCCAACTCCTCGGGATGGTATCCTGGTACCGTCGTTTCAACCCTGATCATGCGACGATGGTGGCTCCATTAAGCGACTTGTTGAAGAAGGGTTGCAAGTTCGTATGGTCCAAAGAGTGCGAGAAGGCGTTCGAAATGTGCAAGCGCAAGCTTACGACGGCGCCGGTATTGGCATGCCCGGACTTCGATCTGCCGTTCAAGGTGCAAACGGATGCATCGGACGTAGGCATCGGAGCAGTGTTGAGCCAAGCTCATGCTACCGGTGAGAAGGTCATATGCTATCTGAGCAGGGCATTGTCGAATCAGGAAAGGAAATATTCTGTGACCGAACGAGAATGCTTGGCAGTGCTATGGGCGGTCGAGAAATTTCGGCCCTACATAGAGGGGACACACTTCTATGTTATTACTGACCACCATTCTCTGGTCTGGCTGAATAACCTCAAGAACCCTACGGGCAGATTGGCTAGATGGGCAGTGAGGTTACAACAGTTTGACTTCCAAGTGATCCATCGGAAAGGAAAAGAACATTTGGTGCCGGACGCACTTTCACGAGCCGTAGTCAACGTTGATAGTGTAGATACCTCTCAAGTTTCAGAGCGTTGGTATTCGGGTATGATAGGGAAGGTGAGGGAGAACCCCGACAAGTACGAGGGCTGGAAGGTCGTAGGGGACACGCTGTGGAAACACCTACCTGGTCGCGAGCAAAATGGGGAAATCGCGAACGGTTGGAAGAGGGTTGTGCCGAAATCAGAGCGTGGAGATATCCTCAAAAGGTGTCACGATGATCCGAAGGCGGGACACATGGGGTTTGCCCGAACGGTGGGTCGAATCACGCAAAGTTTTTATTGGCCGCAAATGCGGGCAGATATCCGCAAGTATGTGAGATCCTGCAAGGTGTGTCAGTCGTGCAAGGTGGAGCGGAAAGCACCGAGGGGTTTGATGGCCAGTAGGGCTGGCGAGGCGAAGTCACCATGGGAAATGATTTGCATGGACTTGATAGGGCCGCTACCCAAGTCAACGCGCGGCTACTCATATATTCTGACAATTTTGGATTACGTGACGAAGTACTCAATCATACTACCGATGCGAACTGCTACAGCATCGGCGGTTTTCCGTTTAGTAGAGGAGAATGTACTACTGATCTATGGAGTACCGAAGGTTATAGTATGCGATAATGGAGTGCAATTCGCAGGCAAACAATTTCGGAAAGCGGTGGAAGAATATGGAGCGCGGGTGAGCTATACGGCCCTCTACCATCCTCAGGCTAATCCAGCTGAGCGTCGTAACCAGGACATAAAATGTATGTTACGATGCTACGTTGCCGACAATCACCGCTCATGGGACCTATACTTGGCAAAAATTGCGTGCGCCCTGCGCACTTATCGGCACGAAGTAACGGGTTACTCTCCTTACTTTTTGAATTTCGGGAGGGAGATGGTAACCTTCAGGGAAGAGTTGGAGCCCCCAGGGGGTGGGTAGACGGATTTCTCTCCAACGAAAAACGCGGAGGCCTTGGATGCGATCCGCAAGGAAGTTGTGCTAAGAATGCGAAATGCAGCAAAGTCGAGCAAGGGACGTTACGACTTACGCCGAAGAGATGATACCTTCCAGGTCGGGGACTCCGTGTGGAAGAAAAATTATGTTCTGTCTGATGCTACTAAAAATTTCGCAGCGAAATTGGCTCCCGCATTTATCGGTCCTTTCAAGATTAACAAGAAAACCTCAGCGTGGACTTTCGAATTGTTGGATGGAAAGGGGAAACCTGCGGGGTTATGGCACGCGAAGGACCTCAAACCGTACATTGAAGGTGAGGATAGCTAGCAGAGCGAAAGCTGAACGTTGAGCAACGCCTCAGACGTTAATACGATTAATATATTAGAACTGTGAAGTGAGCATTGAATTACGTGAGAGTTAAGGCAGTAAAAACAGGTTAAGGGAAGATTAGTGTTAGGTTAGTTTAAAATTGTAGTAAGCGGTTAAATAAATAATATATAAAAAAGCGCAAATTATAAAGCTTACCAAGCGATCGTGGTGACTTGCGTTTTTTTTTGTAGTAAGGCTACGTATCGTTATATTCCTTTATGGTAGCTTTTTTTTTTTTTTCTCTTTTTCCTTCATTTTTACCAGCTTTTGGAGACATGTCAGGTGGTGTTGGTTCGTAATGTAAGCTAAAATAATAAAGAATAGGATGAGCCATGGTAGGATACCGTAATTGAGTGTAAGTTAGGTGGAGGTAGAATAGTCTTACATGCGTTTAGGGAGTTAGCTCAGCCGTAATGTATAGGGTACTAGTATTAGTCGGTAAATTGTAGTCAGTAAGTTTAGAGTAGATTTAGCCTAGGTTAGTAATACAGGGATAAGGATAATGTGGATGGATTGAAGAAATCGGATGTTAGAAAACATATGGTGAAGGGTAGTTAAAAGTAAATCAAGTATGAGGTTACAGTTGGGTTTCGAGGGGTTAGTTCAAAGCTAGTTTTCGAGGGGTTAGACCTAAATTGCTGCTAGAGGGATATGTAAAAAGAAATTAATAAATAGAAGAGCAAATACCGTAAGTCTGAGGGGAATCCCGTGTCGGTCATCTCTTTTAGATTTTCGGTGAGCGTGGTTTTTTTTTTCTTGTTTTTCGTTCCGGTTTGATCTTCAGTCGATGAATCGTTCATGTTCCTAAAATCGAGATCGTTTTGCATTAGAATCTTGGATAGCAAATGAACGGAGACCAACACCAGTTTAAACAAACACATACATCAAGAAATCAAGCGAGAAAAGGTTAGGGTAGGAAGAAAGGGGCGCGGGCGGAAAAAGTAGGATTGAATGTGAGGCGGAATGAGTGTGGTGTGGTTCTAGGTCCATAAAAATCAGAATACAAGTACCCGGGAGATACCGATGTTTTCGCGAACGAACGCGACCGAACTGGAAGAGTAGTCAGCTCAATCGGTTTCCGGGTATCGATTTCTCATTTAGAGTCGGAACCGCGGTTGAATCGGGAAAGAAATAGTCGAGAATTTCGACGAAATTCTCTGAAGAGAGGGGGGTGTCACGGTCGACCACGCCGCGAGCCGTACCGGTGGCAGATAGAAGTTCATGCTAATTCATTGACGCGGACACGCTTGCGGTAGGGAGTCGAAGGTTTGTTGCAAAACTAGGTAAACGTAAGATAGGTAATAAGAAATAAGAAAGAATAAGAAAATAAGAAATAATAATGGTAGGTCATAGAGCTGTATCACAAATGGCATCGAGTCGTGGAGTAGGCTTCGAGTCTCGGCGAGCCCTGACAAGAACGGCCAACATCAAAACCAAGGCGCGCACTCGTCAGGACCCGACATTCCTCAAGGCTGATAGTGGGGCCGGGGTAACTGCCATGTCAGCCGCGATATTAGGAAAGAAAAAAAGGGGAAAATCGGCGTAGTACTCACCTGTCAGTATCGGACACAACGTCGAAACGGATCGAATCACTTCGTTACCTTCGCCTACAAGAATAATCACTAAGGCCATTGTTCGTCGCCTCATCGTCGTGGATGACTGCCAGCAGCAGACTCGGTAAAACATCGTCATAATGAGATCATAAATCCTCTAAATAAGCTTCATCCGTTGGTCCTGAGGTTGATTTCATCGTTCCGTAATGGGCTTCCGTATGCGTGATAGAAATTTCTTCCTTTGTCGCTCTTCGAAATTTAATGCGTCTGCATCGGTCGAGTAACCTCAATTCGGCACACCTCGCCCGGAGACTTTAGAAGCGTTGCGGACATTCGGATTGCTCTGGAAACCACAAGCATCCATGCCGTCGTCAGTACCGTCATCATCGTCACCTACAAAAATACCGAACATAAAAACTGTCGCGATAATAATAACACAATAATCATGCAACAAATTCTGCCGGTCTGATTATTTGGGAACCAAACAAATGTCGCAGAATCCGTTTCCCGGGTTATTCGCACTCAATTCACAGGATTCATGCGGCCGTCAGGAACCGTAGTCGTACGTTGTGATTTTCGACCTCGAGATTTCACCAGTAGCTGTATAATTCAACCGAAATAGTGAACCATTGATCACTCGAAAAACCAAGCCGCGGCGTAACGAAAGAAAGATACGATTTTGACAGTTCGTATGTCAATTGCAACCGGGCGGAACGCCAGAGGAACGGACCGCGTTCCGAGATGTACCGAAGCGTTGCCATACATATGTCTCAATAAATCGAGCGCAATGCCAGGTGCAATGACCGAATGCACTTGGGCTGCACATGCAGATTGCGGCAATGCACATTAATGAAGAAAGTGCAATGACCGGGCATCGAATGCAACGACCGGAATGCATTTGAAATGCATTGTGATATCTTGTTTTCCCGCCAAACGGACAATTTAGGATCCCGTCTAAGCGGGATTAGAAAGCGGAGCCGAGGTTGCTTGCGAGGTGATGAAGGCAAGGATCGCTCTCTTTTTGGATGGACGTGGTAAGAATCAGACGTAGCCTGACTATCGTATTCAAATTATAAACGGAAAATTTCGATATTTCATATATCCGTATCTGGCGTGGCTCGAAGAGGAAGAGGAGCGAAGATCGTAATCTTTTTGCGGATGAGTATGAAGATCTCGGACGAACGATAGGCGGAATAATTGGCAAAGTCTGAAGTAAATCGTTGGCGTAATCGAGGTGGCGAGGTCGATAGGCTGTAACAAAAGGGGTCCTGGCGTTATATGATAATGAGAACGACGTTAAACGTATCGACGGAGCGGATGGTGTAGCGAATCGGCGAAGAGGAAGAAGTAGTGAATTTGGCGCAAGATCGTGGCACAGATAATTACGAGAATATTGGTTGCGGTGCGAGCAGGCTGAAACATCCGTGCGTGAAACCTGGTCCGGAAGCAGACGTTCGAGCGCATGAGGGTCGATCAACAACAGTAGTAGGATTCTGAGTAAGTAGGTTAAGATTAGAAGTGTACATAGTGTAAGCTTAAGTGAATATCCAGAGCGAGCAAGTAGCTAGATAAATTTAAATCGCGGCGCCGTTTCGTAATTTGTAAATAGTGTTAAATTAACGAACTACTCTAGGAAATAAAACTATTGTAAAGAATTGTGAACGCTGGCGTGTTCTTTCGGGTTATTTTCCTTCCGCTAGTGCAAGAAGCCGTCGCAATACTTCTCGCTTCCGGGCGACGGACGATAATCGGTTTCGGGATTGGGAAGCGAGTGGCGCCCACCCACCCCCATCTCCGGTGAGTTCAGGCTCCCGAAACTGACCCCCTTCGACTTTTTGGTGCTAGAAGGGGTGAGCAGACGTGCGAGAGTTTTAAAAATAAAACAAAACGTAACAAACTGCCAATTGCACAATGGTCAACAGCAGGGGTACGAACCGTTTAGAACACTTTTAGAACTTACTTTTATCAGCACACTCTACTTAAAAGCCCATAAACAACCACTGCTTAACATTTTCTGCTTCAGTGACGCGACATGTGCTGGATTTTGTTGCTGTTTTCAATATACTTAACAAAATTTGATCTGCTCGGGTGCGCAAAAAACGCAACTAGAGATATTTTTTGTGCCCGCATGAAATACTGGGCTTTTGACAAACTGTTGAGCACTTAAATTCCACCAATCTCAGTTGGTCGGTCAACGAAAATTACAACTTTCAAGCTCATTCGTTAAATTGCGAAGATAGGCTGCTTCCTTCGTCACACTTGACTGTGCCATATATTCGCCAAAAAAGAATACAAATTTAGTATTAGACTTTTGATCCTCAAAATGTCAGCCCCATAAGCATGTCCAGTTTTTAGTCAATTTAAAGCGTGAAGCTAATTATCTTATTTAAGAGTTTTAATGTACGCATTGCTGCTTTCAGATGTTCCACGTGAGGATCCGTGTTGAATTGCGCAAGTTTACTAAAGCAATGCTCAACATCTGGCCGGGTTGATATAGTAAGGTACGCTAATGAGCCAATCAATGACGGATGCAGTTTCTGATCCGCCTTTAGACACTTAGAGCAATTGAAACATAAATTTGAATCCAGGATCTAAAGGGGTAGTACATTTCCTTATCATTTTTATTTTGAATGAACCAAGCAGGCTTGAAAAAAATTGTTTCAGGGAAATAGCTCTAGAAATACTGTGTCTCTCAAATGGCATTCATAAGAAATACTCTTATGGTACTAAGAAATACTCTGTTAGTCCCATCAAACTCTAATGTAATTTTCTATATGATTAAATATAGGCCATCTTCTGTTTAGCATGCAAGAATTATATTATTTAAATAAATAGCGATTATGATTATTTATTCTTGTTTTTAATTGTGTAAACTTAAGGATAATCTATCTAATAATTTTTTCAAACCATGATCTAATTTTTTATTCCTCTGCCTTCCAGACTGTTTTAATCCGTACAATGCTATATTTGACTTGCACATTTTCAAAGGGTTTGCAGGAAAAATGAAGTTATTCAGGTTTTTTCTAATGTATGACGTCGTATATTTTTCAATTTAAATATGCTGATGTTGCATCCAGGTGATGTGGTAATCAATTAAATTCGACTGCTAGTGCAAATCTAATTGTTGAGTCTCTTACAGATGAGGAGAATGTTTCTACGTAGACTATTTCAAATTGTTGTCTGCAACCAGCGTTCAAGCCGACCACCTTTATCATGTTTCATTTAAAAACCCACTTCGAACTAATATTACACCGATTTTTTGGTAGATCCATCAGTTACCATGTATTATTCTACATCAGTGATTGGTACTATTATATCATATTCTTCCACCATTTGGGGTTTTTTACATGCCTGCCTGATCTCAAAACTCTGGCTTCATTTTCATCAGTACCATCAGTCATACCATTTTTCACACTAATCTTGCCCTAAAAACATCATCTGAAGTCACCTTGCTCTATTCAATTATGTTTTCGTTAATTATATTGGACTTTTCATCTAAACTATCAATTCGGTAACCATTCCAACTTCCATTCGAAATTAATAAATTAACTTTTTCAGAACTCCCTGAAGATTCCATTTTCTTAAATTCTTCCATTTTAGTCATTATTTTCTGTTTTTCATTTTCTATAATGGTTTTCATTAAATTTTTTGTGCGCTCAGCTCAAAGTACTCCATGTCTCAACTTTTATAAATTTCCAGGACTTAGGTTCCTTCACCCTGTAGCCTTTAGATCTGCTCGAATATCGTACACGAAAGCATTCCATTTCCTTAACGTTATATGTAGAGTTAATCAGTCGCTTATATAACTTGATCGCTTGGCACCCAAAACTTGCCATTTCTTCTTTAATTCTCTTGTATTGTACGAGGATTGATCCAAAAGTAATGATAATCAATACAAATCAAGATGATTCAACTTAAAAAATATTTATTTTTCAACATAATCTCCTAAAAAGCTAATAAATTTAGTCCATCCTTTTTCCGAACCCAAAATATCTTAAGAAAAAAATGACTAATCTCTACTCTCCCAAAACGCCTCAACAGCGGTCATCACTTGGCTATCATCTTCAAATTTCTTCCTTCGAAGGAAAGAGCTATTCGAGAATTTTTTTCGGGTTCCGTTGACCTGGTAGTAGCTCCGCAAATAAACGGCCATAGCTCTGTGTGCACTAAAACCGACCGCATTATTTCGAAAATCAAGAAAAATTAATCTTCATGTAGATCCTATACTAGCCTTTAGCAAGCAAAGTTTAACGTGTCACTTTCTCACATGGGATATTATTTCCATACATTACATAGTAAATCACGTGTTGAAATACATCAAGCTAATAGCCCGTTTTATGCCCATGAGGACTGTTTTTATTTTTCACAAACGTCTCTAGTGTTAGCATTTCATTAGACCCACATTAGATCGAAAGCACATACAAAAGCTTACTAATCACTCTTGTCTGCAATGAAATATTTTGAAACATTAGTCAGAAGAAACAAAACGACCCGTATGAACAGCCTAGTCGTCTGTCTTAACCTTCACCTGGCATGCTCATCCTGAGTAACAAACCTGGACTCGTGGGGTACGTACGAACCCCATTGAGAAATATCTTTGCAAAAATTGAAATATTGATTATTTTGTCTTAAAAAAATCAGAGATCATCTTTAGAAACCACTTTAAACTGTACACTAGTCCGAGTTGAGAAAAATCAAGATCAGCGTTCATAAATAATTCGGAAACTTGAAAAATTAAAAAAAATGCGTTTTTTACAAAAAAAAATCATAACTTTTTTGGTTTTCGATAAGAAGGGCTGAAATTTTAGCTGTGACTTCTTCTGTTACATCACTATAAAAAAAATAGTAATAGATTTCATGGGTCTCTAAGAAAGGTATTTACTTTGAGAAATTAAGGTATGGGTTTTACGAAAAAAAAATGATTTTCGAAATATAGGAAAAAGTAGTTTTTTTATTTTTTTTTAAGAGAAATGTATTACAAAATAATCATTGAAAGAAGTAGAGTTAATGAAAAAAAGTTTTGCAGCTTATAAAAAAAAATTTAAATTAATGACCGAGATTAAATCTCTGGGGAGCTTCAATTGAGTAAGACGACGTTCCAAATGCGGTGTAATTAAATGTAAATAAATTTTTTTTAAGCAATAATCTGAAGTTATTTTTATTTCTTCTTGATTTTGGACGGCTTTGCACGCTCTCAAAATTCTAGCATTTACGATCGCCATGTCCAAGATGCCTTGAAAATATCGCTGCGGCCACATGTACGTCTTTTTACGCACATTGAAAGAGTGACACAGCTTATGAAAAGTGTCCGTTCCTCCTTTATTTTTGTTATAATAAAGGACAATATTAGGTTTATCCTCGGTCATTTCTTCTGTGTGAAGAAGCGAGGAGGCCAGAAGCACAATTTTTCAATTTTCTTTTTCTTCGGAGCATAGCTGAAAAGCGTTAAGTTTTCAGCATGGAAGAACTTTGTGAGTGGCAAAGATCAGCCACTCACAAAGTTCTTCCATGCTGAAAACTTAACGCTTTCCTTCGCAATAAAATCCACTGGGATTTCCCTTTTGTTCTTGTGAATAGCATCGTCAGATTATTCATAGCTTTCGCCTGAAGAATTCTCCGAGCTTAAAAGATGATCGCCACTATTATCATCCATTGGTTCCTCGTCCAAGTCATCATCGAGCAACTGCTCTTGTAAATATCGAGAACGCAAATTATACGCCATTCTAAACGTAAACAAAAAAACGTTGAAAATAGTAAAAAAAATTATTGATGCATAGAAACGTTGATTACTTATTTTTCTTTTCTTCCTAAACACCAAAATTAAAAACACAAAAAATGCCCCAATTCACGAAAAAACGACGTTGATGGCACGGTGGGGTACGTACACACCCCAAACTGCTTTTGATGACTGTTGCAGACGAACTAACGGTCGCAGCGCTATCCCACTGGCATAGGTATAAAAGTGTATCCCTTGACTACCGATAGATGTCGTTACGAGTTTCGATTTGAAAGATTTAGATATCGAAAGCCGACGAGAAAGAGCGTGGGGTATGTACATACCCCATGAGGCCAGGTGAAGGTTAAGTATCCTGCACCCAACAAGCTTTTTTCTAGCTAGCCTTAATACGAAATTCCCCTTTGTGGCAATAAAAGTTCCTAGCTCGCTATGAAAAAAACACCTTTTTGTATGACATTTTACGGAGGCGCAATTTAATATCTGTTTATGATCTTAGTCTACGTTTTTAAATATAAAGCAGGGGCGTTTCGTATTGTGACAGCAGGAAGTGTTTTTTCTGAGTAATTGAATTCAACGAACGGCCTCGTTAATGAGAGCAGCCACGCGAATATTTAATCGGATGCAATATGGGGGCATTGAGTCCTGTGTGATGAGAAAAGTTAATCGACCTACCGGCGTGCCTTGAGCTGAGTCTGAAGTAAAAAACATAGTGAATTGATAACTGTTGACACATATTGGTGCCCAGCAGGAACTATACAGGGTGTTTGGTACTCGGAGGATACTTTTTTTTTATATATTTTGACCAAAAAATCAATCTACATGGTGGTCCAATTTTCAAAATCTGCGGAGTTACAGGATGGTCAAGAAAAGTGTTTCGGACCTATACCCTGACTCACTTAAATTGTTATATCTTGAAATCACAACTCAAAACTTTATAGCTTGTTTTTTTTATGGAATCAAATTACCTTTCATTTGTTGTAACATCCTAAATTGTTAATATACTCAATTTTGAGATGTTTACAAAACACAAAATTTTCTCACTTCTATCCCAAAAATGCTTTTCTAAGAAAATCTCATTGGAAGATGCAATTTTAATTTTACTTATTACAGGCCATATTGTTGGCTACAAAAGTTGCATACGTATTTATAACTTAGGTTTTACAATTTTGCGAATAGTAAGCGAAAATACATATCGCTTAAAAACTTAATATGCTATAAAGTGGCCCTAGTTGTCGATCTACACTATTTGCTTGAACTAAAAAAATTTAATAATGGTTTTTATACTTTATTTAAAAATTATTAAAAATGACCACCTTCATTTTGAATACAAGCTAAAGCTCGTTTTGCAAGCGTTTTTTTCGTATTCATACTTCTCAGCTGCTGCCTCACTTCTGTTGCAGCCGCATCGATCCTGGTATTTTGGTCTTCAAATGTTGATACTTCCGTTGTGTAGACATGAACCATATAGAACGATTTTTTGCTCAAAATATATCAAAGAACACCTCTTTACAAAAGTGTTCTCCAAGTATTAAATATCCTGCATAATAAAATTATGTAATTGTTTTCTTTTAAATTTTTGTCAAAAATATTAAAAGTATTGCCCTCGACAATAAAAATCATGACCGTGTAGTAAGCTTTAGTTTGTTTACTAAAGTGACGAATTACTACATATATGCCATTATAACAATCTACAACATTATCAAACAAATACTAATTGAATCCATCAAAAATTACGCGAGGAGATGAAAAAACTATTGCGCATGAATCCGCTGGAAACAATGATTTTCGAAGAAAATTAGAGGAATCGTTCAAACTTTTAATGTTTTAATGCATATTTTACCACACATGGTCGTTATTACAACCATTTTATATCGAAGCTCATATACCATTTTAATCCGAAAACTGAATTGAAAATCAAATAGCATAAAGATTTTCAAGGTTACCACTCGCACGATTTGCAGAAATTTGGCGAGTATAATACTTCCTACTTATATTAATTATAAGGGGGCCCGGTAGCTCTGCTCGCTAAGGCGTCAGGCCAAAAAGCGGCGTGCTACGAGGCCTGCGGGTTCGAATCCCGCCAGTGCCATGGCTGTAAGTGTGAATGCGTGTGATTGTCTATGAGGGTGGCAAATGGGCCCAAACTGGTGGCCTAATGCTGGCCGCGTTCCCGGCAGCCCTCTTCACTAACCTAACCTATATTCATTATAGGATGCTTATTTTATAGCACTTTGAAAGCAGCATCTTCTGTAGCATAAATGACAAAAATGATCAGGGCTTGCAACACTTTACCAGTACTGCATTCAAAATATTTAACCAGCCTTACTTATCAAAGTCGTTTTCATCCGATGACTTTATCAAAAGTAACAGGGATAGACGAATGATGGGGGTTGCCGTCCTATTCCAAAAACTTGATAAATTGCTACGGAACAGATTGTTGGTGTGGAAATAACGAAAATATCTGGTGCTGCAAACCATTTACAAGCACCAAAGCCAAAATTATACCGAACCTATATCACTTTGCTCAAAAAGCTCAAAATCATGGCTGGCAGCTCAATCTTAATTTTTCAACCAAACTTTTATCAAATCTGACTTAGAGTAAGTTCCAGCTACTGTATGAATTTCGTTAACATTTAAAGACTGATTCAATATTTATATGGCAAAAAACAGTTTTTTTCTTAGTGATCTTTTCAAGAAGATACCACTGCCACATTTCAGCCCAAGTTTCAAAGTCGGTTCGTTCAGACTTGGTTCTTGCTTAACGCCAAAATATCTGATGAATTTCACATTTACCTGATTTTCCGATCTTGAGTTCACGTGAACAGAACTTTCAGATGCTCAAAACAAAGGTGACCTTGTGATGGTCTATCGTTCTTGCGCGACTTAGAACTTGAAAAATTTCAATTTCAAAAGGTGAACAAAAAATAAATTTATCATTCATATGCGGAAAAGCCAATAGGTGGATCCAAATCAGACATCACAACCAACAGCTGAAACAGGATTGCACCCACAAACGATTTTTCTACCTGTTTGGTGAGATATGACAGCAGTTATCTATTTTGAATTCATGGGTCTTAATGAAATTATCACAGCAGATGTATACTGCCATCAACTCAGCCCTTTGAATACAGAATTGATTAAGAAATGCACTTCTTTAGTGAACAGGAGGAAGGTTCTTTATCATAAGGAAAACACCCGACCGCATACTGCAAAAGTCAGCCTGGAAAAATTGAAACAGTTTGACTGAGAAATTATGCCTCATTCTCCAGGCATTGCAACAAGCATGTTCATTTGTTTGGAACCCTGCAGTCGTTTTTAAGTGAAAAAGTATCCCAAAATACAGATAAAGTCCAAATCAGCCTAACTAATAAAAGATAGGAAATTTCATTCCGATAGAAAGGTGCAACAAGATTGTTGATAATGAAGAAAAATACATAACCGATTGATGTATATACTTAAAATTTCCTTAAAAGCACCTTGATTTGTTTGATATATTTCCTTTAAAATCAATTTTTTAGTATTTCAGCTCCCAATTTGCTCAAAAGTTCATAAATCATGGTTGGTATACAAATTTAATGAAAATGCCAATTGTGTTTAAAACTCATTGCATAGTTTCCGTTTTTTTGCAATAATGTATTATTGATAAATAAATATTCAGTCAAAATCAATCTACGGCAAAAAAATGTTTAGTTTGTGGAGTCAGATTACTGCAATGTTTTGAAATAATAGCTCTTATCATGATTTAATCAGTCAATCTACCCCTTGCTACTTTCGTTGATTCACCAGAAGGCTGTAAAGTATCCATGCAATAGTTGACAGTTTGACACATGGCATAGAATTTATTATTTGATGTAGTGTTTTTTCGTGTTTGCTAGAAAAACTTGAATTAATAGCCCGTTCACACTGTTACTAAATCAGGCGATTTCGATCAGCTGAACGCTTTCGAGCTAAATCGACCTTAAATCTACCTGATTAGCCATACATTTGGTTCGGCTTCTGACAGGCGAAAGCTATCCTGATTTAGAATCTAGTATAAATCAGGTACTATTGTGAATTTCATCCCGGCTGAATTATTTCCAGAGCGTGTTGAAGTCCATCCGTGAGAGGGAAAGTAGATTTGGATGAAATGTCATTCAAATTTCGTTCCAAAAAAGTGAAAATTGAGCACAAATGAAAAATGTGAGTTTTACAAAGTGAAAAAAAAATGTTCATGCATGCTCTTGTAACATTTTCAACAAGTTTCACGCAAAAAAAAAATGGTGCTCATAAATTCAAATGACATTTCTGGCTCTAAATCTCCTCACTCTAAATCACTTCGTCCAGTGTGAACGCTTCACCTGATTAACTTGACAGCTCCTAAATCTACCTGATTTAGAGTGTAGTGCGAACATCATATAAAGAAACAAATAAACCCGTTAAAACGTAATTGTATTAGTACGTATGTATATTGAAAACTGTAAGTATCACATTCAAATACGATAATTTCGGATTTTAAACAGTTCCAAAGCGCAATTTCATACGTGTGCACTGCAAAAAATTGATATCATCCAAAATCTGAATAGCAAAGGAGCTCTGTGTATCCAGTATATATGCTATGCAATACTAGATACTATACGTTTCAATAAATGGAATAGGTTATTAGGTAACACAAGCGTACGGCTCATGAATTTATTCAAGAAATCTAAAATAGCTGTGTAAGCCCGTGTACTGGAAACATAGGAGTTACGTGAAAGAGAAAGGGCTTTTTCACAAAGCATGAAAAATATATGTTGCGGCTAAGGTCTCGCTACGAAAAAATGGTACAATGCTAAAACAGACTTATAAACTGTATATATATAACTGTATATATAACCGTATAAACTGAACATTATCATTCGTTTAAAAAGCCGGATTGTAAAAGAATATGCAATCATTGTGCCAAAACTGAGTCAAATCACAAAGCATATAGCTTCGAAAAAGTACGAAAACCATGCTCAGTAATTTTCTGAAACAATCGTCAGGAAATTGCAAAGGTTTTTATCCCTGTCGAAGTTTGTTGGTGAATACTTCTCCGTTTTCGGACACAGCGATTGCTTTAATGTTAAGGTTCAGATATGTTCATTGGAAGGAGGAAGAGCGCTGGATTTTTGTGTAAACTTGATTAACTGTCATCGGCATTCTTCTTGGTTGCTTAAGAATGTTAAAGGGACCAAGGAGCAAATTTAATAAAAGCCGGGAAAGCCATGCAAAAGGCTACATATCTTTATTTACATTTTCAGTAATTTTCCATTTTTTGGTATTTTTCTGCTACAAGCTCGATTTTTTGCTTTAACACATTTCATTAAATTTTGCGCAACCGTGTTGTTGACCGTATAACTTACTTTCCTCCACAAACTCGTAAAATTTTTGTGTGATTTGGCATTTTTTATCTTCTTTTCTTAATATTATTTTAAAGATAACCCAATATCTTTCTGTTGACCTGAGCTCAGAAGCACTGGGTTGGCTCATAAGTTTTTCAACAAAGTCCACATTGTTGTCTTTATACCATGCTTTTACTAATCTTCATACCAATCTTTTTGCAGACATTCTGTCACACACGATTTGGAGGTTTTTGCCCTTTCTGTGAAAAATGGCCGGATTTTTTTCCACATTGTCATATTAGTCCGGGAGCCAGCGACAGTAAAAATATGCCAATTTCATCGTCAATGAAAATATATCAGGGTCTTCAATTTGTTTGTGCTTATCACAGAAACTGACCACTTACATCGCACCTCGAGACCTTGCGTTGTCAGAAGCGTTGACAATATGTAATAAACAGTACGTAAAAAAACTCTTATCATCGCCAGTAATATTTTGAGTGGGCTATCAATTGACATCAGACGATGTCAAAAAACGACCACTTACATTTGTTTGGCGGGACAATCAACCACTTACAAGCGTACAAACGTGCAACATTTTTTTCAAAAATTGACTTATTTTATCGTTGCTCAAATTTTACATGTTTACAGAGGACCATATTGCACATGTAAAAATACTGTGCTTACAATCGATTCGCGGGACAAACCTACTTTAAGCGATCATCAAAATCGCCGCTGTAAGAATCCACGAGTTCACATTGAAGGATTTTTTCTGACAAAATGCCGTGTTTTGTGTAGCATAAATTTATACACGAAAACAAAATTTGAGAACATGAGCATTAAATTGGTAAAAAAAGTAGTTATTTACCAAATTTATTCGTGACTTAATAACATTTTCATATACTAATTTTCATCGCTTTCATCGGAAGAATCTGGATCGTACTCGGAATCTTCATCGGTACTTGCAATGTGCGATCCGTTGTAATCGTCGGATGGCGTTTGTGAATCTGAAAATAAGCTTTTGATTAACGTTTCGTATTTCTCTAAGGTCCGGCTGGCAGAAAACTCGTCTTTTCTACCGCTGGTGGATAAAATATTGTATGCACCTTGAATATTTTATTATTATTGTAATTGCTATTGTGTACTTGACAAAGTTCCGCCGTCTGGATTTTTTTTCTTCACCTTCTTTCTCGAGTACAATGTCTTCGACGATGTTTGGCAACTGTTCGCCCTGAAACCATTTGAAGTCAAATTTGTCCCCGTTTGTTTGCCATCCACAGTCCTCTGGTGCAAAATCCGTGCTGTTTAGGAGTTAGAGTAGGAGTTGCTCCACATTTTCCCGATATAAGCGGACCTCAGGGTATGCTGAACGATTTCCGATTTGCATGGACGAAGGCTCGATCCATCGAAGTTTTTAACATTGATGTTGAGTGTTTGCTCGTTTTCTTTGTATTTGTAGGTCTTTAAAAACGTTTTTACTCGCACCTTATTAATTTCCTTTGTTTTTTTCCCATCCGTACAAATGACAAACATATTTCTCTACAATCGAAAATATCGCCGCAAAGTCGCAATCGGGGTACTTTGACATATCTGAAAAAGCTCTCAAGTACTCTTCGTTGCTCCGCAAAATATTTAATGGTTTTGCTGTCCCTTTTCTGTACAAAGCAGGATTAAAATCGCATCCTGTGAACGCATGAAACGCTGGAAGGGCTGAACATAGCTCTGGACCTAATTTTGCGTACATTTCAGATATGTTGATGAACCTTTCATTATTTTTGACGCCAACGTGAAACCAGATTTTGACGTTCTCGCAGACGCGTTGCATGTTACCGAGCATTATAACCAAAATATCGGTATATGAGCATCGAATGACGATGTACTTCAGCAAACTGCAGCAGTAACAGAATTTGGCAGTAGGCTTCTTTTTGCTGCAAAATTTGGCTTGCAGCAAGAGTACAAAAACGACTTTCTGCGAATCTATTTTAATATATTATAATAGATTCAGGTACGCGAACAGACCTTTTATCTGATGCTTTTTTGCAAAAAACGCATTTTAATTTGGACATTTTGGAAGTTTTACATGCGCGCATTTGAACGTTCAAACTGGGAGTGAGTGACTCTTGCAGCAGTGACTTTGATGATCGCTTAAAGTAGGTTTGTCCCGCGAATCGATTGTATTTTTACTTGTGCAATATGGTCCTCTGTAACCATGTCCAATTTGAACAACGATGAAATAAGTCAATTTTTGAAAAAAATTTTGCAGGTTTGTGCGTTTGTAAGTGGTTGATTGTCCCGCCAAACAAATGTAAGTGGTCGTTTTTCGACAACGTCTGATGTCAATTGATAACTCCTCAAAATATAAACGACGATTATATGAGGTTTTTTTTTTATTGTTTATTACATATTGTTGATGCTCCCAGTAAACGTTGTCCCGCTAACTGGTTGTAAGTGGTCGATTTTCGTTACTTACTAGACCTTATTGAGGATAATTACATACTTTGATCGACGATGAAATGAGTCGCCAAAATATGTCGCTGGCTCCCGGACTATATGGCTTGGGTTCAAACTTTTTCACAGTAATTGTTGTCACTAAGATTCTCTTCATTTACTGTAGAGTAAGACTTTGATCAAGAGAAAGCTGAAAAGCTAAATTTAATATACGACTCGTCATCAATGACAGTGCAGCATTCATTTTTGGTCACAATTTTCTTATTCAATTTCTTTGACGTAGGATCTCCAATGTTAAATTTTTTATTAGCTTTTGCGGCACTTTTTTTTCTTGTAGGTCTTAATATAATTTTCTTGCTTTATCTTTTGTATACTGCTCTTTGGTATATCCACTTTTTTTGCAATATCTCGAACAGAAGCACTTTTATTCTGAGAAGTTTTTTGAGCAATTTTTTGTCAATTACTTCAATTTTCTTCTTTTTTCTGCCTGGTCTCGACCTGTCTTTCAATTCTTTACCTTTGAATTATTTTTTGTTGCCTTTTGCACTGTTCCTTTCGAGGTAACAGCTAGCTTTGCGATCACGGAAGATGACTGATATTTGTTTGTGTTCAAATGCTCAAAATCTTTTCATAATTTTTCTCTCTTGCTTATGACATCCTAACATGGGAATAAAGTCTATTTTATATTATTTTTTGAATAAAGGAAAAATTTATGTATGCTTGTATACCATCAGCAGATCAAATCTTAATGGCTATTGACTTAATATAAAATAATGCAGAATTTTCTGGGACAGTTCTTAATTACGTAGTGATACTACTTCCTTGTCATTTTATATGGATGAAGTATCGGAAAAATTCATTCGCTTGGAGAAATTTTGCATGAGAGATAAGAATCAATAAGTAAGCTATGACCAATGGTTTAACAAAGCACTCTGATCAAAATAGACAATTGCGTGAATTCTACACCGTTGACGACATACCTACACTTAAACGAGCCTGGACAGGAAGTTGGTGCCTCTAACCATACATTATTTGCATAAGGAAAATTAACCAAAGCTTTCAGTGTCATAGCAGATCAAATTTTGTCACAATTTAACAAACAATGGCCAATAAGCTACTAACCTACTTTTTCCAGGCGATTGAAATGATTCAAAACTCCAAAGGATTTAGAAGTTGACGAAATGATCATTAGCAAATACTAGAAGTTTCCTTAAAGGGAGAATTGTAAAAATCAGTCAATCAAAAGAGGGTCATATAAGATTTGCAGAAGTGAGAGCACACGATGGCTCATAAGAGCGACCTGTTGTAATGTTAGCCATACAGCATGTTTTATAATTAAAATTTTCAATATTACTTCAATATAAAAGGGTCACGAAAAACAGTTAAACTGTATTTTCCGCATCAATCGATTTTGAGTTGATTACATTTAATTTTTAATTTTAGCCCTATTAATGAAAGAATTACGGAATCTATACCAATAATAAGTTCACTTCAATATAAAATATTAAGTGACAGCAACAAACAAATACAGTTATCATGAAAAAACTTGCATTTCATTTTTCCCCTACAAAGGTTGAAGTTATCAGTTTATGTTATTTTTACTAATTTTTGAAGAAAATTAATATTAAACTCGTTTCGCCGAAAATTCATATTTCTTTATATACTAGGTGGGGTGAAAAGTAACCTCCTTGACCTCTAGAATGCGCTGCAATCGCAAAAAAGATTATTGTGCCTTAAAGTCTATTCATATTTAGGCAGACATGTCAAATTTCAGCACCATACAGCCATTTGTTTAGTTCTGACAGCCGATTTTCGTTGACTTGTTTGGCATCATGGTGAGTATGGAAAAAATGATTTTCGTTCTCTCATAAAACATTATTTTTTGAGAGGCAAAACGGCGAACGAAACAAAAGAAAAGTTGAATAAATATTATGGGGCTAGCGCTCCTTCAGATTACACCGTGAAATATTGGTTTCGAGAGTTTCGTGGTGGCCGAAACTCCATTGCCGATGAAGTCCGCAGCGGCAGGCCCTCCGATGTGGTTACACAGGACAATGTCAAAAAAGTACATGAAATGGTGTTGGCCGACTGGAAAGTGAAGGTGCGTGAGCTAGCAGATGCCATAAGGATTAGTACTGAGCACACACGCCATATTTTGAGCAAGATTCTGTAGATGAAAAAATTATCCTGCCGTTGGGTGCCGCGCATGCTGACTCCGGACCAAAAACACGAACGCGAGCGCACTTCGGAAGCGTGTTTGCCTATGCTGATGTGGAAACGGGTGGAATTTGGCGTCGATTGGTGACTGTTGATGATACCGTTATTCACTGAGTGACCGGCAATGGACTCAAGCCAGCACGAGTGCTCCGAAGCGGCCGAGAGAGGCTCAATGGGTCAGAAGGGTCATGGCGTCGGTTTTCTGGGATTGTCATGGGATACTTTTCGTGGACTACCTCGAAAAAGGAAAAACCATCAGCAGCGGGCATTACTGCACATTATTGAAGCGATTGAAGGCCAAAACCGCTGCGAAACGGCCTCACTTGAAGCGAAAAAAAATTTTGTTTTTACAAGACAATGCACCGTCACACGAGAGCATCGCAACAATGGCTAAAATCAACGATTAAGGGCTCGAATTGTTTCCCCATCCACCTATTCGCCCGATTTGGCTTCTTTGGACTATTATCTGTTCCTAAACTTCAAAAGATGACTCATCAATAAAAAATTCAGTTCGCGCGATGAGATCATCGACGCCGCGGGGGAGTATTTTGCAGACTTTCCGGAAATTTACTTTTCGGACGGGTTCAAAAAGTTGGAAAATCGCTGGAATAAGTATATCGACCTAAAAGGAAACTACATTGAATAAAATAAAAAAAAAGCTTTTAAAAACCATTTTTTTCATTCCCAAGGAGGTTACTTTTCACCCCACCTAGTATATATATATATATATATATATATATATATATATATATATATATATATATATATATATATATATATATATATATATATATATATATATATATATATATACATATATATATATATATATATATATATATATATACATATATATATATATATATATATATATATATATATATATATATATATATTTATATATATATATATATATATATATATATATATATATATATCAGCAAAATGATTAAGAGAGATAATCTCTGGAGTGGCCGATCCAACTGAGATCGGAGGACGTAGATGTATATAGTACATAGGTCCATGACATGCTAAAATTCAGATATCTTAAACCTTTTGACGGCGGCGAGCGTTTTAGTGAATTTTCAGGTACTCCTATATTTCCAAGCAGCGTTAATTTTTGTAAAGAAAAAGTGCTGGGAATCAAAACTTACTAAATGTTGTATACATATGTTTTAAATGGCTGCAAAGGGCTCGGTACCAATCATCTTTATCATTTTCTTATCAGCAAATGCTACCATTAGATATTCATACGGCAAACAAACTACTATGACTACCTGAAATTGAGAAATATAATTAAAAAAAATACACAAAATGCTGCCAAAGCTCATTGGTTTTTGGAAATAACATCGACGCAAACGCAAAGTATCTAAAGTCGACGCAAACGCAAAGTATCTGCTAAAATTCAGATATCTTAAACCTTTTGGCGGCGGCGAGCGTTTTAGTGAATTTTCAGGTACTCCTATATTTCCAAGCAGCGTTAATTTTTGTAAAGAAAAAGTGCTGGGAATGAAAACTTACTATGTTCTAAGCTTGTTCATGATAAAGAATTGGAAATTTTGAGCCGTGTGTGGGTGCAGCATGCCTAAAAGTAGGCAAGGATTTTTTTTCAAATTTTAATTTGTCATTACTTCTGATAATAACGTAGGATCATCGTGAAATTTGTAAAGCGCTAGACTTTTTATTTTCAAGTCAACCGTACTTTCAATCGTTCGAAATCACCAGTTGCTAATTCGTAACTAAGCGCGCAAGCTTAATACGAGCGTGAGATAAATTTGCGAGGAAAATTTTGAAGAGTGAAATGATTATTTTAGTTTATAAAAATTTATGTCGCTTTAGAAGTAATAAACGGAAAATAATTTTAAATAAACTTTAATTATAATTTCATCCTGGAAAACCATCTTCACAAATTTATCCCACTTCCGTAATAAACTTGCTTGCTCATAGAGGTTTACAAATGGGTCCAAACACCAGCTGATAGTCGTTTGTAACCATAATGGTCGTCATCATCAACATTTTCTCCTCGTACTTTTCATTCTCATTTACTGCAAATCCATTCATTTTTTACATGCGTATTCCATTCTGTTAGAGGGAAGAATGTCATGTGTTGTCTTGTTTGTGCTGTATCATATGAGAGATCATAAATCATAGGCACAGCACATCAAGCCCATCAAAATGTCATTTGAAAATGGTTGTTGCCTATAAACCTACTTATTTTCTCTTCAGTTTAGATACTCGGTAGATACTTGGATAGGCTGTAAGAATGACTGTTGCTATATTTCGCCCTTGTGTCTAAGCGGAGAAGCTGGAAAAGTCGAGAATGGGACTGATGTATTCAGTACTCAGTATTGTGATGAATATGCGGCAAGTTTATTGACTTTGAGAGACATCAACAATGTGTTGCGTTAGAAAAAATGGTTGTTACAAAAAATTTAATGCATTGGCTTAGCTATTCAGCGAAACAAATATACGTTGATCTTTTCGGAAAAGAACTCAAGGCCCGCAAAATGCCAAAGTTTCAGATACAAACGGCTACAACATTATTTGAAAATGCATGCAATTCATATAACTTATAATACAACAGCTTTATTGAGTTGGAGACCTTTCTGTAGTATAAGACTTACTAACGTAACATCAGGTTCACCTCTAAGTTTTTATTTGAACTAGTTTTAAGGGTATTTTATTGTGAAATGCAAAGTATAACAGTTTGATGTAAATCACTTAAACAAAATGCTATATTTAGATTTATTATGAGCAATTACATCAAGGTTTGTGTTGAATTTCAAAGAAGCTCGCTGATCTGCATAATCAAAAATGAGTATTAACTTTGATAAAATCTCCATACATTGTCGATGTTTCGATATTTAACTTCGAGCTTGGCAGATGCTTTGATTTGAACTGCCAGTAACGCTCATAGACTTCTTTCTTGGAAATTTTGGATAATATTTTGGATATAACTCTACAAGTGTTCGTTTTGAATTACTTCAATACCATTTCATTATTGCCGTGTACCTTTTTATTCGCGCAATGTCACAAAAACAATAGTAGATGCAGCCAGAACGTGAAATGATTGGACAAACTATACTCCAACTTGCGCGGTTTCTATGGGGCCACATTTGATAATTTATTTTGCAATTTAATGCCAGATGCACTCGGTTATAATATCCCTATAACAGCTACTATTAACATTCTAGCACTCACCAACCCTTGTCAATGACGCGACCTGAAAACAATATGCATAAAACAGTCACTTATTACATATCACATACTAAAAAAATATAAATGATAAACTTTTTTAATGAACATCTCATCACTAGGATTTAAAATAAAATAATCGTAAAAAATGATTGAAAAGGTGCATGTAAAGAATTGATTGATTCTATTCAAGGCAAACATCAAAACGCATAGGACCGTCCCAAATTCACGTTTCCATCTTCGTTTTCAGCTTGCTATAATTGATTGTGATCTTAGCGGAATAGCTTAGCTACAAGTATTATGCCAGTTCGCAGAAAGCCAAGACGATGTGCCCAAATTTGCCTGCTTGGCATATTAGTATACCATGAAGTCAACTGGCAACTAGACTTCATGATCAAACGACCGTGGCGACCAACTGTCATACAATAGAGCAATGCCAAAACGGAGATAACCAAATTCGAACGAGCTCAGCTTGGTCTGTCAGAAAAAAAAAATATTTGGATTTTGAAAACTTGAAAAGTTTTTTGGGTGTTGGCCTCAATTTCTTTTTCCCCATATCTTCGAATGTAGTCATTGGATAGAAACAAAATTTACATAGTGAATTGGCCTCAAAGTAAAGAAAATTTTGTATACATATGTTTTAAATGGCTGCAAAGGGCTACCAGTACTAATCATCTTTATCATTTCCTTATCAGCAAATGCTACCATTAGATATTCATACGGCAAACAAACTACTATGACTACCTGAAATTGAGAAATATAATTAAAAAAAAATACACAAAATGCTGCCAAAGCTCATTGGTTTTTGGAAGTAACATCGAAGCAAAAGCAAAGTATCTAAAGTATCGTCTCCAAACCTGCCTTTGAATTTATTCCCCATGTAAGACTCCGCGAAAAAAACTCATTCTGATTCAATACTTATTGGTGGGACGGTCATTAAATATTTGTACGCCTGCTCCAAATTATGTCCATGGGTGCCACGAATTTCTAAAAGATTCGTTTCCTTTGCAATGGTTTTGAGTAAATTAGTCTCTTGCGGCATTTCATACTTTGGTCTATTTCCAAATACATCTTTTCTTCTAGCGTCAATTGATGACTACCTTGTTTCAACCTTTGGCTACTGAGCAATGAGTTCAGCCCCTGGATCATTGAAGTAATTTTTTTTAAATATTTTTGTTGTTTGGTTTCGAAAATAGAGGTTCGATTTCACTTTGTAAATTTTCATTGGCCCATCGCGGATTCTGGAGATATCTTAGAATACCAGATAGCTCGGCACACTGACTCTTTGCTTCGATTTTCATAGCGTTAGCAAGAATGGACCATTTTTCATCTGACTGCCTAAATAAAAATTTTAGCGAAGCATTAGCAGTACATAAATTTGCTTCTTTGCGACTTAACCTCCACAGTCAATTTGAAAGGCACTAAAACTTCAATAATTTTTTGAATCAAATCAAACTCAGTTGCTTCTAATCGATCAACTACTGCATAGTGTAGTTCCTTTCACGCATTCTGTATACTATATTTCAAAACGGAAAGCCATTCAAGCATTGTCAAGGGACTGTTTCATCTTACTTTACAATCCAGTAAAAGAAACAGTTCTTTCACTTGCTCATATTTCACGTAGTTCTGAAGAAAGCTATCATTTTTCGTTGGAGATTTTTCAAAGCATAAAACTACCTTATGAACTTTCTTTATGCATGCGCTGATGTCATAGTCGTTTGTCAGATCTAGCGTGTCCTGTAGGCGATCAGGTTCAACATAGAAAGCTGCTTCAGGACCGTCCAAAACGTCGTGCAGACTATCAATCCTGTTTTATTAATTCTATAATCTGGAATGGACCACTTATCATAGAGAACATCACAAACTGCCAGGTGTATGCTATGCGCCAAACAAATATGCTGCTCTGCATAAACTAGTGTGCCTATTTTTCGGATCACGTTTGGCCCATCAGTTACGATGGCAGCAATGTCTTTTTCTAGAGAAACATCAAACTCATCAAGACGCTCTTTCAATATAGCTAGGCAGCTTTCAGCTGTTAAAGACGTCCTTACTTGCACCAGGTCTAAGTTTCAATAAGTCCAAGTTCATTCATCAAACGTCAAACTGAACCATTCACCTGAGATTCTAGCCTGTTTTATCTGACTTTTATTATTTCTTTCACCCGGTGTATAGCCCATAACCTTGTTTCTGATTTTTATTGAGAATTTCAGTAAATCTGTGTACCCATTCGCTAGTATTAAATTCCACGAATCATTCGAAGTAACACAAAATGCGAAACACTCCATACTTATTCATTTTGAAACCCCTTTGTTTTCTCTTGTTAGCTGTTGCATTGGTTGGTTCTGCTCTATTCTTTACGCATCTTAATGTGAACCTGCATGCTACTTGCTTTTTCGTACATATGGATTCTAATTGCATTTTTCGAGTCTTGCCGTAATATAATTGCCAAAATTTTCGGAACCAGAAATTGGCCGGAACCCTGGAATTTGCGACCCAGGGCTGGACTCTCTAGTTCAAAGACGCATTATAAATACAGAAAGCAAGTTTTATTTCAATCGAGCTATTAGTTTTTGAGCTGTTGCAACTCAATCTGGATTAATGTGTAAGGCCTGCAGAAAACCGAGTACCGCGCTGTTATAAAGTTCCTCACCAAAAAAGAAAAGTTAGAAAAAAGAATGATGAAATAGATGACATCCGTTTACGAGAACTCTTGTCCAGATTAAACCATGATTTACAAGCGCCACAGTCTTATTAAACAAAGAAGGGACTCACTTGAAGACGAACCACGATCACGACGGCCAACCAAAGTGACCACTCCAAAAACGATTCAAAATGTCGAAAAAGTGATATGGGAAGATAGCTAGACTAAAGAATAAATGCGAAAATGGATGAAGCATAAGATGTAATTGGCGTGACTAAGGAGAACACAAGGTGGGCGAAAACAGTGCCTGGAGTACTGTTGCGGGTTTCGGACCTCTGTTGTAAGTCGTTACTTGAATCGAGATTTGGATTTATCATTATAAACCTGAGTTCAAACTAGCCTCCATTCAGTGGCACAAAAAAGTACCACCCATGGAGTTCAAGGTGTTACAGTCTGCCGGAAAAGTAATAGTGACCGTATTTTGGGACTCAGAAGGTTCTCAGAAGGAATTCCTCAGAAGGAATTCAATTAATAGACTTTTTTCATAGCCGAAAAATACTACACTTTAATTCTAGAGCGATTGCAAAGAGCCATCAAAGAAAAAAAACTGAAAATCAATCATATGTGTCCTTCTTCTGCACGACAAGGCGCCTTTTTACAAAGTCGTTTTATTTTGGCTGGATTGTAGAAAGTGGGTTTCGATATATTAGATCATCCACACTACAGCCTTCACCTATCAGCCAGTGATTATTATTTTTTGCTGAAACTAAAAAAGTAATTTCATAGGAAGGAGTAGAAGTAAAGAACCCAGTTTCGTCTGACTTTTCCGACAACAACAAAACATTTTTAGAAGGTTTACATAAACATATTGAGTATTGGAAAAGAAAAATAAATTTGCAAGTTTGTTTGAACTTCTTTCTCTCCCATTTTACGAACTTAGTGAAAAAGTAGTCATTGTTGAAATTTTCCAGTTTTTTTTTCCAAATAGAATTTAAATATTCCTTAAAATAAGTAATCTATGTACAGTTTAATGAATAAAATTTTTATAATTATTTAAAAAAAAATAATTACTTAAAATATAATCGACAACTAGTAACGAAAAGGACTTGTACTATGAATGGGATGAATTGCAGGAGCAAAATTGGATGAAAGAGAACAGGAGGTAGTTTGAAGGTGAAGCAGCTTCAATGAGCTCCTAAAAAGTGGGGATCCAGTAATAGTGAACGTGTAAAAAACGAATAGCTAAGCTCAACTGTGCATTTCTACAGGATAGAGCAGAACACTAGAATTGATGAAAACATAGGATGATAAATATCAAAATCAACGAACGAGAGTAATAGGGAGGAAACAAAAATTATTGCTTCGTAAAATTTGTGACAGACTGGTTTAATTAAAACGAGTTTTGTCACTATAAGAAAACAGCTAGACATTTCACATAACCACTGTTTGTGTGCTGATCAGAGAGAAAAAATATTTACTCCTTACAATTTTTGCGACCTCTCATTTTGTTTATCAAGAAAGATCCATAAATAAATTTGCTTCTTCTGCACATTACAAAACTTCAGGACACTACAAAACTTCCTATACATTCGCCAACGATCAAAAGCCAAATAGGACCTCCAATCAGAAAATAATAAACCAAAATGCTAACAGGATCAACTCACCGTATAAAATACAATACAAACAAGCTAAACATAAGGCCAGCTGGCGAAGGCAAAATATATTCACACAGATAACAGGAAGAACGGTTAGGATATCGTAAAGTGAAATTGGAAGAGACATTAGGTGAACTAGAAAAATTCTCGGTTGAATTTTTTTCGGCAGCTCCTAATGGTTGTGTATTCTCTAGATGACAATCTAAAGAAACGTCTGAAGGAAAACCTAATTTCCGATAAGTAGAGAATCCCTCGAAATGTTTTTTTTTAAAAAATCCATCAATCCTTCTTGCTGCTCTTAAACGGTAAAATTATTCAGGCCTCTCAAATTTATTTAGTGTTTTCATAAATGAATATTGTAGAACATACTTCACCCTATCAGTGCCAAAAATAAAAACTCTAGCGCACCTGAACCGTTAGAAAACTAATTTTCGAAGAAATTGTCTTTGAGTGACAAAAAAGTGTGGAAAGACGTAATACACTGTTTTGTAGAATCATATCAACCATTCCTTATCCAAAGCAACAAAACTCAACTATAACACAAATGATGAAAATGTTCAGTGCTGGCAACACTTTCCGAATGAAGCAGCAATAAGTTTACCATAACAAGCTCATACTCAAATCAACTTATCCTTTGCATTTCGTTCTCATCGCAGGATTTCATCGAAAGTCTCAGCGGTTAAACTTTGTTTGAGGCTGCCATCCGAAAAATGTTCAAAACCCGGAAAATTTTAAAAACTCTAGCGCACCTGAACCGCTAGAAACACTAATGTTTGAAGAACAGTAGAAGAATCGTGCAGATTTTGAGTGCATATTCTACCACGCTAGCTGCTTATTACAGCCAAACTAATTCAAACGCCACGTTTTACTTTGGTCTTATAACTCATATGGTCGAAAGTTTCAGATATTACCAGTTTCATGAATTTCAAAGTGTATGAGAGCAACACTTGTTAATTATATTCGCTCTCAGTTGCTTATTTCACAAAAATTTTCAAAGCAGCATCTCATATAACATCAATGAAGAAAATGCTCAGTGCCTGCAGCACTGTAACTGAAGTTGGTGTTTGGGGCTGCGATCCGAAAAATTTGCAGAACTTTGGGAATTGAAACATTGGTTATTTATTTTCATTGTAAATGTTCCCGGTATGAATAATAACTGTAAGCATTTATTGATACATAAGTAGCACAACCGACTCGTGCTGGCAACCTTTTGCCAGTATCAAAGCCAATAATATATTACATCTGCTCCCCCTGGTATATTACATTCGAAGTTATAGGAGAATTTTAGGGTTACCTGCAGCAAGTTTTTTCAAATAATCGAAAACTTAATATTTCCTGTTTATTGTCACTACAATATCATTACCATTTGAAAATTCTACGATAAAACCGCTAGTAAAGATATTGCAATTAAACACAAAACCAACAATAGCTGGCAACCCTATCATGGCTTTTCAACAATATTTGGCCTGAATAATGTTTATAATAAGTTCCATTAATTGTATGAAAGTCGTAGTGATTTCATGACTGCACTGGAAGCTATAGGGCAAAAAGTTTTATTTTCCTGAGTGAATTTTCAAAACCAAAGACACAAAAATTACCATAGCTGGCAGCACCAACCGAATTTTTCAACCAAATTTATATCAAACAAAGTCTAGAGTAAGGTTCAGCTAAAGTGTCAATTTCATGAAAATCGGGTTACTTATTCACATTTCATAGGGCAAAAAGCAGCTTTTTTTCTTAATAATTTTTCAAGATGGCACCACTGGCACAGAGTTGCCCACAATTCAAAATCGCTTCTATCAGACCTGGTCCTACTTAAGTCCAATGCATTCTGTAAATTTCAGTTGTACCTGATTATTGGTTCGTGAGTTCCCGTGAACAGCAGTTTTTGATGCTAAAAATATAGAACTGGGAAAGGGTTACCGTTCTTGTCCGACATGAAATTTCCAATGTGTTACTTTGAAAGTGTAGATTAAGCATAAGATTTGTATACAGATTGGTTTTATTGTAAGAAACGGAAATTTTGAGGATATTCGATGGTTTGAGTGTTTTCACTTCCAAATTTTCATTTTTTCAAATTTAAGACACCAAAATTATCATAGCTGGCAGCTCCAACCGAATTTTTCAACCAAATTTCTACCAAACGTGGTTTAAAATAAGGTCCAGCTATTGTGTGAGTTTTGTCAAAATCGAACGATTCAATCAGAATTTATAGGGCTAAAAGCAGTTATCTTTTTTAGTGATTTTTCAAGATGGCACCACTGGCACAGAATCACCCGCATTTCAAAATCACTTCTATCAGACTTGGTCCTATTTAAGACCAATACATTCTGTAAGTTTCAATTAATTCTGCTCATCGGATCGTGAGTTTCCGTGAACAGAAGTTTTTGATGCTAAAAATATAGGTAAATTGGGCAAGGGTTACCAGGCGTGCCCGTAATACCATATCTTTTTTTTTTTTTTTGGTTATGTAAACAAAGCACAAGATTTACATATGAATGGCTTTGTTTTGAAGAAACGGCATTTTTTCAAGAGAGACGATGATTTGGAGGTTTTCACTTTCAGTGCCTGTCCTAGCTACAGGGTTGCCAGCACGCTCATTAAAAGCTACACAAATCTACAACTAAATAATACCAATACGTTCCAAAAATTTTGTAATGATTGAATAGCCGTGTCAAAAGCTATCGCAATTTAAAAATTTTCAAATTTTCCCGTTCTCTTTTTAGGCACCCAGCGCACACATAGGGTTAAAAAATTCCAAAGCATTATCCGATTCACATGTAAAACACGTTCGAAATTTATTTCGTTAACTTTATTTATGCGAAAATTATTTGTGTACGAAATAATAGGTATATAAAAAATATAACTAAAATGGCCGCCGGCGCCAAAGGGTTAACAATAATTGACATTTAGTGAAACGTGGATCTATTTTGCATATACACCAATGTAAAGTGAAAGTTTCAGTTCAATTGGATGGCGCGTTCCCGAGATTATCTCACTGAAATTTTTTGATGATATATATATTATATATATATATATATATATATATATATATATATATATATATATATATATATATATATATATATATATATATATATATATATATATATATATATATATATATATATATATATATGGAAATATGAATTTTTGGCCGAATCGATTTTAATACTAATGTTCTTCGAACATTAGTAAAAATTGATTCCTTATTTTTATCGCAAATGCTTTGAATATGAGAACGAAATTTGAAGCATCTGTTGGTGGAATATTTACGGAAAATGCTAATGTTGGTTTGCCTGTGTCAGCAGCAAAGCAAAATACATACCAAACCTACTTTACGTTAAGTTAAACCCAACCAGTAAATTTCGTTTCGATTGAATCACTACGCTGGACGTTATACGGGTGAAAATAATTTTAGGGTTACCACCATCAACACTTTTCAAATTTTTAAAACGTTTATATTTGTTGTTAATTTTCATTGCAGGATCATTTCCATTTGCAAATCTAATGACAGAATCGCTCAGTAAAGAAATTCCACAAAATTACAAAAATGGTCATAGCTGGCAGCCCTCTCATGATTTTTGTACGAAATTCCTACGAAATTTGGCTCACTTTAAGGTCCATTTACTGCATGAATTTCATTTTGATTTCTACACTGGACCGGAAGTTATAGGGAAAATAGCTTTATTTTGCTGAGCGAATTCGCAAGATTTAGGAGACAAAAATCACCATAGCTGGCAACTCTATTCTTATTTTTCAGCCAAGGTAAGATCCAAGTACTGTATGGATCTTGTCAAAATCTGATGGCTGAATCGGAAGTTATGGGCCAAAAACCGGTTTTTTTTCTCAGTGATTTTTCAAGATGGTACCACTGGCACAGAGTTGCCTGCATTTCAAAATCACTTCTATCAGACCTGGTCTTAGCTAATATCAACATATCCTGTAAATTTCATTATGATCGGATAATCCAGTCGTCAGTTCTCGTGAACAGAACTTTCGAGTGCTGAAAATAGAGGTAATTTGGTGATGGGTTGCCGTTCTTGTGTAAATTGGAATTTTAAAAATTTCAATTTGACACGATGAACAAAGGTTAAGATTTATCAATGATTTGATAATTTTGTCAAAAATCAAAAAATTTTCAGGAAGGTCAATGATTTGAAGGTTTTTTTTTCAGGAGCCTGCCGTAGCTACAGGGTTAGCCGAGCTATCTTGAATATGCACGTGTGCTAAATTTTAGTCAACATCAATACGCACTGCGAATTTCATGATGATCCATTGTTTTTCTTAGAAGTAATGACAAATCAAAATTTGAAAAAAAACCCTTGCCTACTTTTAGGCATGCTTCACCCACACGCGGCTCAAAATTTCCAACAATTTAACATAAACAGGCTTAAAACATAATAAATTTTCATTCCCAAACATTTATTTTAACAAAAATTTACACTGCTTGGAAATATAGGAGTACCTGAAAATTCACTTAAACGGTCGCCGCCGCCGCCAACAGGTTTAGGATATCTGAATTTTAGCAAATCATGGACCTATCTACTATTTACATCTACGTCTTCCAAAAATTTCAGCTCAATCGAATTGGCCACTCCAGAGATTATCTCGGAAAATCATTTTGCTGATATAAATATATATATATATATATATATATATATATATATATATATATATATATATATATATATATATATATATATATATATATACAGTCCCTGGCCAAAAAATTATGAACACCTAAAAAAATTCACAATTTTTGGATTTGAGTGCATTTCTCAACGTTTAATCTTTATTTTATCAAAAAATCGTTTACAGAGATTATAGAAAAATATGTTTGAAGTAAATTCACTTTTTTATAACTAACAATTAATATTTAGTGTTGCCACCCTTAGCCGATTTAACCGCTTCGATTCTCCTCGGCATACTTTCTATGCAAGCTTTGATGCACTCTTTGATTTCGGGTGCCTCATGCCATATTTTTTTTATGTTTTCAATTAAAATTGGACGGCTGGTATTCTTTTCTTTATAAACAAGCCGCTTTAGCTCATGCCACACGTTTTCAATTGGGTTCAAGTCCGGTGAGTTTCCTGGCCAAGGTAAAACAGGGATATTTTTGTCGGACATGAACCTTTTTACGCTTTTGGCTGTGTGACATGGAGCACCATCTTGCATGAAAGTGTATGGAACTGTCCAAAACCCGATTTCAGCAAAATAAGGCATAGCGACCGTCTCCAAAACCTTTAAATATTGGTCTTGTCGCATCGTTCCCTCGACAAAATACAGGGGTCCCGGTCCGTCGGCTGTTATGGCTCCCCATACCATAACAGAAGGTGGATGTTTTACAGTCTGTGTAATACAAGACGAGTCATATTTCTCTCCTGGACGCCGTCTGACGAATTGACTGGCTTCTGTCAGGCATTGGAAGGTCGATTCGTCAGTGAAGACTATCTGAAAAATATTGCAAAATTAAAAAAATTAAAAAATTGGTTTTAAATTGAAGAAATATTTAAAGAGCAATGAAAAATACCTTTTTCCAGAATTCATCGGACCTTTGTGCATACTCATTAGCAAACAAAAGTCTCTTGTTTTTTTGATTTTCATTTAAACGAGGCTTTTTTGCTGGTCGCATGCATCGGAAGCTTGCTTCTTTCAACCTTCTTCGTAAAGTTCGCTCCGATATATCCACGCCCGCCTCGGAAATCATTTTATTGAGGTCACGTAAAGGTGCCCTGCGGTGTCCAGCAGCAATGGAAATAATTTTCCGATCACCCCCGGGCGTAGTCTTTTTTTTTCTCCCACAATTTGCTCGATTCGAACCAATGGGAGACAGATTTTCTGTCATTTTATTTTGATTGTGCTTAACAGTACCCGGCGAAACACCCTCCAAGCGAGCTATTTTTCTTAAGGAATGGTTTCCCGATCTCAGGAGTGCAGATATGGCAGATTTTTTCTCTGCAGTGATATCTGCTTTACGTCCCATACTAAATTTTCATAAATAAATAAATATTCGTAAATTGTGTCCCTTTTTGGCTAAACTAAAATTTCAAGTATCACCAATTGCATTACTTACGTAAGTATTTAATGTTTATTTCACTAAAATATGAAATTTCAAACGCAACTAACAAAATATTCACAGAAAACAATACGGAAACAACACACTCACTGATTCTTGTACACTTGAAAAACTGGCAAATTTCACACCTTTTGCCAGCCATTTATACTTTTTGACCTGAAAAAAGGATCAAACCATGATAAATTCACGGTAAACTAATCAGGTAATCCCGAACATTCAGCAATTAAACGCCACATGCGTTTTAACTAAGAAAGACTTAAGACAATGCAGCAAAATGATGAAATTTGCAAGTGTTCATAATTTTTTGGCCAGGGACTGTATATATATATATATATATATATATATATATATATATATATATATATATATATATATATATATATACATATATATACATATATATATAAATATATATATATATATATATATATATATATATATATATAAATATATATATATATATATATATATATATATACATATTTATATTTATATATTTATATATATATATATATATATATATATATATATATGTATATATAAATATATGTACATATATATAAATATATATATATATATATGTATATATATATATGTATATATATACATATATATATATATATATATATATATATATATATATATATATATATATATATATATATATATCTGGATATATATATATATATATATATATATATATATATATATATATATATATATATATATATATAGATGTTTTTGACAAGTGTGTCTTTTGAAGCGATAATTTCGAAACGAATCTATTGATAAAAGCGAATTGGGTGCGTTTTCTGGCAGATTAATGTCAAACCTGCAACAATTTCAACGCGAGTGATAATTTAAGCGTGGACGCGAGCTTAGTAGAGGGTAACATAAAGCAATTTAGTTGTAAGAATTACAGTTTCGAACAAAAGAGTGCTAAGCTGTAGTAAATGAACTGCTTTATTTCGAAAACCCAGAGAATGTCGAATCCACAAAGCGTAATTTTAGTGGCAAAACACAACAATACCTTGTCTTCCTGTATGTCTACATTTATAAATCAAGTATCTTAAATTCGTGCCTAAGGACCAGATAAGGGATCAACATTTGTGACTCGTGAATGATAATTACCTTGGCTTTTGATGGCAAGAAAGACATATTTATTTGAATTTGGGGAAAAAAAAACTGTGATGGAGACTGGAGGACATGGCTGAGATTAGTCGTGCATGAAACACCTTTATTCAACAGGTAAAATCTTTAGTTAGAATGGCTGCCAAAATCTTTCCACCCCCACTGCTAAAACAAAAGGAATTTGTAAAATGTTTCTTCTCCGCACTTGAAAGGCAAATAGCAAATTAAAGCAAACTTTTTGGACCTAAACACGTATCCAAAATAATGAATTAAGTCAGTTTTTAAAATTAGGAAATACCGTTTTCTTTAAATTGTCATCAATGACTTCCACCCAGCTCTCATTGGGTTAATTTTGTTCTCCCACACAAATCTTAAGTTTTATAACTGAAAGCTACCAAAATATTGTCTTTAACTTTCACAATACCCTCTTCCACCTAATTACTGTCACTTGCACATGTTATTACCAGCCCTAGGATATTTCAATGCCAAGTATAATTATTATGTCATTAAAATTTCGGTACTGGCATAGATACTGTCTATTATAACATCGATTGAACCTAACAGATGTCAAGTACTTGTAAGATGTACGAACAACATCCTCACAAACATTTCATAAACCTCTGAAATATAGCCATCCTGCCGTCAATAGCACTAAAGTCGATTTAATCTGTTCGTTCGCATAAGCAGGCACACCAAAACCGATTACGATAAGGATAATGCTCGTCGTAGTAGCACTCATTAAATGGGCTTTAGCGGTTCTTGGAAAGAGCATTAATTTGTCTAAAGTAAGCTCATGTGTACTATAAATGAGTCACATGAACAGTGAGTCTGTCGGGGACTTGCATTGGGAAGTGATTGTATGAGGATTTCCCGAGAGGCTGTTAGATTTTGGAGCTTAGAGAGGAGAAGAGTTCAAGACTAGCTTATTAGCTGAAAGCCGAGAGGGTGGAAGGACGTAGTTTAGATGTGGATTTGATTTTCTAGTGAAGGATAAATTATTGTGTCATTGTATATTAGTTTTTGAAAATAAATTTAAATGAAAAGGCTGCGAGGAACTATATTAATGAGTTTGACGGTCTATCAGATACAGTTACTTGTTCAGTAAAGTTAATTGGGGAATGCAGTTGACGTGCAATTTAGAATGTGGCTGTTGACAATCGTTTGCTTTTTGAAATTTTAAAGGAATGAAAGTCAAGCTAAAATAAAATTCTTATCACAGAAAATACTTCGTATTGAAATACAGATAATTATTTTATTACGTTGAATTCAAAACCTGGAAGTCTTATCAACATAATAATTTTTTTTATTATCTGTTGCTTAAATTAAAAACGAAAAAAACTATATTCTCCATGAGAACGAATTTCGCAATGATTTTTATTCCACAGTGTCTACATGCTGTTTTTTCTGATCACTCCTCTTCCGATTCTTTAACACAACGTAAAACTTATTTAAACAATCGTCACCACCAAACTCATTTATATAAGTAAAAAATATATAGGTACTTTTTAAATAAGATACATTGAACAACAGCAATGGGAAATAAACTTCTTCAAAAGGAATGTTGTACCTGGTAGAAGTTGAAATTCAGCCCGAAAAGTGTCAATTTTCTTGTCAAAGAAAGCACTCGTAGGTATCCCTTAATTCGATTTAGCTTGCTAGTTTCGATGCTTTAATCATTTTTTAGGTTTCACCCTATCGTGACAAAACATACTAGTCACGCTTCGCAAGTGCGGGTGCCGTTACCGATAAAGTTTCGAAGCATTTGGTGCAAAATGAAACATTTTCTGATGAATTGAAGAATGAATTACTATCATCATCGTTAAAATGTGATAAAAGAAAAGGAAAATGGTGGAGCATAAAAATGAAATGAAACTTTTCGTACAAATGAACGTACAATATATGAGCACGAGTTGTGGTAAAAGTGTGTGAGAAATTGATTATGAACACGCAAACGAATAGTTTTCGGCCGATTGTTTCTTTGTGTAGATAGGTACGATACAGTTAAATTGTGGAAGGAAGATGAAATGGGTATGATAGAATTCAAAAAAAACTTTTTGTGAATTAAGAGAGTGTTTATAGTTTCCTAAGGCTGATAAACAGCGATAAGATTAGGTTAAATTAGGTTCAAGAGCTATAAGTGTCAACGACTGTTACCCACGTTGGATGCGAGTTGAAGTTAAATGAAATCTGCACTTAGTTCGGCAAAAACGAAAGGATAATACAAATACTCAAAACCAATCTTCAAGTTGCAAGCATATTTTTGTATACTTTTGTAAATATCTGGATATCTCTATCGATTTCAAGTACTTGACATAAACTACATGGTATTAAACCCAACTCTACTTCGTATTGTCGGATCCATTATCGAATTTCATTTACTTCATTCAACACTCACTTTACCTGATTTCATTTTCTTCTTTCAGAATAGTTTCGTAAAGCGACGGCGGAAGGTCATATCATTTTCTAACACATACAGGCGTAGTTTCTCAAATAAAATTCATAAGTGAACGAAAGTCAATTGATCTTTTCACAGAAAATATAGTATGGAATTGAATTTTCCGTCGTAGTCGATTCTCTTTTATTACTAATGTTCGAAGAACATTAGTATTAAAATCGATTCGGCCAAAAATTCATATTTTCATATATATACATATATATATATATATATATATATATATATATATATATATATATATATATATATATATATATATATATATATATATATATATATATATATATATATATTATATATATATGTATATATATATATATATATATATATATATATATATATATATATATATCATCAAAAAATTTCAGTGAGATAATCTCGGGAGCGCGCATTCCGATTGAACTGAAACTTTCGGGATACATTAAAGTATATGCAGAATAGGTCCAGGTCTCGCTAAATGTCAATTATCTTTAACTCTTTGGCGCCGGCTGCCATATTAGTGATATTTTTAATATACCTATTATTCCGTACACAAATAATTTTTGCAAAAACAAAGTCGACGAAATAAATTTCGAACTTGTTTTAAATGCGAATCGCATAATGTTTTGGAATTTTTAACCCCATGTGTGCGCTGGGTGCCTAAAAAGAGAACGGGAAAATTTGAAAATTTTTAAACTGCGATAACTTTTGACAGAGCTTTTCAATATTTACGAAATTTTCAGGACGTATTGGTATTATTAAGTTGTAGATTTGTGTAATGAGCGTGGTGGCAGCCCTGTAGCTAGGGCAGGCACTGAAAAAGAAAATCTTCAAATCATCGTCTCTCTTGAAAAAATGCCGCTTCTTCAAAAAAAGCCACTCATATGTAAATCTTGTGCTTTGTTAACATAAACAAAAAAAAATTTGATATAACGGGCACGCCTGGTAGCCCTTGCCCAATTTACCTATATTTTTAGCATCAAAAACTTCTGGTCACGGAAAGTCACGAGCCGATAAGCAGAATTAATTGAAATTTGCAGAATGTATTGGTCTTAAATAGGACCAAGTCTGATAGAAGTGATTTTGAAATGCGGGTGATTCTGTGCCAGTGGTGCCATCTTGAAAAATCACAAAAAAAGATAACTGCTTTTAGCCCTATAAGTTCTGATTCAATCGTTCGATTTTAACGAAATTCACACAGTAGCTGGACCTTACTTTAGTCCAAGTATGATAGAAATTTGGTTGATAAATTCAGTTGGAACTGCCAGCTATGATAATTTTGGTGTCTTAAAGTTGAAATATAAAAATTTGGAAGTGAAAACAATCAAACCATCGAATATCCTAAAAATATCCGTTTCTTGCAATACAACCAATTTGTATACAAATTTTATGCTTTATCTACACGTTCAAAGTAAAACTTTGGAAATTTCATGTCGGACAAGAACGGTAACCCTTTCCCAGTTACCCTTTATTTTTAGCATTAAAAATTTATGTTCTCGGGAACTCACGAACCAATAATCAGATACAACTGAAATTTGCAGAATGTATTGGACTTTAGTAGGACTAGATCTGATAGCAGCAATTTGGAATTGTAGGCAACTCTGTGCCAGTGGTGCCATCTTGAAAAATTACAAAGAAAAAAACTGGTTTTTGCCGTATGAAATGTGAATTAGCTAGCAGGTTTTTGGTGAAATTGACACAGTAGCTGCACCTTACTCTAAACTCTGTTTGATAGAAATTTGGTTGAAAAATTCGATTGGTGCTGCCAGCTATGATAATTTTTGTGTCTTTGGTTTTGAAAATTCGCTCAGGAAAATAAAACTTTTTGCCCTTTATCTTCCAGTGCAGTCATGAAATCAATACGACTTTCATACAATTAATGGAACTTATTTTAAACATTACTCAGGCCAAATTTGGTTGAAAAGCCAAGATAGGGTTGCCAGCTATTGTTGGTTTTGTTTTTGATTGCAATATCTTTATTAAGCGGTTTTATCTTAGAATTTTCAATCGGTAATGATATTGTAGTGATAATAAACAGCAAATATTAAGTTTTCGATTATTTGAAAAAACTCGCTGTAGGTAACCCTTAATTTCTTTATACTCCTATAACTTCGAATGTAATTAAACAACGTGAAGCAGATGTGATATATTCTTGGCTTTGATACTGGCGAAAGGTTGCGAGCACGAGTCGGTTGTGCTACTTTTGTATCAATAAATGCTTACAGTTAGTATTCATACCGGAAACATTTACAATGAAAATAAATAACCGATGTTCCAATTCTTAAAGTTCTCCAAATTTTTCGGATTGCAGCCCCAAACACCAACTTCAGTTACAGTGCTGCAGGTACTGAGCATTTTCTTCATTGATATTATATGAGATGCTGCTTTCAAAATTTTGTGAAATAAGCAACTGATAACGAATATAATTTAACCCGTGTTTCGCTCTCATAAACTTTGAAACTCATGCCAGTGGTAATATCTGAAACTTTCCACCATATGAGCTATAATGCATTCTTGAGACCAAAGTAAAACGTGGCATTTGAAGCAGTTTGGCCGTAATAAGCAGCTCATGTGGTGGGATATGCACTCAAAACCTGCACGATTCTTCTACTGTTCTTCGAACATTAGTGTTTCTAGCGGTTCAGATGCGCTAGAGTTTTTTTACTCAAATGTTTTTTCCAATCAAAACTAAAGTCGTATAGATGTCCATTTTGCTTTTAAATAGAATTGAAAGATTATGCTTTTGTTTGAATTTTGAAGTTGGGAAAAGTTACAAGCGGAAAATGCGATTGAAAATAGAAACAATGTAAGAATTTTCCACGAAGAAAAGAAGGATATGCTGGACTTTCATTTCTAGTTTCCAATCCAATGAAAAAAGTAAATATCAAAATCTCTTAATCAACTCTATTGTATTTCTCCGGAATGAAAATATTTTCACGTTGTAGTACTTTTCAAAAGTCATAAAAAACTTATTTTCTCTAATGTGTTATACCTATCGATTATTTTCTTTTTCGTGAGATATTGAGTAATAATAAATAAACATATTTAAAATGATAAGAAATTAAAATATATAAAATCGTTCTCTATTTCCAATAATATTGAGTTGTCGTGTTATGTCCATACATGTGGCTCCCTTAACATATGCTGGAAAAATCAATGGCCACAATGAATCTCAGTGCTATTGTTAACTGAATGACGAGGCAGTGAATAACATTTTAGATATGCATGTACACTTCTTTGTCTGACGAAAGTTTCTAAAATAACGGGGAAATGATTACAACGTAAAGCATGCCCAGCTTCGACTTGGTTTGTATATCAAATCTCAAGAGTGTAATACATTTTGGGTATATACAATACATGAGTATGCTAACCTTGTCTCTGACATAATTGTTGTGTTTGCATGCACAAAAATGGGCCTTTCTAGACTTGTATTCTTGATGCACTCCTCTAACCAGTTTTCTGGGCAAGAGGTAGAAGAATCGAGAGAAAATCTCTACAAAAAGTGATGCACTTGGAGAGAATTTTTCATCACTTTTGAAACTGATGCAAATCACTAACACAACTATAAACATAGTTCACGGGTCAGGAATTTTTCTTGAAACACTCATGTCGAAATGAGAAAACAACAAGACGCACACATTCATATGCATAATCGGTATATGAACGGTTCCTTTGCTGAAGAATACAAGTGTGGAAATGGTGATTGTTATAAAACCAGTTTAAGGAGTGCATCAAGAATACAAGTGTAGAAAGGCCCAATGAGGGTAAAATTCATTGAACTCAGTAAATTATAGTTAGCTCATTGGTAAACAGTGTTTATTCTTTACATGTTCGAAGAAGAAAACTGATGGCTGTTTTTTTTGAGTATTCCTACACTTCCTGAATCCGGCCGTATTCAAAAGTGCAAAAGTTTTCAAAATAATAAGTCAGAAATAATTGTTTTTAAGAAGTAAGCTCTTTTCTTAAATGAACATATTTCGAGTGTTATTTATCATCTTCCGTATTATCTATCGGCAATGGAAAAAAACTGTAGCTTGCTCCGAAAATTTGCAGCGAGCATATCATCAGGTACCTGTAAACCAGGATGACATCCTGAAAACGGCAGCCATCACGCCTTTCGGACTATTCAAATACATTCGAATGCCTTTTGGGTTGTGCGATGCGGGACAAACTATGCAGCGATTAATGAATTCCATATTCTTTCGATTAAATGTCGTGTTTGTCTATGTTGATAGCATTTTGATTGCATCAAGAGACGTCAGTCAACACACTGAACACGTCAAAATGGTTTTTCAATTTCTCGCTTGCAACAATTTGTCCATAAATATTCAAAAGTGTGAGTTCGGTGAGCAGGAGCTAGATTTCTTGGGACATCGAATTACACTCAGTGGATAAAAACCACTTCTGCAGAAAGTTAAAGCAATACTGAGCATACCAAGACCAAGAATCGCAAAGGAGTTGAAAGTTTTTATAGCTTCTATAAATTTCCACCGCCGATTTCTGCAAAACGCTTAGCGTCATCAAAAGCAACTTACTGTTCTTATCAAAGGAAACGTCAAGAACGATAAAACACCTATTGAGTGGAATGTAGAAGTCAAAACCGCTTTCAACCAATGCAAGTGGCTACTAGTGGAAGCAACAATTATTGCATACCCGAAAAAGGATGTTTCTATTTGCCTGCATACACACGCTTCTGATTACTGTGTCGGTGCTTTCTTGCACCAAGTGATGAATAAGAGTATTGAGCCGTTAAGTTTTTATAGTCAAGCTTTGACTCCAACTCAACGACGCTATTCAGCATATGATCGCAAACTCACTGACCACAAACCCTTGGTTTGCGCATCAGCCACCGACAGAAAAGAAAATCCTAGACGAAATCGACAGCTCGATTTTATTAGACGGTTTTCAACTGATGTTCGCTACGGTACCGGCCACAATAATATCATTGCATTGCATACATGTTATCAAGAATATCAGCTATAGAAACGAGTAGTTTTAATTTCGAAGAATTGGCGAACCTTCAAGAGCATGACCCAGAACTAGCAGATATGTTAAACTCATCTTCAACTTCTAACCACTTCCTTACTACTAGCTACCATTCACAATCGAACGGAACTATCGAGCGTTTTCACCAAACATTAAAAACTGCGCTCATGGCTCAAGACAATGTCAATTGGGTGAACAGACTACTTTTAGTTTTACTGGGGCTTCGCTCAGCTTATAAACCAGACTTGAATACTTCTAGTGCTGAATTCACATTCGGCTTTCAACTCCGATTGCCTGGCAAATTTTTCCAGGAATCAACTTCGCAGCCTCACGAAGAATTTGTAATCAACCTTCGACATCAAATGGCACAGTTGCGGCTTATTCCCACTTCTCGACATTTCACAGAGAAGCCTTTATTTCACACTGATCTTCCCAAATCAACACAGAAGTCAGAGTTGACTGCATTCGATCTTCTCTGTCTGAACCTTACGAAATGAAATAATTTTTAAAGTAAATATAAATGGAAAACCTGTCAACATTTCTATCGGCTGACTTAAACCAGCATACATGAATATGTGGAAGACTCATACACTACGATAAACAGCTGCGCGGCAGCCAAAAAAAAACGCAATCACCCATATTTACTGCAAATTCAAGCGAACCTTGAACACTAACAAAGTAAATCACCAGAAGCGGTCGGAAAGTAAGATTTCCAAGTCGACATCTAGACGAAATGCCGCCTTCAAAATATAAGGGGCTATACGGCGTGTAGAATTAGGAATTATTTCAAACTGTAAACATTCTAAACAGATTGTAAATAGATGTTTCGATTACTGACCATTGCGAATTAAGATGACAAAGAGCATTTTTTTTGTGTTTTTTTTTCCCCTAATGATTTTTTGGATTTTCTCCAAAAAAACTCCTGGCTTCCTGACTAGGAGGCATCAGCCAACGTTTACTCGATTTAGTTCAAACACAAATTGCGTATTAACAACGCGCACTATTTTTCATATATGTCAAACAAACATAGAACACAAAGGCATCTCGAAACAACGCGACGACGCGAACACGCAGTTCAAGACACGATGATTCATGACTTGTCAATTCCAGAGAAAGACCGTCCTTCGGAGAAAAACAGACACTGCAGTTCTCCGGCTACAACCTATCACCGCAAGAGACAACACACGAATCCAAAGAGCATTGTGAACAGTGTTGCCACGAAAAAAAATATTTGAGGACCAACATTTTATAAAAAAAAGGACCAAAGGGGACCAACCAAGATTAAGTGCAAAAAAAGTCTTTGTTTCGTTTCAAAATACTGCAAATATAAAGTTTTTCGATTATATCATACATAAAGTAGATATATATGTATGTGCATCTTAAAAATATTTCAAAGCTCGTCACAAATATTTTTATGCGGCATAAACACGTCAAAATACACTTTTTCAAATTAAAACAATTCTTCAAGAAAATATAAATCTTTTGTCACGCAATTCAATGAAATCCCAAAGAAATTAACAGAATTTTAGATATGCGCCCTGAAAACTAAAATTTTGTTATTTTACTTCAAAAGGACATACATACATGCTAAAAATCCAAATTTAAATAAAATTTGAAAATTGTCTTTGATTGCCATATTTTTACTTCATACGCTCATTTTGTTAGAAAATTTACTAACTTTTTAAGCACATTATACACTAAATAGTTAGTTAGTTACTCATTATACTCGCTTTTCACTATGTTGATTCAGGAACTAGATACATATATGCATAAATATTTATGTTTCTGTAAGCGAATCAAATTATGAAAATCTTTTTAGGCAAACATTTCGGCAACAAAATATCACTTTCCTGTAATTATCACACGTAATTCAATAAAGTGCATAGAACGGAACGGAATGTTAGATATGTCCACTGAAAATTAATAATTTTTGTATTTTTTTTATGCTGTAGTAGTAGATTGACATGTATACTAACAAATTAAAGTGAAATGAAACATGCAACAAATTGAAGTGAAACGTGAAACATGCAATCGAATTTTTGCTTTAAAGGAGCGCACGCAGCACAGGTAGCTCTCCTTTTTGATTTCAAATGAAACAAAGTTCAAAATTATCGATGAAAGCAGAGATTAAGGATTTTATTTGTAGATTTGGTTAGGATAGTTAAACGTTGATTGAAATGAAAGCAAAGTACATTGCTGATAGATGCGAACGGGACCAAAACCTGATGGTTTTCCCAAGAAAGGGACCAAAGGACCAAAATTAAAAACTCTGTGTAAAAGGGACCAAAAATGGTCCCAATGGACTAAAGTGGCAACGCTGATTGTGAATTAACATAACCTGTGAACCAGATGTTTCCATTGCCGGCCATCTGATGGTGAACAAAAATATCACTCTTTCTTTCGGTTTTCTAAACTGATAGGACCTTCGAATTGTGTGTAATAAAATAAAAGTATAAATCGAATAAACTATGTTTAATTTGGCAACGAAAATATACCAAGAAGCTAAATATATTGATAAATAAATATATATACATATACATATATATATATATATATATATATATATATATATATATATATATATATAAATATATATATATATATATACATATATATATATTCATATATACCAAATATATATATATATATATATATATATATATATATATATATATATATATATATATATATATATATATATATATATATATATATATATATATATATATATATATATATATATACATATATATATATTCATATATACCAAATATATATATATATATATATATATATATATATATATATATATATATATATATATATATATATATATATATATATATATATATATATATATATATATATATATATATATATATATATATATATATATATATATATATGTATACAAGGTGTTTGGTACTCGGTGGACACTATTGTAAGGAGGCATTCCTTGACATATTTTGAGCACAAAATTGTCCTACAGGGTGGTCCGGTTTTCAAAATCTACAGGGTGGCAAATAAAAGGGTGGCAAATAAAACTGTTTTGGACCTGTACCCTGACTCACTTAAATCACTATATCTTAATAACTAGTAATCATAATGCATAGTTTTATAGCTTGTTTTTTATCGAATTAAATTACCTTTAATTTCATGTAGCATCCTAAATTGTAACTGTACCTGATTTTGAGATATTTACTTCAAAACAAAAATTGATGGCACTTCTACCTCGAAAATTTTGTGTTCAATGTCGTTTTTCTCAGAAAATCTCATGAAAAGATACCATTTTAATTTTATTTTTTGATAGGCCATATTGTTGGCTACAAAAGTTTTGTATGTACTTATAACTTAGATTTTACCATTTCGCAAGTAATTAGCGAAAATACATATCGCTTAAAAACTGAATATGACTTAAAGTGGCCCTCGTTTTCAATCTACACTCTTTGCTTGAACTGAAAGAATTTATTTAAGGTTTTTACGCTTTATTTCAAAATTTATGAGCTACAGTAAACGTTCAAAATGGCCATTTTCATTTTGAATACACACTAAAGCTCGTTTCGCAAGCGTTCTTTTCATATTCATACTTCTCAGCTGCTACCTCACTTCTGTTGCAGCCGCATCGATCCTGGTATTTAGGTCTTCCAATGTTGATATTTCCGTTGTGAAGATAAGAGTCTTCATCTGTTCCCATACAAAAAAATGCATAATTGTTAGATCAGGAGATCTCGCAGGCCAGTGTATTGGTCCATTTCTACCGATCCAGCGATATGTATAATTGGAATTCAACCAATCTCTGACTGGTCGGCCATAGTGAGCTGGAGCACCATCGTGTTGGTAAAACAAGGAAGCCAATTGTTGCAGCGGAATATCCTCCAATAAGTCTTGCAGATCATGTCTGGAAAAATGTAAGTAATTGGTACTATTTAAAGTAGGCGCGAGCCTAATAGGTCCAATTAAATCGTTACCAATCACTCCTGCCCATAAGTTTACGCTGAACCTATGCTGAAACGATGAAGTCCTTCTGGTGTGTGGATTGCTCTCAGCCCACGTATGTCAATTGTCGAAATTTGTGAAACCGTCCCTGGTAAATAAGGACTCATCCGTCCAGAGAATGGTGTTCAAAAAATTTTTGTTGTTTAATTGTTTCTTAAGGAGCCAATTGCGGAATTCCGTCCTTTTGGGCAAATTGATCGGCATCAGCTTCTGCACTGGTGTGTGATGGTAGGGATGTAAACAAGCTGCTTTTAAAACACTCAAAAATTTCCACGTAGACATGTTAAACTGCAACGCCAAGCGTCGAATACTGATTGATGGGTCAATTTCCACTGGATGCAGGTTTTCTTCATCGGTCCGTACAGCGATTGCAGGCGCTGGATTTGCGTTTTCTCGGCTCGTCCTAACGCTGCCAGTTTCCCGAATCCTTGTGTATAGTCGTTGAAACACTCTCCATCCAGGAATCCGTCGATGGGGATATCTCTGTTGATACAAAGATTGCGCCACTTGTGAATTTCCCCGGAACTCTCCATATACGTACATAATATCTGCATTTTCGTCATTAGTGTAGTAAGACATTTTGAATTTATGTTTGAAATTTTAATGATATCTTCTTGTTCGAGTAATGTACCGAAACTCACAATAATTTGAAAGTGATTCTGTTTTTATAGGGTATTAATTTTTTTACGTATTCAATTAACAAAGGCGAAGAACTGTACTCAATTTTACCTTTAACATCCAGGTAGGTGCTTCAATTATGTTGAAACTAATTTTTATTTAGTTTATTTTATTGATAGCTTAAAAAGTAATTAATGGGCAGTAAAAAAACTAAAGTACAAATTACAATTAAAACTATTCTTTTAAACGAGGGCCACTTTACGGCAAATTTACTTTTTAAGGTATATGTATTTTCGCTAACTACTTGCGGAACGGTAAAATCTAAGCTATAAGTGTGTATGCAACTTTTGTAGCCAACAAAATTAAAATGGCATCTTTTCATAAGATTTTTGAGAAAAACGACATTGAACACAAAATCTGCATGGTAGAAGTGCAAAAATTTTGTGTTTTCAACTAAATATCTCAAAGCCAGGTACAGTTACAATTTAGAGTGTTACATTAAATTAAAGGTAATTTAATTCCATAAAAAACAAGCCATAAAACTATGCGTTATGATTATTAATTTTCAAGATATAATGATAGGGTACAGGTCCGAAACAGTTTTATTGGCCACTCTGTAACTCCGTAGATTTTGAAAACCGGACCACCCTGTAGAACAATATTTTGCTCAAAATATATCACGGAATGCCTCCTTACAATAGTGCCCACCGAGTACCAAACACCATGTATATATATATATATATATATATATATATATATATGTATATATATATATATATATATTTATATATATATATATATATATATATATATATATATATATATATATATATATATATATATATATATATATATATATATATATATATATATATATATATATATATATATATATATATAATTATATACATATATATATATATACATATATATATATATATATATATATATATATATATATATATATATATATATATATATATGTATATATGCATATATGTATATATATATATATATATATATATATATATATATATATATATATTTGTATATATATATATATATATATATATATATATATAAGCTTGAGTAACCTAGTGGGTAGAGCACTGGCTTCTTGCATGTGGGGTCCTTGGTTCGAATCCAGATTCGGACATGGGTCCGCGCACCAAGCTTTGAGTTCACCTAGCTCTTATTAGGCACCTGATTTAAATCAGGGATAAAGTGGTTGGTGGAATTAATCACACCACACTCGTATTCACAATAGCCTCGTGTACAATGCGACTTGAAAGTGGATTCAAAGCGGCTTGAGATTAGAACAGTGGAATCAAAACCTTTGAACAACCCGTTAACTTTCCATTGTTTCAATCTCAATTCCTAAATCAGTCCATGTTGTATACGTAGCTCATGACTGCAAAAATTGTAATGAAGCTCTATACCAGTTTCAACCCCTAGAACCATGCGAAAGTTGTCGTGGGACTACTTTACATTATATATATATATATATATATATATATATATATATATATATATATATATATATATATATATATATATATATATATATATATATATATATATATATATATATATATATATATATATATATATATATATATATATATATATATATATATATATATATATATATGTACAGTGCCGAGAAAAAGTGATGCAAAAAGATGAAAATATACAAAATTTCGGCTTTGATAGCTTATTTGCGAACTCTCAAAAGTAATATCGGCAAAATTGATGTTTCGGAGTATGGTCCTATGTGCCATAGGTAAAATTTCATCCTCATTTTCCCAAAAACCGGTTTCTGGAAGTTTGTTTACGCTTCCAGATTAACCTCTAGCTTAAAACATACCGAGAAAAAGTGATGCAATAATTGCTTCTCATTGAAAATGTGTCATATTATATGCGATTGCAGTCCATTGTTAGTTGTTTTCATCATTGGAAATCAATTTTAGAGGTGATTGGAAGAAAACATTCGTAAAAGAAAGTAATTTCTGAATCCTCAGGTTTAGGTTTTCATTAATATTATTATTTAGCCAATTTTCAGTCGATCAACATGAGAAAAGACTTCTTTAGATGAAAGAAAAATTATTCTTCGGCCTCATAACCAGTCCGTTCCATACAAGGAAATTGCATCCATCGTTAATAGACCCATTTCCACTGTTTGGAGGATAATAGACAGGTTCTGCAAAAATAAAAGCTTAGAAAATAAAAAGCGCTCAGGGTGGAAGAAAATATTATCAGGACGTGATATGCGAATAATTGAACGAGAAGTCTAGAAAGATCCTTTTATACCGGCGACGAAAATCAAAGCAACACTAAAATCTATTAATAAAAAAGATGTTAGCGTTCATACAGTCAGAAATCATTTAAGGAAAACTGGTTACGTGTGTTGTATACCACGAAAGAAATTCTTCGTTAGCGACATAAACCGTGAAAAAAGATTAAATTTCGCCAAAGGACATTTGAATAAGCATGTCGAATTTCTGAAACACGTCTTATTCATGGATGAAAGCAAGTTTAATGTGTTTTCTCACGATGGACGAGCAAAAGTGCGCAGAAAGCCTCTTACGGAGATAGATACGAAAAATATGATAGGAACTGTGAAACATGGTGGTGGTTCTATTTTGGTATGGGGATGTATGGCTTTCAATGGAGTTGGCGAACTTCATATAATAGAAGAAAAAACGATGGATCACAAAGTCTACATCCAGATTTTAAAGGATCAGCTAGCTGCTAGCGTTCAAAAGTTAAATTTGGGAACAAACTATATATTCATGCAAGACAATGATCCTAAGCATACTGCCCACCAAACTCGAATATGGATACTTTATAATATTCCAAATTGCTTGAAATGGCTCCCACAATCACCAGATCTCAATCCAATTGAGTATGTTTGGGAAGAACTGTTGCGTCGACTTGCAACACATAGCATCTGCAGCAAATCCGCGCTTAAGGAAATAATAAAAGAAGAGTGGGGTAAGATCACTCAAGAATACTGCGCTAAGTTGTTTTCATCTATGCCAAGAAGGCTTCAAGCTGTCATAGATCGAAAAGGAAATCCTACCAAATATTAAAAATCATTGATTGCTATCAGTTACCTAATACAGTTGGAAGAATATGATCGAGGTTTAATTTTTGCATCACTTTTTCTCGGTAGTCAAAAATGAATTGATTTAAAAAAAGAAAATAGCCAACGGACTTTTTATTCACTACCTTTAAAAATATGAAAATGTTAACCCAAAGAATTTCTTAAATATGAGCTTTTGCATCACTTTTGCTCGGCACTGTATATATAGATATATATATATATATATATATATATATATATATATATATATATATATATATATATATATATATATATATGTACAGGGTGTTTGGTACTCGGAGGACACTTTTGTAAGGAGGCGTTCCTTGATATATTTTGAGCAAAAAATTGTTCTACAGTTCTAGTTGTTTCTAATTTAGCGTGTTACATCAAATTTAAGGTAATTTAATTTCATTAAAAAACAAGTCATAAAACTATGCGTTATGATTATTAGTTTTCAAGATATAATGATTTAAGTGAGTCAGGGTACAGGTCCGAAACACTTTTATTGGCCACCCTATAACTCCGCAAATTTTGAAAACCAGACCACCCTGTAGGACAATTTTTTGCTCAAAATATATCAAGGAATGCTTCCTTACAAAAGTGTCCACCGAGTACCAAACACCCTGTACATATATATATATATATATAGATATATATATATATATATATATATATATATATATATATATATATATATATATATATATATATATATATATATATATATTTATATATATAGATATATATATATATATATCCCAACTAGCAATTTTGGTGTGCTGCCACGTTGCTGACACTAAAAAAAGGCTTTTATAGTGGCAACAACCTGCCAAAGATACGTTTTTGCCACGTACGAAAATCGTTTATATTACACTAATGGGGAATGAAAAGGTACGTTGGCATTTGGTGGCAGGAACTATATTTTGTTAAGGACGGTGACAGTTTCAGGACGGTTTCGAACACGATTCCAAATCCAAATTGATACTCATTAGCCAATACTACACTAACACAATAAAAGATTGATTGGTTGTAGCATTTCATGTGTTTCAATATGTATTATACCAACACAATGTATTTGTGTGGCTATGACGAAAAATTAGCACAAGGTCAAAGTTGCATTTTGAATATTTAAGTAGAATTCTTAAGAGAATATAATGAGGATGATATTCCAAATTCCATAGCCAAAATGACCTACAAACTGAAATTCATGGTAAATATTCACATTATAGGACCAGAAATTGCAATGCGCCTGAGCAATCTGTTAAAATTAAAAAAAGATTTTGGCGAAAATATAACAAACTTAGATTTAATGTAAAAAAATTTTTATGTTTTTTAGTTTTTTTCGTTCGTATCAATAGCGTATGTACGTCCCTGCACAAAATTTAGGTAATTTTTCCATAAGAGCACATTTTGTGTCTCTCAGAAAATAAATTTTTCTTGGACATTCATATTTCAGCCATAAAAAGATGGCCGAGTGCTGATCTGCCACTACAAAATCATTGTTACTTCATAGTTTTACTTCATAGTTCCCATAACCTGCACGAGTTTTCCAATCACGTAACAATTGCAACTATATGGTATCTATAACCACACATGTGAAAAAATGCCACTCTATGGTACCAAACATAACTTTATTGTCCCGAAGATCCACTATGATGTCTACTTTGACTCTATATTGACCCAATTGCAACTGTAAAGTGGCAATCGGAACTTTCTGCACAGTTTTCCTTCCGTTGTCGAACGAAGTGTTTGCGACGTGTAAATTTATTGTAAATATTGAACAAAAAGTGCGAATAATTCATTTAAGGGGGCAGGTACACTTAGAATTTTCAAAAAAATCAATTTTATTTTCTTTGCATTTTCAATCGGGCAATTCTTTATGGAGATAAATCACTTTGAATGAAGTCGTCTCTATTGCATAAAGCGTTTTTCGCATGCTTTAAAAGCATTTTTCTCGAAACTATGTTTTCGAAGTCGCTGTTGAAAACGGCTTTATCGATCAGCATGAAATTTTTCTCCCTTATTTGATAAGTAATTATCCTCTGGAAGAACGAAGGATTTTTCGATTGGACTATATTTTTTTTCAATAGCTGAAAATGTGAGTGAAATATTGGTCGAAATAACATATTTGAATTTCATCAACCGCCTTTATTCAAAAAATCAAAATCTGACCTAGCCCTTCGTTCATCCGGAGCACTATATCATAAACTTATAAACTTCGACTTTTTTTTATTTCGGATGATCCAGTGACAAGCTACAGTGATCACGACAAAACAATTTTTTTTTTGGACCCCTCGAAAATTTACTCTATTTCGACTAATTTTCAAGCTTTTGCCTTAAAAAAATTACAATAGTTTCTACAAATATATTTCTTTCAAGTAAAAAAACGTTTGTTATTAATTACTTTAATATGTGTATAAAAAAAATCCTAAAAAAGACCTTTTTTTTTGGACGTCGCAAGTGTACATAGCCCCTTAAAGTGCACGGGGATCTAATGAAAGATATGGCAAGAGGATACCACAATAAGAAAAGAACGTTTCTAATACTTTCTAATAGAAAACGCGACTCCCTATTGTAGTAACGAAAACTTTATAGGCTTTTTCAGGAGTAATTGCCACTAGGCTAAAACCCAACATTAAATCAGTACACTTAATTGTGTTTGATAAACGATATTGGGAACGTTTCTGCCACCAAAACGAAAACCATAAATTTGATCACTTGATGGTGGCCAAATGTAGTAGCAAAAACCAAGCAAACAAATAAATAAAACTACTTTAAAGTGAACAGAATTTTCACAAGTTTTTAAAACATTTTCGCTACTATTTCTATACTATAACTGGAGTTTGAAATTTCGGATGATTATGGTTCCGATATGAACGTTGCCACCACGTTGCAAATGGGTGCATTGAGTGGCTTTTCACATTGTCGTGGCAAAATAAGTGGAAATAGCGTATCGATAACTGCGATCTGGTGGCAGTTCACTATTATCCAGTATTCGACACCAAAAGTGCTAGTGGGATATATATATATTTATATATATATTTATATATATACATATCCATATGTAATCCAATTTTAATAGCACATCAACTTATCATTATATACAGTCCATTTTTACTATACGTTGCTCTAATGATTTTTCTTAGCACGTACTCGTAATTTCCACATGCGTCTTAGCATGGTCATATCGTCCTTTGAAGTTGCCGCCGATTGGCTTTTGGCCCGTTCCTTCGAATCAAACTCTTCCTTCGAAAGCAATCAAATGTGGAATACTCAAAGGTGATGAGAATGTTAATTTCACTGCGAGGCAGGGGCGGTTTTAGCTGAAACTGTAAATTGTCCTAATGATTGCTGCTAATGACTGATAATTAATGGCTCATGCGTTACAAGTGAATATGATAAGTGGACACGTTTTCATGTTAAGTGGAGATATACGAGTACATAATTTATGAAATTGTTTGATGATTTGATTTATCACTTGAATACTCGTGTGCTGAGAATTGACAAGCGAAGAACAATTCAATAAGTGAGGGAATTTTTAAATATGACATGGAGCAAATTACATGGTAGGATTGATTATTGTAGTAACATTTAGTATTGGGTCCGACAATCATATTACTATGTATTTGTATGAGTTACTCATTTTCACATTTGAGGTGGTACAATGCCATTCTTCAAATGAAGTGTCATGTTGCATTCCTTCAATTATCTATAAGTTTCCAGCACCGCTGGCAGCCATACAGCCCCATACCATTACGCCGCCGTCACCGTCTTCTATTTACGGTAGGATAGAACATTTATGCTAACTACTGGTGGTTCTATAGTTGGGGGATTTTTCATTATTGATTTTAACATACTTTCACAAAAGATAGGATTTTCATATTATGGAGATTGATGTAATAGAGATTGTCGTTTTAAATCCGGCGTTAACTCAAAAATGAAAAAAATGTAGATAAATCGTTTACACTAAGTGAAATGGCTCGCTGAAGTGCAGTTTGAATGTATAAACTTGATCGCACAATAACTGCTAATAGTGGCTACTACTACGCCTGACAATATTCAAATTAATATCGTGGAAGCGAAGTGAGATTTCCTTGTACGAAATTTTATGTAAAATTCTCGTCTTGGAACAATCTCCTCGTACGAAATTCCTTGTACGAAATTTTTGTGTGTAACTTCTCGTCTTAGCACAATCTCAGCTTTAACGTAGCGAATTTAACCGCCCCTACTAGTTTCGGCTGAGATTTGCTCAAGTTAATGGAAAAAAACAATTACAAAGTTTTCTTCACAAGTCTATTTGGTCGCCGACCGATTTTGGCATACCGCAATAGACTGATCTTTATTGTAAATCATTTCATCTTTTATATCAATGATAATACAGTTATATCAAATTCAAAAACTGCGCGAATCAAAAATAATTATCTAGTTCCGAGAATTTACCACCGCGTGCAATTAGGGCGCTCTAGTCGCCATCAATGTAGATGACATTTCGGCAAGTGTCGAAACGTCAGTTTTGTTTTGAAGTTACACTACATAAGGAAAGCAGTAATGTTACCAATCTACTAAACAATTTCCCAAAAATTGTAGTTAATTGTCATCAAATTTTCCGGTAAAGTATCGTGCAAATCAAACTCAAAACTTAACTCGCATGCACACATTTTTGCTCTGTACAGCAATCGGTATGCCTCAAGTATCACAAATCAATCGCTTCAAAATTAGCCGAAGCACCTCAGTGTGACCAAAATGAGGTGGTACATATCAAACTCAAACTAAACTCGGATGTATTCATAAACTCATTTTGTCCCGTGTACTACAATCGGTGCGCCTCAAGTATCTCAAGTCAGTCGCTTCGAAATTAACCGCAGCACCTCAATGTGACAAAAATGAGGTGGTACAAATCAAACTCAAACTAAGCTCGGATGTATTCATAAATTCATTTTGTCCCGTGTACTACAATCGGTGCGCCTCAAGTGTCTGAAGTCAATCGCTTCAAAATTAACCAAAGCACCTCAATGTGACAAAAATGAGGTGGTACAAATTAAACTCAAACTAATCTCGAGTACATACATTTTCCACTGAGTATTACAATCGCTGCGCCTCAAGTGTCTCAAGTTAATCGCTTCAAAGCTTAGAAGCAATCGCTTCACCTCAATATGACAAATAAAATGAGGTGGTACAAATTTGAAGCTTGAGGTGATGTGACATTTTGTAGCTGTGTATGGGTCATTTGTCACGCAACTTGTATGAGTAACATAACACTAGTAACATTACTATCAATTCATTGAGAAAAGACTGCTTGATAGCCTAGACATAGTTTTTATCAATCAAAAGCATTCGTTTCAATACTTGTCAGCAGTGGCGGCCCGTGGGAATCAATGTGAGTGAGGCTAGGCTGCAAGGGCCAGTTCTTGCTTTTATTGGAAATTCTAAACAATTTTTAATACCAGCCAAACTCAACAAAAAAAAAACTTTTACTTGAATTCCAACAAATCTATATATATATATATATATATATATATATATATATATATATATATATATATATATATATATATATATATATATATATATATATATATATATATATATATATATATATATATATATACATATCCATATATATATATATAAATATATATATATATAAATAAATATATATATATATATATATATATATATATATATATGTATATATATATATATATATATATATATATATATATATATATATATATAAATAAATATATATATAAATAAATATATATATATATATAGATATATATATTTCAAAATGGTTAAAATAAATGAATATTATGCATCATCATCGGAGCACTACAGCCCGAATCGAGCCTAAGCCTCCTTAATTCATCGCCTCCATTCGTCTCGGTTCAGTGACCGCGTCCTCCAGTTCGGTGTACCCAGAAGTGACATGCTGTCAGCAGCTATCGAATCCTCCCAGCACTTGCGTGGCTTACCGACTGGCCTGGCTCCGCTCGCTCGCCCCTTGAGAGACCGTTTGGGGATTCGATTGTCGCTCATCCGTTCAACGTGGCCAGCCCATTGTATTTTTTGTAGTCGTATGATGGTAGAGACTTCCGGCTCGTCATAAATGGTATACAGCTCGTTGTTGTATCGGATTTGCCATCCATCTTCTTCCCGTATTGGACCGAGGATCCTTCGCAATACCCTTCTCTCGAACGTATTCAAGGCTTTTTCAGACGTCCGGTCATTGTCCGGGTTTCACTTTCGTAGCATAGCACAAGTCTGATAATTGTTTTAAAGATGCGAAGCTTCGTATTCCTGTGTACGCATTAAGATTTCAAAGTGGAAAGCACAGGAAAAAAATGTCTTATTGGCTAATTTAATCCGTCGTTTGATTTCGTCAAGCTCATTCCCATCCTTCGAGAGATTCGTCCCACATATAAGTCAATTCAGTAACAAATTCCCTCGGGAAAATTCTAGTAAATAGGCAGTTATATAGGTATTTCATTCCCTTATTTTTCTGTTGAGTAAGTAAATCCATCTCCTGCTCATTAAAATTTTCAACTTTCTTTTACTAATAGATAATAGCAAACGATTTTTACTCATTTTGCTGAATTAAAAGTTTCAAAAGTTTCAATATTCTTTAGATAGCTAAATTATCTCTCTGAATCCACATCTATAACTGAAGTGACAAAAAGTATTTTAATCAAATTATTTGTCTGTTAAACAGAAGAAAACATATTATTATCTTTAAAAAAGCTATAAAATTCAATAGCAGATGACATATTTAAGAACACTTTATCAATATATATTAATTTTGACTGGTTTAAACTGAATTATAACACAAACTTATTGATCCTATAACATGAGGATCATGTATGGAAATTTTTCACCATTCATTCCTAATGATTAGACTTTCTTAATTTCAAACTACAGAATTAATATATCAAATCCTAGGTTGCCATTTGTACTGCGTGAATTTAAAACATTATAAAGAATATTCGCTGCACTGAATATTTTAATAGCAAGTCACTAGAAAAAATTAAAATTATCATATTTCATAATTAATTCATTCGGTTGCTTCTCTTATCGTAACAACGTCCCAATTATTCCATTGAATTAAATCGAAGCAAAAAATTAGATGCCCCAGGCTTTCAAAAACAGATTGTATAATACGCAGACAGAAAATTCCAGCAAATAACCATCGATCTTGGGGTACTTCTTTGACCTTGGTAAATTTTAATTAATAAATATTTATGCTTTGAAGAGCACGAAGATTAAACATTGTCATTTCTTGCATTTGACTTAAGAAAACTTTTTAAAAGTTTTTTTCAAAGATCAATTATATTAAAAACAGTGTAAATAGAATGTTCTCACACATTTTAAATGCAATCAGAATTTCGCATAAAATATCGTACGTACAGATCTGTGTGTATCATATCAAATCATGTGTAAGTTAAGCACACAATTTTTCTATCACGATAATATCACCTGGACGATAATATCAACAAGCACTGTAAACCTAAAGCTATCTTTTACTCTTCATTTGCAAAAACTAATTAGCTCGATTTAACCCACTGATACTACACACACTTCATTCAGTAAGCGAACGACGAAAATGCGATATACCAATAAAAGCTTCTATTAAGGACTTAGTCCATTGATTACTCTTTTAGTCATTGCGTATGACATGCACACACTTTACGCTCATTGAATTTTTTCATTCATTTCCTCTCTTTTGTAGGGCTAGTTTAGCTTAGCCCGGCCCGCATTGCTTGTATATGGAACAGAATATGGAAGAGAATATGAAAAAAGCATCGCGCGCATATTATATCAGCGAAGTAATTGCTTTTGAATTATACATATGAATTTGTGTAATGAAATACAAATTTTGAAGAGACGAGACAAAAATATTTTAATGGATTTTAACAACAGTAGGTAAACGAAGTATTTTGATAATTGCATTCGCTAAAATAAAATTTTATAGTTGTTTGGTTTTTAGGTTTCATTACATTTTGGAATGAAAAAAGATGGTCGGGCTAAGCCCCATGAGCCCAATAGGTAGAGCCGCCGCTGTGTTAGTTACAGTAACATTGCCATATTAAAAGTTATAGCTATTTGATTGATATTTCTGTCAAACAAGCCCACACTGAGTGTTGACTTTCCAATAATATATTAAAAAATAGATTGATTTAAAATAGAGCCCATTGAAAAGCATTTAAGTCGATCATCCATCGCAGCTCATTCTTGAAACATCGAATACTTTGATTTGTTTTGTTTGAATTTGGAAAATTATTCCTCTTCCGAATTTGGTATCAAATTTTTATAGTTTAATCTCTGTTGAAGTCTACTGGTTTCAGATTTACTGGCTGTACTCATTAATTTTGGTCATTAATCAGATTAATTTAATCTAATTGATTGAACTACTGATTTTATGCTTCTTTCATTGCCAACACTTTTTCGCAAACAACCATCATTATTATATTTATTGGTTGAATAAAAAAGATTGACAACTAAAAATTCATTTGCGTCAAATGTTCTGTGAATATATTTTGCTCTGTACAATAGGTAAAGGCCCTGGTACGGTGATAATAGGTACAGTGACTAGCTTTGGCAGGAAAGATGCTATCCTTAAAAAAAGCGTATGGAAAACTTTTAAGAATGACGGTAAATGATTCGAAAGGAAGAAGTTTCTGGAAGAAAAACAACTTATAATCGAAAATTATTCCGGGGTTTGATGACGTGAACTTTTTTGCCCATGACTTGAACATTGTACAGTCAAATCTCGCTACTATGCCACCTCACTACTATGCCACTCTCGCTATTTTGCCAGTTGTTCGATGAAGGCATGCTAATGTGGCTGAAACAAGCAAGTGCGCAGAATCTGCTTCTCAGTGGCGATCTGATGTAGAAGAAGGCAATTCAACTGGCTGAACTGATGCACCTCCCGAGTAATGGTTGGCTGGACAGTTTCAAAAAACGCCAGGGCATCTCGTTCAAGACAATCCAGGGCGAAACTGGAGCAGTAAATTCGCAATCTCTTATTGAGGGTCAATAACAGGTTCTCCGGTTCTTGCTCGAGCAGTTTCAGACGTTTTCAACCTGGACAAAACTGTACTCCTCTGGCAGCTGCATCCAAACCAGACCATGGCTTTCAGGGGAGAGTGGTGCACTGGAGGGAAAAAAATGTTAATAAAAAATCACTCTTTTGGTTGGAGCCGCAGCGAGCAGCGGCAGCGAGCAGTTACCTCTTATTGTAATCGTCAATTCCAGGAAACCCCGTGCGTTCAAGAACAAGGAGATTCCCGTGAAGTACAAAGCTAATTTGAAGGCATGGATGACGGCAGAGATTTTCGATGAAATGTTGCATGCGTGGGACAGAGGACTCAGTCAGCAAAACCGCAGAATGCTGCTTTGTCTCGATAAATTCACTGGTCACTCTCCCTACCTCCACCGCTCAAATGCTCTACTTTCTGCCCAACACGGCAGTCAATCAGATCAAGGAATTATAGAGAATCTTAAACACTATTACAAAAAGCTCCTGCTGTTTCGCCGGCTCGAGGCCATGGACAAAGGAAACGAGCTAAGGTTCGCATGACTCCACGCTCTGCACTTCGCCCGGCGTCTGTGGGAGGAAGTCAGTGAGCTGACGATCAGGAACTGTTTCGCGAAGGCCAAATTCATCGAAGAGGAAATCCAAACAGAACCAAAGGATGCTGAGCTGCTCGAGATCTGTGAAGCCTTGCTTGCCAAGGCAAAGACACAGGAGAACGACACAATCCTTAATAATCAATATGTATATCCACAGATGAGTGCTAATACTGTTTTACAAAATTAAAGAAAAATCAAAATAAATTATTTTGTTGTTTTTAAACTGGACGACCGTTGTTTGATAATAATGTCACTCAGTGTTCTTAGCATTGTTTAATAAGCTGAAGAAAAATTCGAAAATAGAAAAAAATATTTTTTGTCCAATCGATCATTCAATCAAGCATTTAATTAGCTTCTATCTGGTTTAAACAGGGGCGGCTTGTTGATGTACGCTAAGGAAGCAGTGTTTCCCTTGCTAAATCCCTTGGTATGAAGAAAATCATGATAAAACAATCAAGAAATTTACAATCCACATTTAACAATCAAAATGATAACATTTATTTTCTTCCAAAAGACATAGCTCCATTGTTACTATAGATCAAATGGTTTTATTTTATAACAGTCCAACTACAGAGCTTCCAAGGTAAATTTACAGCAATGCAACAAAAATTGTAACTGCAGACACTGCATACCATTCAATGAAAACACACAGTCCATTGCAATATACTACACAGAACACTGAAGTGATCTTGCTTCAACGCTCAAACTCGTGATTTTCGCATTGATCTACTTAAAAACTTTGCCAAAATGATGCCCACAAAAATTTTGCAATCAATGTACTCAAATAGCATGTGGATCGGCTGCCACTTCAACCTACCTACCTACTCAAATAGCATGGAAAAATTCAAAAAACCCTTGCCCCATCCACCCGTTAAACGTCCCGGAAATCATTGTGAATGAGTGAACTTAATCCACTGCAAAGCTATTAGCGTCTCTGTAATGTTTCTGTTTTCCCTCATGATTTATCTGTAGATTCTCTTCTGTTCCTCTTCTTACGAGCCGTTCTCCTTAAAAATTGATGCATTTCTGCTTTGTTCACATAAACACATGTACGGTGCAAACTATTATGATGTTCATGTGGAGAATAGAATAGTAGGAGCTACATTTTTTGGTGTGCCATTTTCCCCAGATCAGTTTTTTGTGTCTGCTTTGGGTGTGCTTTCGCAAAAGACGTAGTTTTTCGGTTCTGTTGTTTTGGGTGAAACGACCATTTGATTGCTGTGGACGCCTTTATTGACCCTGCAAAGTCTTCAGCGTCTCTGTTATGTTTCTGTTTCCCGTCATAATTTACATTACAAAATTTGTAGATTATCTTCTGCTCCTCTTGTTATGAGCTGTTTTTTACTAATGTTCGAAGAACAATAGTATTAAACTCGTTTCACCGAAAATTCATATTTCTTTATATATATATATATATATATATCAGCAAAATGATTAAGGGAGATAATCTCTGGAGTGGCAGATCCGATTGAGCTGAAATTTTCGGAGAACGTAGGTGTATATAGTAGGTAGGTCCACGACTTTCTCAAATTCAGATATCCTAAACCTTTTGGCGGCGGCGAGCGTTTTAGTGAATTTTGAGGAACTCCTATATTTCCAAGCAGTGTAAATTTTTGTTAAAGAAAAGTATTGGGAATGAAAACTAATTATGTTCTTAGCTTGTTTATGATAAACAATTGGAAATTTTGAGCCGTGTGTGGGTGCAGAGTGCCTAAAAGTAGGCAAGGATTTTTTTGCAAATTTTGATTTGTCATTACTTGTAAGAAAAACAATGGATCATCATGAAAATTACAGAGCGTATTGATGTTGACTAAAATTTAGCACGTAGAGATTTTCAGCATAAAGCGGGTAACCCTGTAGCTGTGGCAGGGTGCTGAAAAAAAATCCTTCAAATCATTGACCTTCCTGAAAAATTTTTGATTTTTGACAAAAAATTCAAATCTTTGATAAATTTTATCCTTTGTCCTTCATCTCAAGATAAAATTTTCAAAATTCCGTTTTGCACAAGAACGGCAACCCATCACCAAATTACCTCTATTTTCAGCACTCAAAAGTTCTGTTCACGAGAACTGACGACCGGATAATTCGATCATAATCAAATTTACAGGATATGTTGGTATTATCTAGGACCAGGTCTGATAGAAGCTATTTTGAAATGCGGGCAACCCTGTGGCAGTGGTGCCATCTTCAAAAATAGGTGAGAAAAAAAACTGGTTTTAGGCCTATAACTTCCGATTCAGCCATCAAATTTGGACAAGATTCATACAGTACTTGGATCTTATCTTAGGTAACATTTGATGAAAATTTGGCTGGAAAATTAGAATAGAGTTGCCAGCTATGGTGATTTTTGTCTCCTAAATCTTGCAACTTTGCTCAGCAAAATAAAGCTTTTTTCCCTATAACTTCCGGTCCAGTGCAGAAATCAAAACGAAGATCACGCAGTAAATGGACCTTAATGTGAACCAAATGTCGTAGAAATTTCGTACCAAAATCATGAAAGGGCTGCCAGCTATGATCATTTTTGTAATTTTGTGAAATTTCTTTACAGAGCGATTATGTCATTAGATTTGCAAAAGGAAATGATCCTGCAATGATAATTAACCACAAATATTAACGTTTTAAAAATTTGAAAAGTTTTGAGGGTGGCAACCCTAAAATTCTTTTCACCCGTATAACTTCCAGCGCAGTGATTCAATCGAAACGAAATTTACTGGTTGGGTTTAACTTAACGTAAAGCAGATTTTGTATGTATTTTGCTTTGCTGCTGACACAGGCTAACCAGCATTAGCCATTTCCGTAAATATTGCACCAACAAATGCTTCAAATTACGTTCTCATATGCAAAGCATTTGCAATAAAAATAAGGAATCAATTTTTAAATTTTCCGAGTTTTGAACGTTTTTCGGATGGCAGCCTCAAACAACGTTTAACCGCTGAAACTTTCGATGAAATCCTGCGATGAGAACGAAATTCAAAGGATAAGTTGATTTGAGTATGAGCTTGTTATGGTAAACTTATTACTGCTTCGTTCGGAAAGTGTTGCCAGCACTGAACATTTACATCATTTGTGTTAGAGTTGAGTTTTGTTGCTTTGGATAAGAAATGGTTGATATGATTCTACACAACAGTGTATTAAGTCTTTCCACACTTTTTTGTCCCTCAAAGACAATTTCTTCGAAAATTAGTTTTCTAGCGGTTCAGGTGCGCTAGAGTTTTTTCTGATTTGATACATTTTATGCTTCGTTCGCATAGTGTTTGTACGGCGCAAGTGATTGTGATGTTGATATGGAGAATAGAATATGTAGGAGTTACATTGTTTTTTTTTTGGATCTGCTTTGGGTTTACTTTCGCAAAATGATTTTCTCGGTTCAGGTGCTTTGGATGATATGACCAATTCATTGCTTTAGCCTATATTGAAGTTATTTCTATGTTGAATTTCTGAAGTACTTTCTTCAGAATTTATAGTTTTTATTAGGTGCGTGATTTCTGTCTTCTTCGCAAAAAATATAATTCTTTCGACTTGAATTTTTGTATTGTCAGTATCATACGGTCGGTTTAAGATCGATAAAAGGATCGTTTTGATATGGAATTTAAAGTGGCAAACCAAAATTGCTGTGATTGTGCCATAGAGGATTTACTGCGACAATCTTTTTCATCTAGATCGATTGAGTGGAAAAAGGATCTTGGCAAACAAGACCATTAATTTCACTCAGTCAACTGTTCGCAAAAGGTAAATAGATTGGGCATTTTTCTTGCAAATTATATGAGGAATTTATTTTTGTTGTGGTATTGGCTATCAAATTTAATTTGCTAAAAGATGCATTATATCCTCAAAATGTTTTTATAATTTAAAATACAAGTATGTTTTGTGCTTTCAAATACTATGCATAATTTGAACTTTTCTGAGATTGTTGATCTTAGTGACTAGGAATATCACTGAAATAAGCTGTTGACAATCAATCACTAACTTTTAATACAAATGTGGTCAGCATTGAAATACCTAATTGATTTTTTACACGATATTTAAAAAATATCGAATGTATAGTTTACTACGTGCTTATAAGTATGCGTATCTATACTATATGATTATATATTTTGATTCTGCTTCCCAAAGTCTCAAAGCCACGAGACTCCACTGGGTTTAAATTACATTGTTTACGAATGGTTTTAAGGTTTCTGGACTAACAAGAACAGTAAAGGTTTTTTCATAAATTTTTTGGTCAACGTTTTATTTGGATAACTATGCCCTGCCAACTCAATTATTGCTGCAACTGTACCGTTCTCAAAATTGCACAGTTTTCCTATCCACACACAACGTTTAAGACTGCGCAGATAAAACGTTGAACAAAACCTAGCGTCTGGCCTGGGCTTTAGTGTTTATTAGCTAATAGTTTATGTTTTTTAATCCAGAAGAAAATATATTTTCCCCTTTAGCAACTGTGGAAGAGTAAATTTACGGCAAGAAATAAACCAAAGAAAGTAATACTTCGTTTCTATAAGAAAAAATATTTAGAAAAAATAAGGGCAGCAAATAAAAACCAGCTACGTTTTTAACTTGGTTGTGTAATATTCAGGAACATTTTAATACCGTGCGAACGCAAAGTGCTTTAAAGAAGAGGAAAAAGTGTATGAAGTTCCGAAACGCTTACGCTCTGTTCAAAGTCAACAGGAAATAATAATTTTTTTAGTTCAAGAAAATATGGATAGGCTTAACGCTAGCGTTGCTTTTGACGAGGGCAGCGCTATAGGCAAAACTTTCATGCCAGCGACCCTCCCGAAATTTTTTTGCTCTGTTGAAAAAAAAAAACCATCATTAATAAATACATTTGACGGTTTTTATAGCCATTCGAAGCAACATTTCTGAAATGCCTTGTCGCACAAGAACGGTAACCCTTCAGCATTTTTTTTTAATTTTTAGGACTCAAAAATTCGGTTCTTGAGAATTTGTGACCTGATAATCAGATCCAATTGAAATCTTCTACAAAAGTTTTTATTCTCAGCACAGAAGGCTATGAGGTGAACCCTGAGCCCAGAACTAACATTTTCTGAGATTTCAGAGTCCCCCAACGTACGCCGCTCGTCAAATGGAATAGGTCATTACCTCAACGCTGTACAGTAGGATTCCCAAGTCACTGTTAAGGTGCGTCATAAGCTCTGTAGAGTCGTTCAACTCTCCAAACCCTGATGACGTTGTCCCCGCTCACATCCAATAGTCAAAGAAGTAACCTTGCATTGGCTGGAAGTAATATACAAAGGCTTATCTTAAATGAGTGATAATCGGCTTTTTCCAGTCCGCATGTAATTCAAAATAAAATTTTTTTACTACTCCATGCGAATATACGAAGAGAGAACATAAAAATGGAGAAAAACAAAATTGGAGTTGTCATTAACTACCTGTATTTGAAAAAAATATCTACCAAAGACATAGACAGCGACTTAGTGGAAACACAAAAAGACTTTGCTCGTCCATATTCCAACGTTGCATGCTGGGCCAAGGAGTTTAAGCTGAGACGAACTTTCACTGAAGCTTAATGCCGCGAAGCACGTCCACCCACATCCCTCACTGAAGATGCATGTCTAAGATGCCGTGTTGGCAGATCAAAGAATGACCATCAGTCATGTAGCTGAGGTCATAGGAATCTTGTATGGCAGTGTCCAAAGAATCGTTGCCAACGAATTCCATCTAAAGAAAGTCTCTGCGCGTTGGGTGCTGAGAATTTTGACCAATGAGCAAAAGAAGAAACGAGTCGACAATTTTGAGGGCTAATCTCAAAAAGTTTCAGGCAGATCTGGAAAAGTTTTTGTCACGTTTCGTAGCCATGGACGAGACCTGGATCCATCATTTGGATCCAATCGATGACCTGGAAGCGCCCTTTTTCACCGATGCCGGAGAAATTCAAGGTGCTGAGTCTGGTAGGCAAGGCTATGCATCAATTTTTCGCGACGCTGGAGGAATTATTATTTTGTAAATATTTGGCCTTGTACAGTATACAGTATTGTCGCAGTTACGATACATCTTTTTGACATCCAGGAGTGCAATTGATTTGAGAACCTGAACATAAGGGTATAATGGGCCGCTGTGTGCGACATATTGTTAAGGTCTATCATCTATCAAGTGGAAGCCTCGTGTTCCTTTTCGATAGGAGCACCGATAGTATTGGCTTAAGTTGCCACCAGGTAAAAGTATTTTGAGGACGCTAAGCAGTCCTGGATTGAATAGTCATCCTGTAAGATTGCAAGACTAACTTGAGTCTTTATGGATGCGCCTCGCGCCAAACAGCACTTAGGTTTGACCTGCAGTGCTCTTGGCGTTCACGTGCTAGTGCAATCATCAAGAAGTATGGCCTAGTTAGAGCATCCTTTTTCTCAAGTCTGACTGAACTATCCTTCTTTGACTTAAAGGGTATTGCACAGTTTATTATAAAACCACATGGTTTCTTGAGTACACTAGCTGAGAGAGTGGAAAGAGAGAGAGAGAGAGAGAGCAATGTCCGTAGTGTCAAATTGCGCCTGTAGTTTGCCTGTGTCTTTCAGCAGGGTTCCTTCTGCTCAGAGGCGCTCCACCTAACCTAACTTTACTTAACCTGGTTGTGGCAAGGAGCACGTTTGGTGGAACATATATCCAAAAAAATTTTATGTTATCTCTCTTTCGAAATTTAGACTTGTATTCTCTTCGACTAAGTTCGAAAAAATCAAGATCTCGAACTTTTCAAAACCAGAAACGATTGAAATAATTGACAAAACTCACAATTCCGATCGTGACCACAAAGCTCACAAATCATCATCAAAAATTATTTCCGGAAAAGATCATATCTTCTGCCATCAATTATCGCTCATCAACATATGAATGCATCCCTTGCGAGCAAATTACACTCTTTCCTATACCGGAATCAAACTGACTCTAATGCTATGTAAAAAGCAGAGTCAGATTCATCTGGATTTAGTGCTTTCTTGGGCACTACATTTCCTTTTCATTTTTGCTGACAGTCCCGCCAAAATATCCAAGCAAAAAATTACTAAACGCAGAAAAATGTAAATTGCTAAGATTTGATTTGCCACAAGCGCAGGGATTTGTAACTTTATTGAAGCTATTTAAACGGATTAGCGTCTGTGAGAACGAATTTTTTGATTTAAATGCCGCGTAGGTGATGTGTGTGAAACTCAGTTTGTCACAGGGCTGAATAAATATTACGGATATATAATTTAATTATAAGATTAACAAGCACAGCTAGTTAATTGCAATATAAAAGATGAATAAAGAATAAACTTAAACTAAAGAATAAATAAGGAAGAGGGTTTTCTGAATATTTATCTCAAATCATTAATCATTTTATGCTTTTCTATAATTTGCCATACGGATTGCTTCAATACGATTCAAACCGATATTTCACATTGGACATTTAGATAGTTATAGTAAACAAAACACTCAACTGTGTTTTAATTCATCTCCCAACAGGCAGCTCCATTCATATCATAGCCTCCCTTCACATGCCAATTTCATATTCGAGTCCATCTCCCGAAAACATCAACCAATCCCCGAATTCAGCTCAGCCCTCTTTGACTGACTGACTGATGGTTAAAGTTTTAATGACTTGCTTTCGGCATTGCGATTAATTATTTTTTCACCAAGGCTTCATCCTCGATTCGTTTTGGATCTCATCAGCAGAGACAATTGAGTGCTCATGACTATGGATTTTCATAACAGTATAATACTTTGATATATACTTTCTTTACCACAAGGAACACACGCAAACGTGTTTATATGTATATTATCTTATATGAAGTGATAATTTTTTAGATATTCACATACTTGTATAGTCAGTTTCCAGGAAGTTTCACATATTGATTTACTGCCGGCCTAGGGGCTGGCATATTCAATATCTATAGGAACTCTTGCTCATAAGTATGTATAAACTTATGTGCATGAATAGATATATACACAGCCATGTAAAGATATTCGTACGAAATCGAATGCTTAGCAACCCTGTAGCTTCAGTAAGTCATTCAGCATACGATTCGTAACTACTTCTAGGTAATGGCAACTAATTACCAAGCTAACCACTTCCAATATAATTTCTGCATTACATTTAACTCATTATGTCATAGGAAGTAATGTGTTGTGATTGTATTCTGTACTAGTTACAGAAACAGTTACATTGGAGTGCTTTCAGAAGTGATGATAGAAAATCAGTTCAGTAAGAGATATGCTGTAATACATTACAGAAGTGGTGATATGGTACGTTGATATATGGTGAAAACTACGAAAATTGTAAATAATCATCTCGAAAACGTACGAGCATGCGTGATGGAAATCAAAGTCTAATTTGGAGTGTAACACACCAATGACGCTGAATCGTTTAGTTGAAAAATAAATAAGTACTTTTTACAAAATATATAGACACAGATTTCATGGATGAAAAAAAACAAGTAAAACAGCAAATATCGCTATAAAGTTAATAAATTTTATTTATCAAAGCAAGGATATAAAATCAAAATATTCCAGCATTATTCAAAATACACTATTTTAAACCTATATTTCAATAGAAAAATCGAACACGCGTTTACATCACTTGCACAATATAAGGCTGTGGTTACGAATCAAGCAAGTAGACGAGTGTGGCGTGTGAGAGTGTACCAGAGGGATCAAGCTAGTAATTATCGCGCGTGTATTGTGGTTACAGATATAGCGAGTTGATGGAGAAATTTACTTCTGTAATTAAACTAATTGCGATTGAATTGTGATTTCAAGCACTGTATACTAAGAGCAAATGTCTTTAGAAGTGTTTCTATTGGAAAATAGTTATTTTAAATAAAAAATGCAATGTAAGCATAATAATAAATATTCGAGCATCGTTTAGCGTATGGAAAATTTCATAATCTGTACAAAGAACTATAATCCGATGAAATTATGTTTTACGAATACTACGGGATGAGACCACATACTTTCTAGTATATTTTAAATAAAATCAAAGACAAAATTGATAAAAGTACAACTGACCCTTCAAAGATAATTTGTCCAGCTGAAAGACTGTCAATAACTTTAAGGTAAGAAAAAAATAATCAAGAATTATTATTTTCTTCATATATGTAACAAAAGCGTATTAAGTATTAATATTGATCAAAAGAATGTGTAAATTCAACAAGGGTCTTTACAACCTGTGAAAATTCAACATGTTCTGTTGATGTCATTTCGTTAACACTAATGTCTTGATCAAAACTTGTCAAAGATATTGATGGTGTTGGTGTTATAGATCTTGAACTTATTGAGTGAAGATGCTTTGTCACATTTTCTTCACTTTGTTTTAATTCCAGCAATAAAGCTGATACTTGCATCCTAAATTTTAAATTGCTCATTTGTGAAAGGCTTTTCAAATGGGGAAGTAAGCTCACGAGGAAATTATAGTCAGCATTATTTTTTATTTCACTTTTTGCTCTCTCTCAAGTTTAAGAAATTCACCATCCTCTACATTGCTCTTGGCTTTCTTTTGTATTCCTTGTAGAACTACAATGACTAAAAAAAACTATTTTGGAAGAGACCGTTCGACCTTGCTGTTGTTCTCAGACTGTTCAGCCTCTAGTGATGAAAGCACGTTTGTTCAGTTTGTGCTGACTTCTATAGCATTGAATAGGCCAATATTGTCGATAGAAGGAAGACTCGCTTCCAAAAGAGCTGGCTCCAAGACATCGCGAAGAAAATCCAAAGTTTCTGCACTCGCAACTGCACACGAAAGATTCACCGACCTTTTACTTCTTTGCTTGCGCGAGTGAAACGAATTTATTCATTTCACCCGCCAATCGCTCTTACCCTCTCATACACGCGCTTGTTGAAACTTGTGGTTCATAGCCACTATCATTACTTCGCGTACATTTAAAAACCCTCTTGTACACTCTCACTCACCACAACCGTCTACTCGCTTGATTCGTAACCACAGCCTAACTCGCAGTGTTGAAAAATACATTTTATTCGGAACTGCGTTCATAAGAATTGCGCAGTATTTTTACAAAAATTGCGGCTACGCAGCCTCACTTGCTCGTAAAAATAAGCAACAAGTTACCTACTGCATTACTTTTTAAGAAAGGTAATGCAGTGGGTAAGTTGTTACTTGATCGCTTACTCGACAAACTCAATTACATTGTTAGTTCATGAATAATGTAGTACTTCCAGAATCAATTCTCAAGTAACGCCTTGCCATTTTTCCTACAGGGAACCTGTGCCCATTAGAAATTGGTGTTGGTAGACGTATTAGAATAACAGACAAAGATGATCTTCGTCGGATGTTTAGCAATTTTGGGATCAATGTGGGAATATCGAAATATTATATTGATTAGAGCTCGCACTTACCTTAATTCGGTTGGATATGGTACAATAAATGATAAAAATTATTACCATTTTTATTATCATCTGCTTTTAATATGCTCAAGTGCTTGTTAAGGTAATGAGTAGTATATTCAATGCATGCAACTGGAATAATTTCCGCAATTATCTAAACGCGAACATTTCGATTGGTGAAAGCAGTTTAAGTGACATAAGGAACAATAAGCATATTGACATATGTATATAGCAGGGCAACTTGCAATGAGCATATATACCAGGGCAACTTGCAATGAAATTGAGGTAAACACACTAAAGACAAATATTCATTGCAGTACATTCGAGATCGACGCGGAAACAATACGTCTCATCCGTTAGTGGAACATTGTATGACGTGGCTGGCAAAGAAGCAGAGACCATAATTGGAGGTGTGTAGTTACCACTCTTACACGCGAGATCTGGGACAGGATTTACACCCTGAGGAACAGACGGTGGAATAATATGTTGAACGGCCTCGAACATGGGCCCCGTCAAGTTCGGAGGCTTGATAAATTGTTTAGGAAAAACTTTGGCAATCAGATTCTGGCTCTACGTGACAAAAAAAACAAACAAGCGTTTTCTGACGGTGAAAAGGCGGATTTGATAGCAAATTTTTTCGAATTATTTCACAGTATTACAGCAAAATATGAGAAAACACATCGTTAAGGCAATGGCCCAGCGATCTGTAAATATGCTTCCCAAAAGCACCACATTTCCAGATGGAGCACTATGTAAGCCAGCAGAAAAAAAAAATCTGACATATATTAAAGGACAAAAAGGTTCCGGGCTCGGATGGCACACCAAACAAAGCCCTTAAAAAAGTTGCCTAGAAAAACAGGGGTCTCGGTGAATTTTATATTTAATACCTGTCTGAAATTATCTTACTTCCCGACCGTATGAAAGCAAACCACTGTCATCCCAATCCAAAATCTGAAAAAAAAACTTTAGTTTAACTGACAGTTACAGGCCTATAAGCTTATTGTGCTTACAGGGAAAATGTTTGAAAAGGTGATGCTGAGCCATATCAACCAATTCACATATGCAGAAAATATTCTTCCCGCATTTCAATTTGGTTTTCAAGAGGATATTCAACAAATTACCAGCTATAAAGACTCACAAGAGATATCGTAAAAGCATTTGTATTGAAAGAATCAGTTGGGATGATCACACTAGACGTCGAAAAGGAGTTTGATGACGACTGGCACGACGGGTTTTTCTACAAACTTATTCAGCATTCAATTCAACTTTATTTGGTGAAGATAATACAGTCCTTCTTAAACAATGGCAAATTTGTTGCCAAGATAAAAAGTAGTCTTTCCTCCCAGCGACAAATATCTGCTGGCCTACCGCAGGGGTCCTACCTCAGCCCTATCCTTTTTATTATTTACACAGTCGACTTTCCCGCGAGTCCCAACTGTAAGCTCGCTATCTTCAAAGATGATACTTGCATTTACTCTGCTGCTAAAGATCCTGAGCTGGTGATTTTTCTCCTAGAAGAAAATATTTCAAAGTTTAATCAAAATTAACACCGCCAAGACAAGAGCGATATTTTTTGCCAAAAAATGGAAAAGATCAAACATGCCCTTTGGGAACCCCAATACTCATTGTCAAAGTATAGAATAGGATGAAGTGATTACGTATTTAGGAATTATTATTATCACAAACAAATCGATAGCGTTTCCATAAAACTTTCGAAATGCTCATATGCACTCCATTCACTTCTTAACCGTAAGTTAAAACTGTCTCACAATAACAAAATATTAATTTGGAAGCAAATAAAGCAGCCTGCTGTGCTGTTGGGAGCACTGGTTTGGGGCACTTGTGCAGAATGTCATAAAACCAGACTACAGATCGCTCAAAATAAATGCCTAAAAATGATCGGCAACAAACTTTTCTATTACTCGACTCGCAGGTTTATATTTTTACGAGTGATAGAATTATTAAGGAAATCGTAAAGAAAAAGCGAAGAAATTTCTTACTGAAGTCCAGTATTTGCAACAATCCTCTCATTTTATCGCTCCTACAGGAAACACAGTAATCAACGCAGCAGCAAGCTAAACTTAAGCCCATTAAGCTCAGTATTAGCATACACCTAGGATTAGCTTAGTCATGTATAAGTAGGAGTAAGTTAGAATAAGTTAAAATAAATTAGGTTTAAAAAATATTCATATACAACTGCAATTGCCAGAAAGCTAAAGCAAGCAAACTAAAAAAAATTGATGCGAAAAACAGCATTTGACATAATTCTCACTATTTGGTAGCAAAATGGCCATCTGGCCATTGAAAGATAAAATTACAGTGTGGCGGTCAAAATGAAATTTAGAAAAATTCTTGGGAAAGATTCAAGTAGAAGTCCCAAAAATGGTGGTAGAGAGGTACTGTGCTACAAATGTTGATATATATATATATATGCATAAAAAAAAATTATATATATATACATATATATATATATATATATATATATATATATATATATATATATATATATATATATATATATATATATATATATATATATATATATATATATATTTATATATATATATATACATATATATATATATATGTATATATATTTATATATATATATATATATATATATATATTTATATATATATATATATATATATATATATATATATATATATATACATATATATATATATATATATATATATATATATATATATATATATATATATATATATATATATATATATATATATAGAATACAGGAAAATAGAGACTGTAAGATTTTTGTTGCTGGATGAAATGAAGGAAAACTCAAGTTCACTACACTGCTCTGTTTAGCCTAAACGTTCTATCTATACACTGAAAGAAAAATCTTGGTAAAATCAAAAATTTTCCTTAGTTGTTTTTGCGTCAACTACGGGCTATAGTTAAAACAACCATAAAAAAATAGTTGATTACTTTTATGCACCATGACGCGTGATTGATAAACAACGTCCGTGGTGCAAAAAAAGTAAGCAACCACAAACAATGGTATTCCAAGAATGTCCATAGTACGAAATAACAATAGCCCATTTTGGTGTGTTCTGGCAGGGTAAGCTCTAGAAACGTACAACCCGGGCATTTGTCCGGGGCGGTAAACGTAAAGGGTTTAATAAAATCCTACTGATTGGAATTGTTTTTGCGGGATGATTAAAATTGAACAACTTTTTATTAACATTAAAAATTTTTAATCTACATTGAAAATTCTATTTTGACAAAGTGGTTTCGAAAGTATGCACTGCTTCTCATCAGACAAAACAATTCCAATTTGATTCTGCTTTCGGAGGCTGATTCCGCAAAAACGATCGAGTTTCCCGTTTCAATATGCTCGGCTTCGATTAGCTGTAGAAATGATATACGTTGTCTATGCTGATTTATAGACAAGAAGGGAACCGTGATCAAATTCAATTACCTGTGTTTTGCCAAAAGACTAAAAAAAAATATTTCCAGCCCATAATTCATAATGTTTTTCAAAACAGCCATATAAAAGCGGCACAGATAATTAAGTAAGAAAAACAGCTATGTCAGAGCTAATGCACTGTATGCGCTCACTGCTTTGGCGCTGCACTGCATCGCAATGCCTGTCCTTTACATGCATACATTAATTGCACAAAAGGCGTCATACAGCGTAATATAAAGGATTCACAGCATAACATGAATATGAATTATATCGAACAGCAAACCGAATACAATTTTGCCATGCAGCATATGAAACTTCTATGATAGAATAGGAGTATGAGTATGAGGAGTATGAAAAATCAACAGTTTTCCTTAGTTGTTTTTGCATCAACTAGGGCTATAGTTAAAACAACCATAAGAAAATTGTTGATTACTTTTATGCACCATGACGCGTGGTTGATAAACAAAAAAAAATTTACTTTGCCATTCTACTTTGCTTAAAATAATTCCAAAAACGTTGCTCACTGAATTACGTTTGTTGAAATCAACTATTCCGAAGTATTTTAAGTACCATAAAAACTGTTGATAATTCGAAACGTTGAAGTTTTGAGTGAATTGATGAATATTTTTTATTGATCAACTATTTTTCGTGGTTATGAAACAATTAAAACAGTTGATTTCATGAACGTTGCGATATTTTTTGTACAACCAGAGCCAACTATTTTTATATCGTTAAATTAACTATATTAACATAGTAAAAATAACTATTTTCCGTAGTTCGTTTAACGATTTTGAATGAATCGTTGCAATACTATTAAAAATAGTTGAACCAACCAAGAGTTTTTCTTTCAGTGTATCTTTGTCATTTTTGAGTTAACACCGGACTCAAAAACTACATAATCTATTATATCATTTTGCAAAATTTGAAAAATGTATTTTTTGTGAAAGTATATTAAAATCAATATTGAAAAAAGCACTCTCCATATATCTCCAGTACAAATCATTGAATACCTTGAAAGCGCTAAAATGTAGATAAAACGTTTATGCTAAGCATGGCAGTACATACTACGTTTTTTTCAGAATAATTCTGAGCCTCTAGACTTTTATGGCTGACTGACTGTCGGCTTACATTTATACCTTGTCGAGCGAGGTCTCAAAACTGGTTAGTTCTAGTACATAATTGCATAGTATTGTACTATTCTAACTATGACTATCATTTTAGATTGATTTACTTCATGCATAATTACATTGTATAGTACAGAGACTACGAACCATCAGCATACGTACCTGATACTGCGGGAACACTCCTTAAACTCCCACTCCCACTCTCCTGAAATCTACTCTTCAATAAATGTCAGTCAGGAAGTGAGATGTAACGAAACATACAATAAATGTCATTAGAATTGTCCCTGTGCTACAGGTTGCAAACAACCACTGATCCTAACTAAATCTATATGGCCAAAGCAAAAGCTACTGTATGATCGAAATATCGAATAAATGAACTTTTTTATGGACTTATATGTTCTATGAATGTTTCGAAATAAAGAAAAACAATAATGTTTGTAGGCCTCTTTTATTTCTTTTCATTTCACAACATCTTCAAACCTGTATTTTTTTCGGTTGAATTCCGCTTTATGAACCTTGCGACCGTCACAATGCAACCGTGTAGAACATTTATGTGTACAACCAAATGTTTACGGTACTTAAAGAGTATTTATATTATGGTTATATGACTTTTTTGCGTGAAATACTTGTTCACGCATAGCTATTAAACTCAGACCACGAAAATGATGAAGAAGATAAAAAGAACATTTTAAAAAGTTTGTAGCTTTAGAAGTTATCTTGCAAGCAGTGTTGGTAGGAACATAGCTGTTCACTTATCTGAAAGATATTGGAAGACAAATTGTTTTGCTATAAAAATGTAGATGGCCTTAAGCTCAGGTTTTCAGAATAAGATTGAAAAAATCACATTCAGAATAAAGCATTGGAGCTTAAAAAACTGAGAATATTGGAGTATGTTGCATGAAAAGTGTATGAGAATTTATTTTATATTTATATTAGAAAAAAATAATGTTAAAGCATTATTATTGTCAAACCAAATTATTTTATATTTTATGTATGTATACATTTTTAAACCAAAATAATATTGCTAACGTACGCTTATTTTGGTATTGTATTTATTTCTATACGCATAAACGTAACTTTGTCATTTCATTGAGTTTTGCAAACGCCAACACCAAAAACAAAAGAACAACATCGAAAACAAAATTTTATTCCAAAACAAACAACTATTGACAGCTCTGAATTATACTTGCTAAACTAGCCTAGAGTTCTATTTGATTCTCTTCACATATGTATGCATAGAAGAACATAAGATAAAGTTTTTGCTCAGTTGCATAAGGTGCAAAGTTTTCAGCATATATTAGCAAGAATCTATGAATTTTCTTAAAGGTAACTAGACTGTCAGTTTCAATCGTTGGGAGTAAAACTTACTTAATTGTTTGAGATGGAGACTGAGGCAAAGGTGAAAATTAGCGAAAAGACTAAACCAGCTCATTAAGTACTCAATGAGAAACTCTTAACAAGACTGCGGTTCATTAAGGGAAATCCAAGATAAAACTCTAACTTAATTATAGAGATCTCGTGATATCAAATGATTTTTATAGTTGAATTACTTTGCACCTACTCAAGAAGCCCCAACATGAAAAAATTACTAATAAATACTAGATCAATTGATTTTTTTCTATGGTTCATCAATTAAGAGTCAAATACACTATCGAAAGTCTCTTTGAATAATCCAAACGGATATTAAATTCTCAATTTAGCCTTTATTTCCTCCAAAGCAGCAACAAATGTCGATGAAACTTTATCAAGTTAATTGCAAGTATACCCAGTCATTGTTCACGATTCAACTACAATACTTCCTGCTTTCTCTGGTAATTACAAAGAACGCGATTCTTGCTACAACAAGGCTATGCCATGGTGAAAATTGAAAAAACCGAAACGCTACAGGTTACATAGGTTACACATGTTTAAATCGTTTCCCTTCAGGAAAAACATCGCATGTGACCGAAGGCTCGACCAAACTAACTTCAAATTGAATTAAATTGCATGTTGAGATGTTATAAAAATGATATAGTATTATGCTGTGAAAAGCATGCATGCATTGGTGTTTTTGTAATGAAATGATATATACGACCAGTACAGAGGCTTTAGTAAATGGTGATATGATTGGAGTTATTCATGGGAAAAAATATGAAAATGAATTAAGGTTTTTGTCAAATGAACTGGAAAAAATGGGTTTCGCTGAGTTAAATGCTTAAAAAGCCGGATCAAATATTACAAATTTAAAGGCATTATTTGTTTTATTTCTGAGACCAAAATATAATTTTTTTCGTAATAAAAATTCAAGAAAATGACAAAAGAGTTAGATTCACAGTGTCACCAGTATTATACATACCAGCTGTAGATGAGATAAGGACTGTAGGTGGTAATTTGAGGCAAAAAACCTGATATTGATGTTGATGAGTTGAAGCAGGAGCCTGAAGCCTTTTGGTTTTGCGGTAAAATCCATCATAAATATACTAAACAAGTTCAAACAGCTACAGCCAATGCTCAAAATAGAGCTTCAACTTGAAGCCAGCAAGCTATTAAGTGGTCAAATTCACAAAATTCATAGCCTGCGATATATTGTGCACCACAGAATCACTGTCGAAGAACTGATCATACACAAAGGTACCGTGAAATGTGTGAACTGTGAAATATGGCCACACCAAAATCTATTGTTCACTCTCTAGTACCAAGTTCTGTGACAAGAGCAAAACAGATTCTGCAAATTAAACAAATTAGCAATTATGGTAGCAGCCACACTGCCAAAAACAAAGGTTGCCCATTTTTTTTAGAAAATATGAATTGACTAATGACGACGATGAGTAATGTGATGCAAGAGTTACTTTAAGGCCAAATTATGTTGCTCCAATTTCTTATCAACTGCAAATGAATTCATGTAATATCGCCCGTTACAATGCGAAAGTCATTGTACAGCGCAAAGTCGAGATAGCCTGATATTCCTCACAACATTGATGTCTTCCCCATATCGGAAAACCACCTAACGGAAAAAAATAACATCTTTTATGACACCAAACATCAAAACGGTCTCAGAAGAGGCTGTGGTGGTTGCACTGGGAGTCAACCTAATCAATTTTCTAGCGCGAGAACGCATGGAAAAGTATCTCATTCGCTCAGAGCTGGACAAACTAAGGCTTTGACGTACGCGCGTACGCTAATCCTCCAACTTTGGCAAGAACGTTGAATAGAAAGTGATAAAGAACACTGGACGGCTAAGCTAATTGATCTTATTGAGCCTTTGCTTAATTGGAGCCACAAAGAGGTAAACTTTTACCTTTGTCAATTCTTGACATGACACGGTTACTTCAGATAATACCTTAAAAGATTGGGTAAGGGTCGCCGACATCGTACTGCGGGTACTGTGAGCTCGACGATGCTCAGCACACATTCTCAATGCGCAGCCACTTTGTAATTTTGAGGTGTACCATTAGCCTCGTGTACAACGTAGGTTCAAAGTGGATTAGGATTAGTCAAGCCGCGTTGTATAGCCGCATCGGATTGATTTGAGATAAGGCGATCCGATCAAGAAATTTTACTGGATCGGATCGACTTGGGCATTAAAAGACCCGGATCGAGCGATTGAAGATTCAAAAATTCGAAGCCCAAATATGTAAAAAATTCTTTTCACATATGTGACGTTCCGATGCGATATACTTCTCTTTAGTAAAACTAACTGAATTTAATTCGATAAATCCATGTTAATCCAGTCGCATCAAAAACCTAGTTTGAAGTTGAATGTCAATCTGTTCCAAACCAAGTCAGTCTAAGTCGGTCCGGTTAATATACGAGGCTATTGAGTTCACGATCGGCCTGGTAACGTCTGAGACAATCGTGGATGCAATGCAGCAAAACAGAGAGAACTGCCACGCAGTCTCAACATACGTTGAGAAAAGGTTGCACATAAAGCGGGAAGAAGGTTGTCTTACCGACCCATAAGCTATAGTAGTTCTTGAAGTCCGTGTTTGCCAATAGGTGGTTCAGCACGACTGGCTCGAAGCAGTGCTTAGGCGGGTCCCGACTCGGAACTTAGTGAGCTTCGCTTGTAGATGATCCTTTTCTTAGTGAGTCAAACCTCATATACCCCGTAGTGATCGGTCATCCGGTGAGCAGATTTCTTTTGGCTATATTCACTAGGGGGGAAAAGACTTGAGATGGATCTGCAACACTTATTAAAAACAGATGCTCCATCATCCTTTGAAAGAGCTCAACGAAGATTACATCCAAGCCACATGCATCTGTCTACTTGAACAGTCCAGCGAGATTATAATTCCGTTCATCTACTGACCAACTGCGCAAAATCAGAAGAATTTTTTGATTTGTTTTCAGATCATTCTCTCGTCATCAATATTTTGAACGTGTCACCCCACTTCACTTGCTGTATGCGTAGATATTCGAACGAAATCTCCTGGAATGCATTCAAACGATCACCAACTCAATATTTCTTAGAGCATCACACAAATCACCGGAAGATGTCATCTCTGCAGTTATTCTTTTCAGCGAGCATGTCTTCAAGGCATTCGACACCACAACCTCCCTCAATTCGAAAACTAACCTACTTTTCATCAATTAAAATTAAGTGGTCATTCCATTAGTTTTTTAAATAATTTAATGCTACCTTCGAATCGGATATTTTTGTGAAGCTTAAAATGGTCCCCAAACCTGCTAAAGAGTCTTCTCAAGTCAAGTCATACAGACTTATTAGTCTTTTGTCCAGCGTCTCAAAAGTTTTCCAGAAAGTTCTGTTGGGAAAGTTACTAACAATAATAGAAGACGCAAAAAAATCTAGAGCGCCGATTTAGGTTTTGACGACATCACAGCATCATTCCATAAGTCCATTGAATTGCATCAAACATTTAAATGGCTGTCTTTTTTTATGAAGCTCAAGCCTTTGTTAAAGTTTGGTATGAAGGATTGATCTTCAAAATTAAATCAATGCTTCCGCAAAATTTTCCCAGAGATAGCAAAACCGCCTTGTGCTAGCAAAGTTCAGCTGGCATCAAAGCCAAAAATATCACCTTCGCCATCTGCCTCACGTTAAAGTCAACGTTCTCTGTGAATTTCGTTTCGATCCAATGACTGCATTGGAAGTTATAGTAGTATAATACCATCAGAGAATTTTATGATAAAATCACTTACTAAAGAAATGATAAAAAACAAATACTAAAACAATCATAGCTGGCAACATTATTATAGTTTTTCAACCATCTTCCTAGTGAATAATGTCTACAGTGAGGTGCTTTTACCAAATAAATTTCGTTTTGAATTAATGACTGTGCTGGAAGCTATAGGGCAAAAAACTTTATTTGCCTGAGAAAATTTACAAAATTGAATAGACCGATATTACCATACTGGCAGATTCAGCCTAATTCTTCAACCAAATTTCTACCAAACGTGGCTTAGAGTAAGGTTCAAATATTGTGCAAATTTCATCAAAATCTGGTGACTACAGCCGAATTCATAGGCCACAAAGTAGCTTTTTCTTAGAGATTTTTCAAGATGGCACCGCAGGCACACATTGGCCCCCATTTCAATATCGCTTTGATTCAGACCTGGTTTTACTCAAAACCATTACATGCTGTAAATTTCATTTGTATTTAACTATCGCGTCTTGAGATCTCGTGAAAATAATTTCTGATGCTAAAAATACTGGTGAATTGGGGAAGGTTTTCCGTTCTTGCCCGATGTAAAATTTCAAAAGTTTTACTTTGGCAATGCAGACAAAGCATCAGGTTTATATATGAGTACCTTTTTTTAATAAAAAGCGGCAATTTTCAGGAGAGTCGATAATAGGTCTGTTCCCGTACTACGAATAATTGCGATTAGTCGCGATTAATTGCAATGAAGTCGTTCCCGTACTCCGTTTTACTGACAACTGAAAATTTCCCCTCTTTCAGTAAGTACGATAAAATTTCAGTAGGGTCTGAGCTACTGAAAAGTGTCAAACGGTGTGGCGCGAGTAAATATTTTCAAACGTGCTCAATAAGCAACATATTTCTTGCGTAAATGTTGTTACGAAGGTCGAATATTTTTGTGGCGATAATTTATCACCGCTTATAATAACTTTATTATCACTATTGTTCTTCCAAAAACCGAAAACTGACACTTTTGGTTGTCAATTTTCAGGAAATGCAATGAGAGCGTTCCCGTACTTTCATGAATTTCCCCCACCACATGATTCATGAAAATTCAGGAAAATTCAGTGACTGAAAGTACGGGAACACACCTAATTTAAAGGCTTTCACTTTCATTGCCTGCCATAACTACAGGGTTGCCAACATTCTCATAGAAAAACACTATAAGTTAACAATTTACCAATAAGAATATGTACTGTAAGTTTCATAATGATTTGACAGCCCTGTCAAAAGTTATCGCACCTAGCGCACGTGTAGGGTTCAAAACTTCCTAAATATTATAACATTCACATTTAAAACACGTCCAGAATTCATTTAGCTGACTTAGTTTTTGCAAAAATTATTTTCTGACAGAATAATAGGTATATATAAAATATCACTAAAATGGCCGCCAGGATTAAAGAATGAAAGAAAATTAACACTTGGGCAGACCCAACCATATGTTGCTTTCACACCAATGTATCATGACAGTTATAGTTGAGAAATAGTCACTGAATTTTTTGATGATGTTGTGTACTTCGAACATTAGTAGAAATGGTCTCTACCTAGATAATTTCCCAAACAATCAAATCAGCGTGCTATTTGTTTCATAAGGCACATAAAGGCCCCCACTCACGAGCAGTCCATCAGTCCAAATGGCCTGAGACCAGGCCAAAATCTCACCGTGTGTGGTAGAACTTAGATGGACTCTTGGACTGAAACAACCAATTTGAATTTCCAATCAATCCAAAGTCCATGGACTCAGGCCATCGGGCCTTTTTTGGATCGACCGTGTGTAAGAAAATAGTAGGGCGAATTTTGACAATCGATAAAATGGACTAGACTTGTGTGTTAAAGCCTCAGTCCCAACAACGTGGCAGTCTTGCTTTGCACGCTGACCTGTGACAAGCTCATACACTGTGTCTGTGATTATTTTAATTAATCGAAAAATTCAGCATAATGGATAGTGGTGGCCATGATTTTGTTTTGGAAGTTATCGAATAATATAGGTCACATGAATGTATATTACATTACTTGCTCCAAAGCCTGCAACCGCTTGCTAAGTACCGCAAAGTAACGGTCAATCTTTTGTGAGGAGTTATAGTTTGACTCATATTTGTATCCTTTCGTTTGATAAATGGGGTGACCAACTATAGCAACGTGTTATATGTCGTATCATCCATTCTTAAATAATTTTTCCAATCAGAAGGCTCAAGTGTGAGTTCTTTAACCAAATTTTACAATTTTTGCCACTTCCTTTTTGGCTATCGTTGCTTTATGTAGATGCAAGGTGCAATTGCAAAAAAACTCCTCCATATGCTTCTGATCCATTATTAGATTTAAAAAAATTTTCTTCAAGTTTATCTTTATTTTTTTCTAAATTAATGACAGAAAATGAAATGGACTGACTAGATCGAGGCTCTATCGTGAGTGGGGAGCTAAATTGGACTTAAACCAAACGGACTCAAGCCAAATGGACTCAGGCCATTTGGACTGCTCGTGAGTTGGGGCCTTAAGTCGCAACTACAGAATGCTGAAGTGTAAATCATTATAACACAATTTAAATCCAGGTACAGTTACATATGTCTTAAGGTTAGTACCGTCTTCAAGTTCAGGTGAAATTTTCGAACAAAATATCTCGTGAAATTCGTTTCGGCGAAAATTTAGCTTGAAATTAACCAAGAGTTGTAATCACTTCTTAAGCATAGTACTGAGTTCGATTTCACGTGAAATTTTCATACAAAATTTCACGTGAAATCTGTTTCGGCGAAAATTTAGCTTGAAAATAAGCAAGAGTTGTACTCTGTTCTTAGCATGAAAAGCTGCTTTGAAGTTGCTTTCACGTTGAAAACGTAGATGGCACTGAAACATGCCTCCAATCATTGCACGCCAATTTAGTTTGTGCAGTTCATTCTTTCAAGCTAAAAAGTGAAATTTGGTGTTCCAATTTGAAAACGGAGCAGTGCAAATGGCTTTCCAATAAGAAAATCGATCAAAAAGTGAAATTCTTGACATTTTATCCGTCAGAAATGAGCAGTGTCTCTGCTTTTCTCCATTGCCAAAATTTACGCTCGAAAGAATGACCAGATAATGGAGACATGTCAAAATTTAGCTTCACGATTAGCTCAGTACCAGCCTTAAGCGTGAAAAATTTCTTGAAAATTGCTTTCGCTTTGGAAATCCAGATGGCATTGACACATGCCTCCAATAGTTTCAAGCCAATTTATTATGAGCAGTTCATTTTTTCAAGCTAAAAAATTATATTTCGCGTTTGAATTTTAAAATTGAGTTGTGCAAATGTTTTTTTCAATAACAAAATCGATTGAAAATTGAAATTCTTGACAAGTGATCCGCCAGAAATAAGTAGTGGCTCCGCTTTTCTCCACTGTCAAAGTTTTTGCTCGAAAAAAAACCAGATAATGGAGACTAAGCAAAATGTAGCTTCACGATTAATTCAGTACCAGCCTTCAATTACGTCTTAAAGAAATAAATATGTGGAATATTCGTTCGCTTCCTCATTTGATCCAGTATACTTTTATCATAATCCAGTGAAATTCGACATATAAGAAGGCGAAACTTCGGAAAAATTCGGGGAAAGCTGAACTTTGTTGTGAACCTTGATACTGGCCTGTTGAACAAAATGTCAAAAGTCACCATCGATGCAAGTGCTGCGTTATTTTTTTATTCGGGGTCGAAAGTCATCAAAAGTTACCTTTCCTAAATAGCTCAGTACCGGTAACGTTTACAGAAAAACAATATATTCTATTTCCCACGAATCAACAATTCCCGAGCTCAACTTAATGATGACGACGTGGTATGTGTGGGGGTTGCACCGAACTTTAAACCGAACTTTACCCCAAAATGCAAGATCTGGGAAAATTATGTGTGGGAATGCAAATGAATATGAGAACGCAAGGTATGAGAAAATATCGTGTTAACTTGGATAGTCGAAAATATCAACATTGCAAGCAGCTGTGAAATGCATATCAAAATTAACAGATTTGTATCAAATTTCAAGCACAGCTTCATGAACTATGTATGTATGTATGTGCACTTTCGTTCAAAAGAATGGGCCTTCTCAGTAACTTTCTAATTCAAACGGCTGGTTCTCTGTAGAAAAATCAGTAAATACACAACATTCCGCACATAACGTCACCATAATGTGATAAAAGCCTATTTTTATAATCAAAAAGGTCTGGAAAGATTGTTATAAACCTGGCTCGAAAAAATTCTACCATAGTGTGCGTAACAAAATATTTAACAAAATAGAAATACACAAATATAAGTACACAATTAGTGATGGACGTAGCAGGTTGAACGCACGTCAGACTAATATTTGGAACTGGAAATAGAATTCAATCAGATTTCAAGAAATTCAAGACAAACCGAAGCTTGTTGTACAATGCTTAGTTAGTACACTCAAATAAAAAATGTATTAGTTATCTATTTCCAGTCTCTAAAACTATTTTTTTTTAAACAATGCCTTCAAAATAATGTTGATCAAGTGAAAATATACGCATCGAATATATGATGATTCATTATTTCTAGAAAATGAAAAAAACGCTCATAAATGTCTCAACTCCCTCCCCCCGCATATTGATAGACCAGTAAAAAAGATTCAATTCTTACCGCATTATCTATCAAACGTCAAATCAATTTACCAAAACTTTTTATATTCACATCTTTTCTAATAATGCCACTTTCATCAACGCAATAAATAAATGGAAGAAACCTCCGAAAATCTAAAATCAACTCTAATTAGTTTATGGATTCATGCCAAACTTTCCCTGCCGAAACCATCACCATTATCATTATCATTACGCTCAGCTTTTATTAAATTTGTTAATTTCTCCAGTTCATTGTCATCAGAAAATCAGCATTTCCTTGATTATATTTCCTTCAGAAAATGTATATACATAACCGCAATGAGGAATGATTTGAATTAGAATGATTAAACAAAAGAGAATGTTAGTGTATTGGAATGGTTTTAATAGAGGGAGAAACCGCTCAAGGAAAAGTTTTAAGCTCCTTGAACGAGAGACTTTGAGCTTGATAATGAAATATTTGATAATGACAAAAGAAAATAAATGAGAATGTTCAACAACGAAAATTTGGTGAAATACAAACCAAACCGGGAAGACCAAAACGGAAGCAATAATAATGATCAGTAATTGGTTTTAATGAATGATGAAATTGAGGTTTGAATTTATTTTGGCATTGAAATTTTAGCCTGATAGTTTTTCCGATATAAATAAAAGAATGTAGCTGCCTGGATTTAATGTTGAATATTGTGGAAATGGACTTTCAACAGCTTTGATAAAATTTATAACTAATTATTCATATTCATATATTTTAACAACAGTAGTTCTTTTCATTCGCAAATTAATGACAATATGTCTAGTTTATAAATAAGATATATCATTTAATTTTTCTTGAAAATGAGGCTAGATGTTTAATGTTTCAATGTATGGCTTCGGATGTACAGGGGTATTTATTTCATGCTTGAAAATGTAAATTAAAAAAAAACCACACACAAAACATTCGACAAGTGATGTAATGTTTATATTTTTATAAAGACTAATCTTTGCCATTATATGTGAAACACAATATTGTTCAAATTTTTTCCACTCCTTTTGAGCTAATTTTCAATTTTTTTCAATCCTTTTGAGGTAATTTTCAATGACTTTCCGGCTCATTTCCGGCAATATCTCAGCCAATACTTCAAAAAAATTGGATCTCGGTTCGCCTAGAATTTGGAAATTGCTTGCATAAACACCATCTTTTGCGTTCCCATATATATATATATATATATATATATATATATATATATATATATATATATATATATATATATAAATATATATATATATATATATATAGATAAATATATATATGTATATATATATATACATATATATATGTATACATATACATATATATATATATATATATATATATATATATATATATATATATATATATATATATATATATATATATATATATATTTATATATATATATATATATATATATATATATATATATATATATATATTTATATCTATATCTATATATATATATATATATATATATATATATATATATATATATATATATATATATATTTTAAAATGGCAAACCTTCACCTAAATAAATGACAGCATGCTTGATGTGTATCTTTGACAGATGTTGGGATGCAGGGTTTTACTTTTTCAAGCAGGGTTTTAAGATGGATAGCGTTATATTTTATTATTTGGATGAAAAATCTCCTGATCTTAATTTTTATAAAAAAAAATAAAGCTGCCATAACACAGTTTGGTATAGTTAACCAAAAAATTAATATTGATTTGAAAATAGCAATATGTTAATAATTGCGAGCATTATTCAATAATATTGCCCATGAATTAATTTGAATAGGATTTTGTTTTTGTTTTTGTTTGAGAGACACAGATATATTTTTGAAAAAAATGGTTTGTCTTTCGTGGGAAACATTACAGTTTTCATATTAAAACTATAGAATGTTTTTTTAGCTGCATGAGAACTTTGGCAAGTGATAGCTTTTGAATGACGTTTGTCAACGTGACAGTTGTTTTGGCTTTGTGCTCAGTAAAGTTGGTTATTTTAATCGTGAATAGGTTGATACTTGAATCAGAGCTCAGTTCGCGAGACTCAAAGAGCCCTGCGTTCATTTTATGGTTGACATAATCGTCTTTCAGAGCAAGCTGTTTGTACTGCAATGGATAAGTTTTATACCACTTATTCATTGCTTGATAAAAATTGACTGTTTGATGTGAAATACACGCCAACGACATCAGCGGTCCTTATTTCTTTCGAAATGAGGCAGGAGCTACTGTTACGGTTAATGGTGTGCAATATGACAAATGCTCAATAAATTTTTGTTTCCAAAAATCTAAGAGCTAAACACCGTCAACCTAGCTACACGTTGTCGGTGTTCAGCTCTTAGTCTTGAAAACCATTATTGTTTTTAGGAATATTATTAAGAGTGCCTTCCATGCTAAGGAAATCCATCAATCTTTCATTTTCAGATGTCTTGAAATAGTTTCCCTTTCAAACACCGGAATACTCCTTTCCTTTGGTTCTGCTGTCTTTATATCAACTTGTCTTTGTACAGGAGCATCATATGACTTTACTATTGTCTAATATTTTTTCTTAGTCAAAACTCTATTAGCTTCTGCATTACTTCTCCCCGTTCTATTCATATTACTTCTGCTTTGACTGTTGGTGACTCCAAAAACTCTTCGCTTAAAGTAAATTCATCCAGCATGCAAAGCTGTTACCTTTGTCATTCATAAACTTTGCCCTCGCCTCAAACGGCGTATTATCCTTGATCGACGCTAGCTCCATAATCATTTCCTCTTTAAGTCTTCTGGGACATTTTGTATTCGTCCAGTCAAGATCTGACCCGTTACATAAAATACATTTAACAAATTGGCATTTTTTGTCACATGACTGATCCCCACATTTCACACACCTTGGATTATTCGCTTTACAAAACTTATTATTATGACCAAATCTTCCACAGTTTGTACATAATCTAGGTCTGAAAATGAAGTGTCCTACTGGGATCCTAACATAGTTTAGTTTAATTATCTCTGATAGCTCCTAGCTCTTAAACCTAATTTTAATCGATAGCGACGGAATAAACTTCTCTCGATTATCCTTATCTCTGATATTAACTCTGTCCGCTGCTTGGATTTCAGAATTTTTCAAAGGTGATCCCCTGTCATTACATGGTACTCCATATTTGGCTAACTTTTCCACAGAGATGTCCTGAGGAATTCCTCTGACTATCCCATACCTATATATTAGTTTATAAGGGATAAAGCTGATGCAGCCCAACCTCTTATCTAACCCGCTATCCAAGAAATTATTTGCATCTGAGGTTTTTTCAAAATAAAGTCAGACCACATTGTAACCTCCCCTGTTAGATTCGCAAGTCCCCAACTCCTTATTTTTGGTAGCCAGCAAAAAATTAATTAACTTAGATATCTGCATAGCTCCATTTACACAACTACAACTATATATTTGCTTCTGTTGTCTTCTACATATCTGTGCGTGAATTTATTTGGGCTCTTGTACAATTTTCACTACTCTTACTCATTGATGACATAACAATATTCCCTAAATCTACGCTAACCATACTTTTTATTGAAGTTATATCTTCAGACTCTGCAAAAACCACATTTTCATTTGTCATGTTTTCAATGTTTTTAATTTCATTCGTTCTTTTCTTAACTGACAGAATATAATCTGCCATATGCTTCTGTGCCGTTTTTGTAAGCCTGGCTGGTCTAATTTTCCTCGCTTCACCAAAAACATCTAACTTACTAAGGATTTTTGTCCGATGGCTCTACATCTGACGCCATTTTTCTTCCTTGAATCCTACCTACTTCTTTTGATTTACTTTACCAATTTCAGACAATAAGTGCACTTAATACAGAATATCTTATTTACGGATTTGCCTTTATTCGAAACCAATCACTACGTTCATTCTTCTCAACTTTCCGGTATCAAAACTTTCCACTATAAACTTTCTACTTTGAAAAATTTACTACTTAATGCCTAGCATCAGGGATGAATTGGAAACACAGGACAAGCTTGGACATGTCTTTACTGATCGGATGCCAAATCGAGTATATCCAGAATATAATATTAAAAAGTATATAAAGTAAAGTATATAATCCAGAATATAATATTAAAAAGTATTAAAATTTATTTAGTTAGAATTACCTTCAAAATAAACCTACTCTATGAATCTCGTTTTCACCAGTTGAAAACATCGAAAGTTACAGGTATACAAAGAAGTTTGGCGCTGTAAAAATTTCCAGAACTTGGAAAATTTAAACATTGATTACTTTTATTTTCATTGCAGATGTTTGCCATATGAATGTCGGACGGTAGCATCTGTTAGTGTGGAAATAACAAAAATATCTATTATTTTTAACCATTAGCTAGCACCAAAGGAAAAAGTATACCAGATCTGCATCACATTAAGCTCAACTCACTCTGTTAATTTTGTTTCGATTCAGTGACGGCATTAGGACCGATAGACTTAGTTAATGCGAGATCCCAATTGAATCCTGATTTTGGATTATCCCAAATAACACATCGTATAAATGGGCAAAATAAAGAATATGTTCAAATCTGAACGTTTTGGTGCAAATGCTAGTGCAAGTGGCTCATATTTGAATGTACCATTTTTGATTGCCTCAACGCGGTCTTTGGTGAGGTGCTTTCGGCATTTGCATAGGGATTTACTACCACGTAGCCAATGAAAATCGTATCACAATCATTGCGTTCAAGGGCACCATGGTAGCTCGTACTATTGGATTAGTTGCTTCTGCTTTTAACCGGTGAGAAAATGAACCATCTTTTCTTATTTTCGGGGCGTAGGAAAATATTGCTCGTACCCATATACTCCCTCGGGAACTACTTTATCGGTTTTCCAAGATCTGTGATACATGGGATCGCAATCTAAGTAAGACGGTTACATGCTCTTAACTATTTCCAATTGATCATAGCTAAACTTTAAATTCATCACATCAAGATCGTTTAGTTAGCCAATAATACCATCGATTTTTTGAAAAGACAATTTGATGAAAATATGATTTCAAGAAATGGTCAATTGGCCTCCAGGATCGTGTGATTTGACGCCTCCTGATTATTTTCTTTGGGAGTATGTCAAGTCCTTAGTTTATGCTGACAAATCAGCAACTCTGGCAGCTTTTTATATCATAATTGGCATTAAATTTTCTTTCAAAAAATATCAATAAACAAACCATTTAATCTCTTTTTTTATGTTTTCTTTCAATTTTAAGTTCTCAAGCTTCTAAAAAACATGTTTAGTATTATTAACATATAACACAAAATTCAATACATAAAAGTCACTTGTTCAAGTGAAAACTTTCATATACACACAGTTTGTAGTTTAACATTTGTGAAAAGCCATGTAAACCGCATTGAACTTTATTCCAAACGATTATATTCAAATCGCGTAAACTCTCAACATTTCGCGTTAGGACCTGAGCACTTTCTAGTCCGGGCACTCATTATAGGAGACAAAACTCTATGTTTATAGTGTCACTGTGGATAAGGATTACCTCAAGCGAATGTTACAGATAATTTAAAGTTTGCTATCAGGTAAGTCGGAGACATTTCATATGCATATGTTGCAAGCTATTTGAATATGGCAATGCGACCCACGTTGGGCGGATCAGCAATATGGATTTCGAGCCATTACTAGGCTTGGGTATTAGAAATATTCTATAGATGAATTTAATGCTTGTTTGAAACTAAATACATGAAAAGTTACACTTGTTGCTAACTTTATAATAAAACATAACGGCCACAATGAAAAAAACCCTAGCGCATCAGAACCGCTAGAAACACTAATGTTCGAAGAACAGTAGAGGATTTGTGCAGATTTTGAGTGTGTATTCTACCACTGCTTAATTTTTCTACTTTAAACTAATGCACCCTAAGTAATAAAAGAATCTAACCTTATTTTAATTCCGGTGACTTCATCGAAAGCTACTGCGGTAGAAAGGTGTTTGGGGTTGCCATCCGACAAATGTCCAAAGCTTAGACAGTTTAAACAATGTTTACTTATTTTCATTGCAAATGTTTGTTATGAAAATACTTAATACAAGCATTTATTGGAACGAAAACAACAAAATATCCTAGTGCTACCCATTTTTTGCTATAAAGTTATCGCAGTTTAAAAATTTTAAAATTTTCCCTTTTGTCTTTTTAGGCATCTAGCGCACACATGGGATTGAAAAATTCCAAAACATTATCCGATTCACATGTAAAACACGTTGAAAATTTATTTTGTTAACTTCATTTTGGGAAAAATTATTTGTGGACGGAAAAATAGGTATATGAAAAATATCACTAAAATAGCTGCCGGCGTCAAAGGGTTAAAGATAATTGACATTTAGTGAGACCTGGACCTATTCTGCATATCCACCAATATATCCTAAAAGTTTCGACTAAATCGGATGGCGTGTTCCGGAGAAATAGTCACTAAATTTTTTTGATGATATATATATATATATATATAT
>OZ022263.1:86359648-86424648 GCA_963978885.1 Nemotelus pantherinus | reverse complement strand
ATTGTACATTTTTTTTAAATTTATTTATTCAATCATAGTTTCACCAGCAAAATGGTTACTACAAAAAATGCATTTATGAGTTTATTAAGAACAGTTAAACGGTCGGATAAGCCGACACTTGAAAATTTCAACAGCATGATTAAAGTCGAACATTTGATTTGCTGAGTTTAAGCTTCAGGCTATTGCGCAGATAGGCTCATTTAATCCATAATTAGTCTTACGAAATGGGATGGCTAAGGTGCTATAATGTCTACGCTCACCGTGACAAACACGAAATATTGATAGTAAAATTGATAATAAAAGCTCAGAGTTCACGTTTCCATTGAGCAACTTCGCAGCGAATAGAGCTTTGGAATTTTGAAGTCTTGTTTCAAGAGTGTCTATGGTCAATAACTGCAAGCGACTTTCATAAGGGGGTAAATAAAAAGGATCAGACCAGTTGAAAAAACTAAAAACAAAGGTTAAAAATCTTTTTTGAACAGATTCAATTCGATCAATATACTCTTTATAATATGGAGACCACATCATGCGCCCATATTCAAGGATTGGGCAAACCAGAGAACAGAATAGGATTTTTGTCATCCGGATTTCATTGAATTCCTTAGACCACTTTTTTAAGAAGCCAAGTGCACAGTTGGCTTTTATTATTATAGAGTCAATGTGGTCATTAAAAGTAAAAGCAGAGTTTAATAGAACACTTACGTCACGAACTTTATTGGAACGGGTTAATATAATATCATTTAAAATGTAATTGAAATTAAAGGGACATGATTTGTGGGAGAAAGAGATAACTGAGCATTTGTCAGCATTTAGTGAAAGACGATTTAGGATGGCTTATGAAACACTGCCTTAACTCCTCCATATAGTTTGAGTAGGCAGATGAGGTTTCAGACACGAGTTTTTTTCGTAATTCCTCAATAACTTCATAGTAATCTTCTAAACGCGACGAATTGTACACTTTCCAAGCCTTAGTTTTCAAATTTTTTAGATTGATTAAATCTGTTTTTATCCATGGAAAGCATTTCAAAGGTACGGAGTTACTCAATGGGACACAACGAGAGAAGCAACCGAATAAGATGGAATGAACGTTTCTGGTAGCAACGTTTATGTCAGATTCATTCACAACCAAAGAACGGTCGCATTCGGATAGCACTCCACTCAACATATCAAAGTCAACTTTCTTGAAGTTAAAATTGTAAAGATTAACAAAGTTAGACTCAGTGAGTATATCTTCTTTAATTTGAGAAGTTATATGATGAGCTGGATGGTGGGTGGATTCAACAAGAAGAGGAGATGAGCATCGTTGAATCAAAACATCCGAAGAAATCTTCGAAAAAAATTAGGTCCAAAAGTCGTCCGTTTGTGTTTTAAATACAGTTGATCTGCTTTAGCCCAGTTAAAAGTATGAAGTCAATGAAGTAAGTATCACGTCAGTTATTAGACGAAGGAAGGTAATGTTCACCATCGTTAGAGAACCGCCACTCTACATGCGGTAGATTAAAATCTCCCATAAGAATGAGATCGTTGGTGGGCTCCATTATACGGCAAATATAATCGGTCAGGTTGTACGCCAAATCATGTGTGGAGCTTGGTGCGGACGGTGGGATGTATTTTATTGCCACGAAACCCCGCCTCTGATCAATGTTTAGTGTGATACACACGTATTGAAGGTCGCTAATATCAGGTATCTTAAGAAGTTCTTTTTTAACAGCGAGTAGTACACCACCGCCGACAGGAGCATCGGGACAGTTAAGATGGCGATCACAGCGAAAAACAGCAAAGTTGTTGCTGAATAGCTCTGCATCATTGATGTTTTCACACAGCCAGGTTTCAGTTAAACCAATAAAGTCGAAATTGGATACTGATGGAATGATGTACAAATTATTTATTTTGGAGCGCATACTCCCTACGTTGGCATAGTATGCCGAGACTTCCATTGTCCGTTTTTTTAATAATGGCCAGACGTTTTCATGCCTCGATGTTGATGCTTAGGGACAAACTCCCTGATGATGCAAGACGAAGGCCAGTAGCTGCTACGTGCGGTAGTGTCGAAGCACCACTGAGGCATGATGACTTAGAATGAAGACACACGCTGATGGCTCCCGATTTTCATACAGGATATAAAATTGGCTGGAGCAAACGTTTTCGTATTTGAAGAATACTTTTGACATTTGCTAAGACATCATGAATTGTCGTGTCTTTGGCTAGGCGGGATATAAATAGAACTTTTGGTTGCACCGCCGCCCTGAGTGAACAAGAGTACAAAATGCGTTATCTTCGCGAGAATGGGTAACTGGGCCTATAACCTGTTGAAATAAACTAGTCTGTCTCTAAAGCCAACTGCGTTTTACTCAACAGGTTATGGGCCCAGTTACCCATTGTCGCGAAGATAACGCATTTTAAAATTTTTATCCGGATTAGCAATGGCTAATTTTTTGACGAGTATTCTGAAGTTGAAAGGTCGTGCAAATTATTCAGATTGGTCGTTCGCGGTCGAAAATTAATTAGTATTGGATGGTCTGGAAAAGACCATAATCGGGACCGAGAAGGAGGATAATAAGAATGCGGAGGCGAAATCGAAGCTGGTGCTGTCTATCGACCCGTCGTTATACTTTCACATTAGGACGGCGGGGTCCGCGCAGGACATCTGGAGCACACTGAAAAAAATGTTCGATGACACAGGCTTTACACGTCGAATCGGACTGCTTCGAACATTAATATCATCGCGATTGGAGGATCTCGATTCAATGGAATCAAATGTGACTCACATCATGGAAACTGCTCAGAAATTGCAGGGTACCGGTTTCAAAATTGATGATGAGTGGATAGAATCGTTGCTGCTGGCTGGATTACCAACACCAAAATTCACGCCCATGACAATGGCAATTGAACATTCAGGTGTTACAATTTCGGCAGACTTGATCAGGACAAAATTACTCGATTCAGAAACTGAACAAAATGAGCACGGATCCACCACATTTGTCACCAAAAAGGGATTTAAAAATAAAGGTAAAAAAACCTATTGAGTGCTACGAGTGCGGTCAATTGGGCCATAAAAAGTTTCACTGTACTAGCTGATTCAAGCAAAGCTCAGAAAAGAAGGCTAAGTCAAAAAACAATGTGCAAGCATTTAGTGCTTTGTTTTTAGCAGGCAAATTCGACAAAAGCCACTGGTACATAGATTCCGGTGCATCAGATCATTTAACAGTAAACCAAAACTGGCCAACAAATATAAGCAATACACACACTGGTGAAATTAAAGTTGCAAATGATATGCATGTACCAGTGAATTGTAGTGGTGATGTAAAATTGCAAACATGTGTACAAGGGAAAATTTTTGATGTACTGGTGAAAGATGTGTTATATGTCCCAGAGCTTGCAACAAATTTGCTGTCTGTTAGCCAGCTAACTAGAAATGGAAATATAGTTATGTTCAATGATATCGGTTGCAGTATTATGAATAGTCAGAATGATATTATCGCAACAGGTGAACTAATAAAGAATATGTACCGATTAAATGTAAATCAGGTTGAATGTTTTTTTACGCCATCGTCAATTTCGTCGTCAAGTATTTGGCATCGTCGTTTGGGACACATAAATGATACAGATATGTCAAAAATGAGTAACGGAATTGTAAAAGGTATCGAGATTAGTGATAAAATTGACAATAGGAATAAATGTGTCGTCTGTTGTGAAGGAAAACAACCAAGACATTCGTTTCCGAAGAGTGGTTCACGTTCGGATTCGCTTCTGGTTCATGCAGTCTCATAGTTCATGCGGATTTATGCGGCCCCATGAAAAACAAGTCTATTGGAGGTGCAGTTTATTTTTTACTGTTTACAGATGATTGCAGTCGTAAAGCGTTTGTTTACTTTTTGAGAAAGAAGGATGAAACATTAAATTGTTTCAAAGAATTCAAAACAAAAGTGGAAAATCAAGTAGAACGGAAGATTAAGATTTTACGTACGGATAACGGTGGAGAATTCTGTGGTGATGAATTTAATCGTTTTCTAAAACAGAGTGGAATTATACATCAAACGTCGAATCCTTACACACCCGAGCAAAATGGATTATCAGAACGGATGAATCGGACCGTGGTAGAAAAAGCCAGGTGCATGCTCTTCGATGCAAAATTAGACGTGAAGTTCTGGGCGGAAGCTGTATTTTTTTTTCCATTGAAGATTCACTCTTTCGAGGAATTGGGGTTGGCCTTATCCTTTCGGCAACTGGCCATCGGGTTCGACTTTTGGTTTAGTTTTTCACTTAATCACGTTTTATTTAATTACGTAACTTTTAGAAAATGGGACAACACACAAAACATAAAGGCATATCAAAAACAACGCGACGACGCGAACACGCAGTTCAAGACACGCTGATTCACGTCTTGTCAATTCCAGAGAAAGGCCGTCCTTCGGAGAAAAACAATCACTGCAGCTTTCCGGCTACAACCGGGCGGAAGCTGTAAACAATGCAGTATATTTAAATAATCGGTCACCATGTTCAAACTTGAAAAATAAAACACCATATGAAGTGTGGACAGGAGAGAACCCAAACGTTGGACATCTTCGTGTTTTTGGATCTCAAGCCATGGTGCATGTTCCAAAGCAGAACAGGACGAAGTGGGATAAAAAATAAAAAATAAAAAAAATGATTTTGGTGGGTTTCGATGAATTCAAGAAGGGATATCGGCTGATAGATCCAAATACCCTAAAGCTAACTTTTAGTCGAGATGTAGTCTTTATGGAACAAAACATGGTGGAAGCCTCACGATTAGAGATTGATTTACAGAAACCATCACAATCACAGACAAAAGATACGAATGATGAAATGAAAATGAAAATTGATCCTGATTCAGTGGGGGCAATTGACAACACCCAAATCAACGATAGTGTAACTACGTTCAATAGTTGCGAGGATGATCCTAACTTCACTCCAACTAAAGTTAATAATAATATACTTAATGTTGATACCTTAATTCAGTTACGTCGATCAGAACGACAGCCGAAACAACGTATTATTGAGGGGGCTATTACACACATGGCTACAAACGTTGAAAGTAAGTGTGATCCAATTACGGTTAAGGAAGCGTTAGAAAGTGAAGATGGCAATGAATGGAGAAAAGCCATGCAACGTGAAATGAGTTCTTTGTTAGAGAACCAAACCTGGGAGCTGTGTAATTTGCCGAAGGATAAACAAGCGATTCGAAATAAATGTGTTTTTAAAACAAAAACGAGCAACGAAGGGTATACTCAAGAATTTAAGGCAAGACTTGTTGCAAAGGGCTGTGCACAGGGAAAAGGTATTGATTATGATGAAACTTATTCTCCAGTTATAAGATACACATCCATACGGTATTTAATGTCAATAGCAAAACAGCAGTCCAGTGCAATTTGGAAATTTGGAAATTTGGAAACGCTATTTACAAGGTACGAAGGATATGAAGCTGACGTATACCAAGGGTTTTTCACAGCTAGTTGGTTTCACGGATGCTGACTGGGGCAGTCAAACTGATGACAGGCGTTCATATACCGGCTATGTTTTCATTCGTAATGGTGGTGCTATCTCTTGGTGTAGCCGACGGCAGCCAACTATTGCATTATCATCAACCGAGGCTGAGTATATGAGTCTATCAGCTGCAACTAAGGAATGTATATGGCTACGACAGTTTGAAAATGAGTTTTGGTCGCAAGAGGAGCCAACCATTATTCATTGTGATAATACTAGCGCTATTCGATTGACAGAAAATGATGCATATCACCAGTGCTGCCAACTAAAAATCCAGCGAGTAAGTAGATTTTCCACAGAAAAGTAAGTAGAACAGCAAAAACGGTAAGTAGAAAAACAAGTTTCATTTTCTTTGGATATCTCGCATGATTTTTTTATTAAAAACTAATGAGATACATTTTATTCATTATTATATTTTGAAAGTATACATGTTTTGGAAAAATTTCTTAATTATATCAGGCGTTACTTTAAAATCAAAACAGTTTGCATTATTCAATTTCAACAGAGCTTTTACTTGTAGGCAGCCTCTAATTGTTTCATTACAAAGAAAATTTCTAGTTTAAGTCTTAATTAGACTATAATGAGAAAATATTCTTTCAGTGCTAGCAGAAAAGTGTGGAAGCGCTAAGATATTGAATATAAAAACACACAATGTATCAAATGCACCCTGATCACTTATTGTAATTGAATTTATATGAGTCCGAAATTCTTCTATGTTCTCTGAATTCATTGAAGCAACTATCCTGATCGTCAATTGTCTGTATATCACTGTTTATAAGTAGATAATTCATAGTGCTAACAAGTTTAATGATAGAATTTATTCTCTATTATACATTGTGGCTCAATAACATCAAGATTTTGTAATAATTCGGAACTGAAGTGAATCGAATTGGTCAACTAAACTGGATACAACACATTGTAGTGAAAGCCATCGTGTTTGCAAAGGGAAGAGAAATCAAAGTAGTTTCATATCGAAAAATATTTGCAATGACGTGAAGTTCGAAAGGCGCTTGGAACTTCTCAAATAATTACATAGGTCTCTCGCCAAATTTTCCAAAAATCCTGGTAGCTTTTCACATGATTAAAAAGCATAGAGATGGAAAGAGTGGCAGACACATTTTTTTACAAAAATACTTTGAATATCATGGCGTAAAAGTGATGCGCCATCGGCAGCAAAACCTATAAAATTACCTTTATAGTTTATTTGATAATTTTGAAAACTTTTAATAATTGCTGAATAAAAATTATTAGCGTGTGCTTTTCCCACCTGCAATAAGTCAAAAAATAAATTATCCATTTTATTATTATGATAAACTCGAACTACTAGGCACAACACTTGTTGTATTGAAATATCAGAAGCCTCACCTATAATGAGTGAAAATTTAGACTTATTTAAAATTCCTGCGAACTTTCCCACATAATTTGCCCCCAAACATTAATCAGAATAGCAGAAATTCTTAAACGGTTTAGGTGCGATTTAAGAATTTCAAACCGCGAAAAATGTTCCATCAAAGTAAATGACAAATTATGCTCTGTCAGAAAGAGGACAGAACGAACTTCTGCTTCAGTAGCAGCCTTGGAAGTACACTGTTTTCCATTCGAATGTGCGTCCTTCACCGTAGGCTGTTTCCATACTAAACTACTACGTACTATATGTGAATGCGTTTTTTTTTGTGCTTGCGAAATGGCGCTTGCCCCGTTTTGGCAATATATAGAAGATGCAGGTAAATTTTGCAAAAGGCATATAAATTACCTTTTGTACTTTTTGATACGCAAGAGAAAACTCCCTCTCACTGACCGCGATAGTTCTGCTCATACCTTTGTCGCTTGTTTTTGATTAAAGTTCGTCCTCACTTGCTGAGCTAAGCGACTCCTTGTCGTTTCCAATAGCACACACCACAGACATTGTCAATTCAGGAATGAGTTTTCTTAAACACATACTGATCAACTACGTTAACTTTATTTTTGCCATATTGTTAAATGTCTATATCCAAAAAGGTGGTTCCCGGAGAACATAGGATTTATTTCACTTTATGTTTCCCATGCTGTTTCAACAAAATAAAAGTACCTTGCCTAGAGCAAATATAAGTAGATTAGTAAGTAGATAGGTTATAGAATGAAAAAGTAAGTAGACCGAGAAGCAAAGTAAGTAGGTTTGTTATGAAGGGCAAAAGTAAGTAGATATACTTACTTTTAGCTAGAGTTGGCAGCACTGCATATCACCCAAGAAGCAAGCATATTGACGTGAGGCATCAATTTGTTCGGCAAAAATGCATCGAAGGTGCAATTCAAATCCATCATGTGGGCACTGAGGAAATGGTAGCTGATGCATTAACAAAAGGGCTCGTCAAATATAAACATAATTATTGTCAAGAAAAAATGGGGTTGAAGCTTTAATGTATTTGATCTATTGAAGTTTTAAAAATTGTATGGTTTTAAAAATTGATCTTCAAGTAACTTTCAATATGATGAAATAATGTTTTCAAATGCTACATACATATTTGTTTTTGAATTTATTTGATTACATTCAACATTTATTTAAACATTATTTAGTGGGGGTGTTGGAATATAAAATACACTCTCATGACCTTATGTAAATAACATGATAAGTTCAATACTTGTTCTATTGTATATACCTGCAAGTATTTTGAAATAAATTAGTCTGTCTCTAAAGCCAACTGCGTTTTACTCAACAAGTATGGACATTGATGTCTTTCCGTCCAGCAGTAGCGATGCTTGCGGTAACTGGTGCTTTGTCTGCATTCTCAGCTAATGATCCAAAAATCTGTTCACCAGTAAAAACACTGGGAGAATTTGAGTCCCGTATTCTTTCACACCGATTTCTGAAGAAACATTCATTGTTTTATTGTCATCCTTTTGAGTCGTCGAGGTATTGGGAACTGAAGTGGAGAGCTCTGTAGATGAAGTGTTCTTCGATAGTTTTCGATTGCTTCATTACTTCATATGCAACTTTCATGATTTCGATTAAAACCTAGATAAGATTTCATTTAGGCGTTTTCTATGTGTCATTCTAGTTTAATAGCCAACATAACCGAATCAACACTTTTAGAATACAGATAACTTTCAGCTCGGGATTATTTTTTTTGCAACCAAATGTTAACCTGCTCTATTAGGTTGCAAAAAACGCACCTAATATATCTGAAGTCAACTAATGCCACTTTCTCGGCACTTTTAATGAGCTTACAGAGCACACTCGTTCGTTTGGCCCCTAAAATGCAATTTACTCCACAAAATTATAAAACAATGCTAAAATATTATGTGAATACAAATCCGAATATATTAAGTGATATATCGAACTAATGAAATTAAATAATTTTTGTTTTGTTTATTAAAGGCAAAGCAAGGCGTAAATTTTATGTATCCATATAATTGTATATTGTGGTCCTTAATCGACATTTAATTTTTACATTGTTGGTTTTTGAGCTCGAGTAGCCTAGTCGTTAGAGCATTGGCTTCGAGCGTGTGGCGTCCCTGGTTCGAATCCAGGTTCGGACGAGGGTCCGCGCACCAAGCTTTGAGTTCTTCCAGCTCTGATTGGGTACCTGATTCAAATCAGGGGTAAAGTGAATCGTGGAACTGATCACTCCACACTCGTATTCACATAGATTGAAAAAATTGTAATGAAGCTCTCTACCAGCTTCAGCCCCTAGACCCGTACGAGGGCTGTCGTGGGATTACCTTACTTTTGGTTTTAGAATTAATGAGATTTGGAGATAGATTTATGCAACATTAAATAATCATTTTTTGCGTTTGCTTTAGTACATGAATTTCCGATGTGTGTTCAAAGGTTACTCTGAATATATTTTGCGTCGTATTCTAATTGCACATGAAAAACATTTACGCCAAAATCAACTGCATTTAACTACATTGAAATCGCCGAAACAAAATCTTTCTTTTACTCCAAAAATTTCATGAAGTTATGAAATATAATGATGTATTAAAACTTGCATTCATTTTTAAGCAATCTCTTCAGCAAATATTTATGAGCCATAATTTAAGTCCTCAAACCTATCAACATTTTCTATAAAACAGTAATTACTCAAATATTATATTGGAAGAAAATGTATAACAACGGTATAGCTTCACACTTTAATAATATTAATCAAATACTTAATACAACATTAAAGTCAAATATATTTCAGTGAAAATCCATTAATACATTTTGCACTAAATTCAAAAACCAACCCGAGTCCCGTGTGTTTTTGATTTGGCTTAGCTCATGTTCCCACACCCGCAGGGCTAATAATTTAAAATGAAGTTAGTAGAAGCATTCAATAGCTTGGTAAAACATCACTTGAATTTAAAATGAAAATGATGTGATTGCTTTACCAGTATTCTGCGTAAATACATATCTGATGGTAATGGTTGGTGCTTTTGTTTGGATAATAATAAATCTGAAAATGTGTTTTTAGCTAATTTTCATGACTCGACTAGTTGGTTCAATAATAAGCAATATAAAGTTGGATCATGATATTTGATTAATAGGTTTAAAGCTTACAAAACCACTGTGCATCCCTTAAAGTGGCTGTTGAAGCTCATATTTTCTCACGCATATGCTAAATTAGAAATGAGATGAAAAATGTTGTTTACGAGTAAATATTTACGTTTTTTATTTGTGATTGTTAAAATATCAAAGAACAAATTTTCATAATGTTTTAAGAGGACTAATAAAACATTTTTGTACGGCTCAACAAAAATGTTACTTCCATTTTATAAGTTTTTTATTCACTAAAAAAAATATTCGCTTGGTTTAAGTAAGCGCAACCTAAAGTTTTAATTTTACTTGGATAAACCATTCACAAAGATATCTTATGGGCAAACAGCTTGTAGCGTTGGAATTTCCGCAAGTGAATTTCCTTCAATCTTTTCTTGTTATCTGAATTTTCTGAAGTAGGAATTTTCACCTTACGGTAGAAGCTCATGTCAAGCTATGATACAGTCACAATCACTATTTTGGCGACGAATAGTTGCCACGGTACTCACGTGCTGTAGGGTCCAATTTTCCTAGCCAGAAAGCAGACGAAGAATTTAAACTCTTGGTGTCTTAAACTCTTTATTTCGACTCTTTCCACGGCTTTAAAATTCCTGCATAATACAATTCAATACAATTTTAAACTTAAAATATAAATTAATAAGATAAATTCTGCTTACGTTGGTCACCTAAGTCACGATCTGGAGTTCAAAAATAGCGGGACTTTTTTCTCGTGGCGTACCAATATATATAGACATCAGATCTGAATTATTTTGTCAAAGGTTGCGACCCTGATTCGCGAGTAATCAACCGACGTTGCCAACACTCCCCCCTGGTACGTCGTTCTGCTGGAGCGGCTTACCATCAACATTTGCTACGTCGAGGACTGCAACTTTTACAGTAGGTCTTTCATAAATACCTGTAGATGTTCGCACCGTTGCCCTCCTCACCTGTCCATCGTTCCCTTTCGTTACGTTGATTATTCGTCCTTTTGGCCACAAGTTTCTGGGATTGTTTTCGTCTACAATAATGACAATATCACCCTTTGATATTGGTTTTGCTGGTTGAAACCATTTCGTCCTGCGTGTAAGATCTGGGAGATACTCGCGTATCCATCGCTTCCAAAAGCTATTTGCATAATGTTGAGCTATCATCCAATTTTTTCTCAGCAAGACATGATGATCAGGAAACTCACAAGCTGGTGTTGCTCCGCTTGAAGAGCCCAGCAAGAAATGATTAGGAGTAAGTGCTTCATCTGTCTCAACATCCAGCGGTATATACGTTAGTGGACGAGAATAAATGATATTTTCTGCTTCAATCAACATGTTTCGTAATAATTCATCAGATGGATTTCGCGTCGGCATTATTTGGTAGAGTATTCGCTTCACTGATCTTACTAAGAGTTCCCAGCTTCCACCCATATGTGGCGCAGCGGGTGGAATAAACAGCCATTTCGTGCTGGAATTCGTAAACTGTGTTACGAGACTTTCTCTGTCAACGGTTTGTAGTGCGGCCTTAAGTTCCTTTTCTGTTCCATGAAAATAAGTGGCGTTATTGCTGTAGATCTCAATGGGAGTTCCTCTTCTGGCGATGAAGTTTCGCAGACTCATTATGCACGAGTCGGTTGACAAAGTGTGCGCAACCTCAATGTGAACTGCACGAGTGGTGAGACCGGTTATCAAAACTCCTCATCGTTTTTCGTGTTTCCGTCCAACGGTGACGTTCATAGGTCCAAAGTAATCAATGCCAATAAACGAAAAGGGTCGTGTAAAGGTCGCTAGTCTAGCAGGCGGCATATTCTCCATTTCTGGGAATTGGGGGGTTGCGGCTAAATTTTTGCAGGTCTGACAATGTTTTCTTTCGGTTTTCATCAGTGCCCTGAGCTTTGGGATATAATATCGTTGGCGCAACTCATTTACGACAGTTTCGTGGTTTTGATGATGGTAACGAACATGATAGCTTCAAATAACTAGACGAGTAATATAGTGATCTTTCGGTGAAGTATAGGTCGCTTAGTATCTAGCTGTACGCCCGTTACTGCGTCAATTCTTCCACGACAACGTAGAACTCCATTTTCATCAAGGTATGGCGACTGGTTGTAAACTTGACTCAACTTATTAATCATAACCTGCTTGTCTTTAAAATTTGGTGATTGACTGGCTTTAGCGAATACAGCCATCTCGTCTGTATAACCTTCCAACTGCGCTTGTCGATACAAAAAGTTTTCTGCTTGCATATATTCATCTCGCGAAAGTGGCCCAATATTTTTTACTACCTTATTGATCTTAGCTCTCAAGCTAGGTATGAAGCGGAAGACAAATGCTGTTGAGCGCAAAAGTCGCTTCCAGTTCGAAAATTTTTCAGGCTGAATGGGGTTGCGTTGAAGAACTTCGCGATGAGTCAAATGTGGTTTCAGTTCTTCAGATGTCCTTTTGCATTCCGAACGATTCTCGGGCCATAGATTCTCTTCTAGCGTAAGAAACGCTGGTCCATTAAACCATCGGATCGTAGCCAACACAGCACGGTTTGAGAATCACACCAAAACACACGTTTCGAAATTTCAAACGATTGTCTATTCTCAATATCATTGGCTAATCTCGCTCCTATCAAAGCTGCCTGAAGCTCCAGCCGCGGGATAGATAGTGGTTTAAGAGGAGCGACGCGAGTTTTGGCTGCAACCAGCACACAATAAGCTGTTTTTCCGTTGTCAATTCGTAAGTACGATTCTGCTGCATAAGCATTCTCACTGGCGTCGACAAACGTATCTAACTGCATTACATTTTTTTTGTCGAATACTTGAAACTGGTAGCATCTAGGAATTTGCACCTTTTCTATTAGTGGTAATAATTTTATCCAGATCATCCACTTTTCATACTGATTATCATTTATTCACTCATCCCAGTTGACTTGTGATCGCCAAATGTCCTGCAACAAGATTTTAATGTAGACTAGAAAGTTAGATATTAGTCCGAGAGGGTCAAATATTGACACGAGTGTTCTCAGAACCTCACATTTTGTTGGTCGACGAGTTCCAATTAAAATGTCTTCAGTAGCTTTGTTATGTTGAAGCGAGTATGTGAACATGTCTGTTGAAGTACACCACCACATACCGAGTACTTTTTCAGTGTTGATATCGAAGCTTATGTTTAAATTTTTGCTTTCATCGCACCACTTTTCACCAAGTGCTTTAATGACTGCAGATGAATTTGATATCCAGTTCCGTATTTCAAACTCTGCTTCAGAATGGATAAAAATGACGTCTTAAGCCAGTTGAATTGCTTCTTATTCGCTGTCAACGCTGTCAAGCAGGTCGTCGACGTAATGATTTTCTTTAATTACTTTATAAGCTCTCGGGAATTTGTGCTTAAATTCGGTAAAGGTGTAGCTTTAGGGTCCATCCGCGGAGGGGGTGGGGGGTTACTTTGTTTGATTCAGGGGGTGTTCATATAACATCCCCATAAAATTTTGGCGGCGGTCACCCCCTGAGAAAAAGTTACAGCCCCCTAAAGTACGCGTGTTTGAGGGAAAAAGGAGTTAAATGAAATGGGGTGGGAGATCTGGAGGGGGTGGGGGGCTATTTTGCTTGATTTAAGAGGGTGTTCATATAACATCCCCATAAAAAAATGTCGGTGGTCACCCCCTGAAACAAATTTACAGCCCCCTAAAGTACGCGTATTTTCAACTTTTTTACATACGATCTTGCACATTATGCATCTCTCATATTTTAGACCCTGCACGACACTACCCCACACGGCACTAAACCAGCCCGCTTCGCCCCCCAACCCCAAGCACCACCCCGCCACGCCCCCTTTCACACCCCCGCGCGGGGTGCGGGGTGGTTTAGTGCCGTGCGGGGTGGTTTAGTGCCGTGTGGGGTAGTGTCGTGCAGGGTCTAAAATATGAGAGATGCATAATGTGCAAGATCGTATGTAAAAAACATGTAGTTTAAGAGTCCACCCCCGGAGGGAGCAGGCAACTGTTTGCGAGTACTGTGGGTAGTCCCCCTAACAACATCCAAGTTGATGACACCCCCCCCCCCCCCCCCCCCCAAACGGTTATTCGTCCTAGACGCTTCACTCTTTGTTTACGTTTACCTATGTATACCGTTATGCGATTTACAAATAATTAGTGATTTCACACAAACAGAATTGTTAGTTTACTTTAAAATTTCTGTAAGTGAACAATTGAAAAATGATCAACCTTACCGATTTTGTGAGTATCGCGCGTGATCGTGATCAATTAATTGACTTTTTAGCCGACCGCAATTTAATTAGGAAAAAAGTTGTGTGCCGTGAATGTGGTGCGTATATACATTTAAATCAGGAAAGTCTTCAGCTACGATGTCTGGCAATTGTGCCGAAATTAATTAACAAAAAGAAAAAGCGAGTCATTAGATGCCCGTACAAAATTTCGGCTCTTTCGGCACATGGTTTAGCAGAGTACACAACATTCAAAAAATCTGTCTTTTTATTGGCTATTTTTTGTATTTTGGTACTCCAAACGTTTATGCGTTAATGGCAGTGGTTCAGTTCAATAAAAAAACTGTCATTGACTACGCATCTTTTTGTCGAGGAGTATTTTTACATTGGGTGGAAACGAGCGAACAGCAAATCGGAGGAGTTGGGCGTATCGTCGAAATAGACGAGTGCAAACTCGGAAGAAGAAAATATAATCGTCGTCGTCTAGTACCTGGCCAGTGGGTGTTTGGTGGTATCGATCGGGAGTCAAAGGGAGTATTTATCGAGCCTGTAGAATCCCGTGATACTGCCACACTTTTGGATGTAATAAGACGACGCGTTGTCAACGGTACGACCATCTACTCAGATTGTTGGAAGTCGTATGAGTGCTTGGAAGATGAGGTACTTGAGCATTTAACTGTCAACCATTCAGTTAACTTTGTAGATCCTGAAACTGGTGCACACACTCAAAATATTGAGCGTGTGTGGAGGGATCTACGGCACAGCATCCCTCATTTCGGAAGAACAAAGAGCCATTGGCCTTTATACATCGCTGAGTATCTTTTCAAGCGGAAATTTGATTTCGAAGAACGCATCGAGCAGTTCTTTTCCGTAATCAAAGACATGTTTCCAATCGCTGAAGATGATTTTGTAAAAGATTCTTCCTCGGTCGATTCACCATAATCGTCGCCAGATGCTAAATGTTAGGGTGTGCGAATTGTAATGTTGCATACTTTATTGTAAATGAAATTTAAATATTAAATAAATTCCTTTCTTTATAGCAGTCGTTATGAGTTTTAAGTTTTTAATTATAATAGCAGTATAATGTGCAAAAAAGTTGAAAATGCGCGTACTTTAGGGGGCTGTAATTTTTTCTCAGGGGGTGACCGCCGAAATTTTTTTATGGGGATATTAGATGAACACCCTCCTAAATCAAGCAAACTAGCCCCCCCCCCCCCCCCTCCGGGTCTCCCACCCCATTTCATTTAACTCCTTTTTCCCTCAAATACGCGTACTTTAGGGGGCTGTAACTTTTTCTCAGGGGGTGACCGCCGCCAAAATTTTATGGGGATGTTATATGAACACCCTCCTGAATCAAACAAAGTAACCCCCACCCCCTCCGCGGATGGACCCTAAAACTACACCTTTACCTTAAATGCTTCGGCGTTTATGTTTTTCACATACTGAGCGCAGCTAGGTGAGCATGTGGCACCAAATGTCATCACATTCATTACAAAAACGTCTATTTGACCAGTTGTTTTATTTCGCCAAAGGAATCTTTGAACGTTTTGATCCTCTTCTCTTACCCATATCTGATGGAATATTTCGCGGATATCCGCGCTTATGGCAATTGGCTTCTCACGAAATCGCCGAAGTATTTGAGGCAAAGGAATGAGCTGATCTGGTCCTTTAAGTAGCATGTCATTCAGTGATCTGCCTTGTACTTTAGCAGCAGCATCCCAAACTATTCGTATTTTTCCGGGCTTATTGGGATTCACCACAGGGAAAATTGGTAAATACTATGTATGAGAAGTATGATTCCGGAGTTCGTTGGGAAGTAATTTTCGAATATAGCCTTTTTCAACATAACTTTTCATTTGATCACTGAGATTCTTGCCTAGCTCTGGCTTTTTCAACATTTTCTTCTCAAGGCATCTCAGGCGGCGTTCTGCCATCGAAAAACTATCTGGGAGTACGACATTGTCATACCTCCACAACAGTCCAATTTCAAAGGAATTTCCATTTCTCGCAGTCGTAGATTTTAGAATTCCGCATGCTCTTCGTTCATCTGTTGACTGTAATACCCGTCCAAATGTCAAAACACCAAGGTTCATGAATTGTGCTATCAATATTATTCTCACAGTTACAAATGTGAGCATTAATATGTCCAGTTTTAGTGAAATTTTTGCCACAACTGCCATACACAGTCCACCCAAGACGTGTTTTTGATGCTATCGGTTGGTTTTCGAAGCCTTCTTTTGACTTTAGCGGCAAACCCAATTTCATATTGTTCAGACCAATAAAAATGGTCGGCTTAGCCTTTTCGTATGAATCAATGGGCAGTCTGGCTAAATACGGGTACTTTAGCACCAGCTTTCCTTTACAAATGGATTGTACGGGTAGCTGCAAATTTTTTATTGTCCTGACGTTAGATATTATGAACTTCTTGTCTCTATTGGCTTTACTGGAAATCTTCAAGCAAACAGATTTAGACATTTCTGTTCTCCTTGTGTCTCCGGTCCACTTTAGACAAAGTGGCATGGGCTGTCCTTCGAGACCAAGTTTGTCAGCAATTTCTTCTTCCATCATGGTTAAAGATGAACCGTCATCAAAGAACGCATAAGTTTCCATAGAAACGTTACCATTGCTAAGTACAACTGGTAATATGCGGAAGAGAACGTCTTGTTCGACATTATCATTATTTATATGGGCGATATCATGCGCAGCATGCGACTTATACTTATGGGAAGTAGTTGTATTTGCGATCTCACTAGTTTGGCTGTTATTGTGTAGCAAGCGGTGATGCTTAAGCATACAGTTATCTTCACCACAAAGCTTATTTAATTCGCAACGCTTTGATTTATGTGAAACTAGGCATGTTCTACACAGTTTCAAATCGCGAACAGCTGACCATCGTTGGCTAAGGTTTAGCTTTAAAAACGACTGACAGCAGCTAACTGCACAGCAATTTTCATTACAAACCGGACACTTAGTAGCACGAAATTGTCGCTTCACTTGCTTGTCTTGATTGATGTAGTTTTTTACAAGGCAACGTGCGTTGACTCGACCGCCTCCGCTGTATTTGTCGTGCAATTGTTCTTGATTTGCAAATTTAGTAGTAAACGTCACATCACTAATTGCTTCTGCAACATTGTAAAGCCAAGTACTGAACGTAAGAATGTTTATTTCTGGGACGGTTTGTTTAAATATCGCCCAGTTAAGTCTTATCTGAGGAGGAAGTCTCTCAGTCAGCTCTTGCAACAAAGTGAGATTTTGGAGATGATCTTTTAAGTTAGAAGCCTCCATCGTTGCGCAGATGTTTTGCACGGCTAATGCGAAAGCAACTAGCGTATCTAAACGATGCACTCTAGGCAACGGTTGTCGTCTTAAATTTAACAAGAGTGAATTTATAATTAACTTAGGCCGGCCGTAAAGCATGCGTAACGTAGAAATTATGCCTGGAACTCCACTTGGTTCCATAAGTCGGCTTCTGACTGCCTCCAGAGCTGCACCTTTCAAACATTTTTGCAATCGAACCAAATTTTCTTCATTCGACAGTCCACAGATTCTTGTCGAGTTCTCATAGGTGGCAATAAAAATTGGCCAATCCTCGGGCTTACCACCAAACATAGGTAATTCTTTAGGCATTGCATGTGTGGCAGCCAATTGTGATGATGTAACTAAACATTCCATCGTGTTGCTTGGGATCGATGGGGCAACTGTAGATTTTGGTGGAATAATGTAAGCACTGTTTTGAACACTTGCTGTCATGATTGGCGGTACTGCAGAAGAGCATAGACAGCTGGTTGTCATAGCTGGGAAACCAACAAAACCTGTTGTCGGATATTCGGCGACTGGATAACTGGTTGTCACAGCTTGAGAAACAACACACTTTACACTATTGTATTGATGTGTCATTACTGAATCGCTTGAAAGCCGTGCTGCCGTTGATGCTACATTGTAGGCTGTGTGATTACTGCTAAGTAATTTCAAGTTGTTGGCGTGTTGATTACCTTTCCAAACTTGTTTTTGAGTGAAAGTATTCGACGACTGACTAGCATGCTGTTTTGCTGCGTATTCGAAAAGTTCGATTCTGGATTCCACTGGCAGGTTTGGGGGCGCTGTAGAAGCAAACGGTTTCTGGGAGCTCCGCGCATCAATAACCACAGACTCAATTTGTTGCGGCTTTGTAGCCCCAGCACTATTGACACCGGTAGTAGCACTTAGTTGACGCAAGCCGCCTTGTTGAAGCTAATCTGCCACTCGCTCTTGCTGCTGCTCAATTGTATCAACTTGATCACATTCATGAATGCTACGCAGCTCATCTTCTTGGCACAGAAGTTGATATTTTTTATCTAGGTACTCCTTGTCACGTCGGGCTTGCATTGCTCTCTCCTCTTCCAATCATTGCATTTCAAGCTTAAGTTTTCTTGATGCACTGGAGTTGTGGGAAGATGAGATGGAGACTTCCTTTGAATTTGCACTTCGGCTTCGCTGCCGAGCTGCACATGTCTCGCAGTACCAATCACTTTCTTCGATGTTGCTATCAACATCCACGCACTTAAAGTGAAACCACTGATCACACTTATCGCACTGCACCATTCGATCACTATCAGGAGCTTCGCATATTTTACAGCTGCTGGACAACGTGCTGGGCTGCTGCAGAGGTGGTGTTCGTTTAACCAATCTGGATGGTTTGAAACCATCTTGGTTTTTTGCGGACATCGCACGCAACGAATTTTAAAGAATTGTAGCGACGAGTAGTTGTCCAATTTTCCTAGCCAGAAAGCAGACGAAGAATTTAAACTCTTGGTGTCTTAAACTCTTTATTTCGACTCTTTCCACGGCTTTAAAATTCCTGCATAATACAATTCGATACAATTTTAAACTTAAAATATAAATTAATAAGATAAATTCTGCTTACGTTGGTCGCCTAAGTCACGTTCTGGAGTTCAAAAATAGCGGGACTTTTTTCTCGTGGCGTACCAATATATATAGACATCAGATCTGAATTATTTTGCCAAAGGTTGCGACCCTGATTCGCGAGTAATCAACCGACGTTGCCGTTGACGTTGACGTTTGTTTCTTGCTACGATCAAGAGAAATGCATTTTTGGTTTTGTACATTCTAAAACTTTTAATAATAAATACTTAAATTTTTTTAAACTTTTTGAAAAGTATTATAGTCAATGACAAATCAGCTTTAAATGAAATAAATGCTCAAGCGTAGTCGTAGCCACTGATATCAATTAGTTGTGCTATAATCATAAACAGCTGATAGCTTCATGAGAACTATAGCAGTGGATCGAAAAAAAGAAATCAAAATTTTTTAGATGTCTACAGTAATGGTCATGGTGACTATGGCTCCCCGAAGCGAATATACTATTTTTCATAGCTCTGATCAAATTAGTTGATTATTCAGGATACTTTATGACAAAATTATGTCGCGATTAATTGAGCAGAATGCAAAATATGAAAATGGTATTTTTACTTCATATACATCAGTTTAATATTTTTGCGACAGCTGATTCATAGCTGCAGGTCCGCGCCCAATGTGGTCATTTGATTAGACAGCTTGTGTTTAGAGCGAAAGATTATTTGTAGTCAGTGAGACCAACGTACATAAGTTAATTTTTCTTACAAAGCCCGTTTCTCTTTAATAATTTATTAGATTTACATCACCTTCATTGCGTTTTCGAAAGCACTATAGAATTTGGTAACAATGAATCACCTGCGCTTATTTCACTTGGGTCGGTTAAATCAGCTTTGTAGCTGCATCTTTTCATACAAGATATTATACGTGCAAAAAAAAATTTTAGGGGTAAGCATTAGCTGTCTTACACAATAAAAAACATTTTTCCAGTCAAATGATACCTAGTCTACTGTAAATTCTCTTCGATACATCATGAAACTGTCAGTAGCAGAAATTTGATGATTTAGGACAGTAGCTTCAAGTTTAAATTCCAAGTAAAAAGATGTTTGAATGATTTTGCGTAAAATATGTAAAATCAGACAATATTTATTTATTACATTATTTAATTCATAGTATGATTAAAACAGCTTTCTGTTTTTACACATTCATAAATAATCGACTTTATGTTTTCTTCTAATTTATGGCCTACTTGCACAATAACACACGGATTAATTTCTGGTTGGAAAAATCCGTCAAATAGAACAACAAACTTTTTGTCTGTGTGTAAATCCAAAGCTATAGGCCAAACACAATTTTTTTTCTCGGTATTTTTTCCAAATGGCACCACTGACACAATGCTGCCGGTGTTTCAAAATAACTTCTTTCAAACCTGGTCCTAGCAAATACCAATATGTCCTGTAAATTTCATGTTGATGGCATGATCCGATCGTCAGTTCTTGTGAACAGAAATTCGGAGTGCTAAAAATAGAAGTAATTTGATCATGGGTTGCCATTCTTGTGCACCGCGGTATTTTGAAAATCTTTATCTGACGTGGTAAACAAAGATCAAGATTTATCAATTATTGGAATTAATTTTGAAAAATCAAAAATTTTTCAGGAGGGTCGATGATTTGAAGGATTGTTTTTTAGAAGCCTTCTGTTGCTACAGGGTTGCCAGCACAATCTTGAAAATCGATGTGTGTCAAGCTTTGGTTTACCTAAATAAGCTCTGCAAATTGCATTTTTACTCAAGCTTTATATATATATATATATATATATATATATATATATATATATATATATATATATATATATTTATATATATATATATATATATATATATATATATATATATATATATATATATATATATATATATATTTATATATATATATATATATATATATATATATTTATATATATATATATATATAGCAGCGGCACAGTTCAGTTTTACATAGCTTATTGACATCAATCGTAAATTTTTCGTTCGAGAAAACGAACTGCACATATTTAATTGATGTGAAATGGGTGAAAAAATAGATAAATAATAATCTCTGTACGAAATAAACAAACACGATAGTTTTCGTTACAAAATGGTTCATTAAAATTACGGAAAATTGCAATGAAATAATCGCGTTATTATTTACGTATTCGAAACGTGTCTACTGGTCTTCGTTCGCAACTCAGAAGAGAGAGATATAAACAATCGTTCTTTAGCATTGCTCGTTTCAGCTGTAATAAAACGAATGAATTTGTGTAGAGGTGGCGCTTAGTAGCTTTTATGGGCGTTACAATGCCCCCTTAAGTCTTGTGAAACGTCCAAAGTGATATTCGGCTGTCCGTTTCGGTTTGGTCCGGAATATATTTGCAAAATTGGAGGTCTTCGGCTTTCGTAGGTCGAAAACGGTGATGGTGTTGGTTCTTCAATGTCTGGATAAACACGTACGCTAGTTTTAATCTTTCAATTGTTTTTTGCGACTATTTACAATCCAACAAATCTTTGGATATAGTTGTTGCAAAGATTCGTTTGTGGTAGTTTAAACTCGTTATTTTTTCCCTTTATTTTCAGCTCTTTTGCGCTACTACAGCGAATTCAAATCAGCTGCTCTTTGATGGATCGTTTATTTGCGCCATTGTTCTTTTCTGCTCTGTACCGGAGCAAAAGAACACCCCTAATATTGCAATGATACGTCCAGCACTTAACACGTCATTTTCTCCCTTAAGCAGGCGCACCGACTTAGTTAATAAAAACTTCTCCAAGGTTTCCAGTCAGCAAACATAGCTCCTAATATGGCCAACATAAATTATACCGATAAAGGTAGAAATGTGACGTCTGTCCCTCTATATCGAAGATCAATCAACCCTGTCAGGCATTTTTCCTAAACGAACCCAGAAAAGCCCTAAAATTAAGTAAATTATACCTTGATGCCAAATCATGCCATTTTACTTTAATCGCAATCACCGAAACTTGATTTAATGAATCTCATATGAATGAGAAGATCCTTGATAGCAGTTGGGCTATTTACTGAAGCGATCCTGATTATTGTTCTACGGGCCACTCAGGAGGAGGTAGCATCTTATTTGCTGTTAGCAGCAAGCTTTCAAATGTGCTCGTAGATACTGCACCACATGTTTTTTTTTTCAAATAAATAATTGCTCGGATCTCCTTTAATTATAGCTCAATCAACATCGGTGTTGTCTACATCCCACCCAAATCTGACGAATCCGTCTACAGCTATTTATGCGATACAATACTTTCGTTAGCAACATCCCTTAGCGAAAAAGACAAAATACTAGTACTGTGAGATTTCAATCGTCCGAATCTATGCTTTGTTCCACATGAAAAGGACTTTTTCCTTCTGCCCGAAAACTTTAAAGACACCAGCGATGCCTTTTATGGTGGTAATTTGCATCAAGTTTCACAAGCGCCTAACCAAAATTGTAATTGGTTAGTTTAACTCTTCACAAATGCTTATGGCGAAGTAGTGGTTAATGACACTGATTACCGTTTTCGCAATAGTTTATACCATACAGCACCGTCGCTTGAACTTTCTTCTTTTGATTCCACCTACTTCAAATCTTATAATAACTCAATAGTATTTGACTTTCGTAATGCTGATTATGAAAGCATTAAACATGTTCTTGGTTTACTACAAACATATGCCTCTGTGTTTTTTGGCTATGTGGAAGAAATTCTAGCTACGACAGGTACGTAAACAGAAAAACCTTCAAATTAACGAACCGATTGAAATGTGTTCCCTTTGTATGAAAAATTACCAATGGTTGATAATTTGTTCAATCTTTACATTATGTCTTTTGCCAATATCGAAACTAAGACACCATTAAAATATGAAAGGGCAAGCAAAGGGATATCACCGGAAGGCTTGGGAATAATTGCTCTCAAAGACGCCTTGGGGCAATTTAAAGGAATTAAAAATCAGTAGAAGGAGTATTCCTGATACAACTGTATGATTAATTAAGCATTTCTGCAACCGGACTTCTTCCGTCTGCCAACGATGTTTCACTCTAGAAATAAGGCGTATATACTGGAACAGGTAAATGGAACAGGTATTTTTTGTGCACAGCCAGTACCGAGTACGAGATACAAAAATACTAGGTACGAATATTTTTGCGAACTATAAATACATGTAAATCAAGAATTCACCCAACAAATTTCCGCCATTTGACCATTTCAATCAAACAGCGACGTAATAGTATCATAATATTAAGATGAATTCGTATTTTATACTAGCTAGTATTTTCATAATCTTATTTCATACTTACCTACTCAAGAGTATTTCGTACCTTGTATTTTCGTACCTAGTATTTCAAAGTATCGAGTATTTCACAGGAGCGCACTTGTGAGAATTTTATGCCTGAGGGAGTTATTAATACTTGCTCATACGATATTGTATACCTGAAAAAAAGTTGTATTTGAGTACTCGTGGGTTCGAATTTTGTACTAGCTCCTTATGCCGGGTTTCCACCAAAGAGACAAAACAAAAAACACGGACAAAACATGTTTTTCTGAACAAAAACACGAATGTTTTGTAAAAACTGAACAGTTTCGCGAGCATTTTTGTCTCTGAAAACTGTTTTAGTAAACAAAACACCTTTTTTGTCCGTGTTTCTTGTTTTGTCTCTTTGGTGGAAACCCGGCATTAGTTTGATAACATTAGAATGTTATACCTACATTAAGAGGCAGTCTAAATATTGACTATTTATAGCCTAAAACTTTGACTGATTTACTTTGGGTATTTTATTGATAATGGATAAATTGAAAGTTTTATAATTTTTGATTTTTATCATTGATGGTAGTCCCGACTATTTTATATTGACTGAGAAAAGACTGCTATCAGAGATCGATCGACGAAGAACCATATACATAGTTGGCAACAGGTTTAGTTAGTCATTTGATTTTGGCAATTTGTACGAAGTTTTGTGCATATAATAAAATGGAAATCAAATTAAATTGAGTGAATTTGATTGTTTTCCCTTTGATGGCTCCTATACTGGGGAGAAACTTGCCAAGGAGCTCAAATCAGTAACCGACCATTAGAAAGTTACTGACAAGCTGCACGGACTTATGACTCGGTATCCATTGAGGGTCATCTCACATCATCACCATTCTAGCTTGGGAGCTTTGTGTCTGGAGGGTGGGGAGGGCATATCATACCATTTCATTCCACCACTGCAAATCGTTTGAATTGTAAGTATGTATGTATGTATACACTTCAAAAAATACTAGCAAGTACGATGGGAGCATGTTTTTTTTACTCGTATTAAGAACACCTAGTATGTAAAAATCCTAGTACGGCCCAACTATATCATCCGATGCTGCTTTTTTCACAAGAATCATAAGAAATTATGTGTGTGGAGCTATTGTTGGCATAAAATCGAACAAAGCTGTGCTAGAAGAAATACAGAGAATTTTCACAAAAAATACCTCCTCCATATTTATTGTCTCCTATCACACGCATTTTTAATACAGAATCTTGACATCACCCTTTCCCTCGCTATGAAAATTAGAAGGAGTGATTTCAGTGGAGATGACAGTATCTGGTGGCTTCAACAGCTAATATACCGTTTACGATACTCTTTTACCTCTGAACGGTACTAACGAAAATATTACATGATCAGCTAACTAACTACCTGAGGTATCACAATCGTTTAAACCTGCAATCAATCAGGCTTTATACCATGAAAGGCAGCATTTCGTTCAGCTTACAAGACTCTGGAACTCATTGCTCATCGATACTAGGCAGTTTTTATATGCCCATAACATATCTAAAATTCTTATTGAATACTTAAGTAACTAGCTAAATTTTAAAATATTAGGTCATATGCACATGCTCGATCGTTATATATCTACATATAACTTTCATGCTTTTGCTGCTTTGTTTTCTTTAATTTTGATTTTTTTTTTGTGGATTTAGGTTGCTTAGGAAAGTTAATTTTGAATTTTTGCTCTATCCCTTCTTATAGATATTAGCTTTTTTCATCATTAAGTGGAACATAAATTATGATTCCCCGCACAAAAAACCGTAATTTTATTCTAAAGAACGTGTGAATTTAATAATTTGAAATTGAGAGATCGATTTGCAACGTTTTTTATATGCAGCAAAAGCCTGATTCAAATTTTAATAAATACATGACGATTTTTAGCTGTCACGATGGAATTTCTTTAAAAAGTAATTCAATTAAATTACATTTCAGCGCAGTTTCGAGAACGATTTCCCATTTTTCCAAATAAATCATATGAACGATATATAAATAAAATGCAAGCATTATTTACTATGATTTATTTCCTAACATTAAAGCTACTTCGTATGTCATTCATTATCAAAGTAGCAACAACAGAAGCATTTTTCATAATCCATACATTTTCCAATTTAATATTCATAGTCCTTTGATGCAACGGCGGGGCACTTCAAATAAAATACTTCTGACGCCCACATGCTTTCAAGTAAATTACTTAAACTCTTACGCTCCGTATATTTTTGGTAAACCACCCAAGAACACATTTGTGTGTCACTACAGTAAATTGCTTCAAACGCAAATTAAGTCCCGACTTATGGTTGTTTTAATGTAGAAAATTGCTCGTATGGAAAAACATAATCTCTGCTTTATGTCTCACAGGGTTAAAATATTACCCCAAGTTTGAGCTAAATCGTTTTAAGTTTGAGCAAAGAGGAAATGTGAAATTGCCTGAGTGTTCTGCTTGGTAGCAAATACACATATTCAAGGCAAGGGCAGATGTACTGCCATCAATGAATTATAAATTTTATGATATATAAGATCCGGGTACATAGTCAAAGGAAATTTGAATTTAATATGCAATGAGAAATAATTAAAATAATTTGCAGCATCGTGCTATTTCATTGTTTGACGGCAAAGTCTCAAAGTTATGTTTACATCGATGTAAAGATCTTATATTTAGGATTGATAGATACTAAAAAACGGGGTAAAACACTATTTGTCTATAAACTATAATGGAAAACAAAAAAAACTTAATTGCGAAAGGCAAACATTCTTACTCTTATAAAGATTTTAAAACAAAGTAACTTAAGTTTCAATATTGGCTGTTTGATACACAATTTCAAATTAACAAATGTAGCTGTACGGCTTTCAAAGTATTTGTAACTTATGTATATTATACTTATAGGCTCCGAGACGGTTTCTTCTGCGAACCCATTCACGAGCTCACTTTTTCTTACGTCTTTTATTATTAAATAGATGCATTAATTTTCTTCAAAATTTCACCTACTACGACAAGTGCTGCAGCTTCTTCCATGACCTAGTTTATGCGAGATCCCAATTTAATCACGATTTGGGATTATACCAGCCAGAGCGTCGTATAAACGGTCAAATTCGAATTTCAGCTTAAAACCATTCGGGTTTACGCCTGATGACTATGTGTATGTGCACATGAAATATGTAAATGGAAGTGATTTTTCAACTTGGTGACTTTTAGTAATTGCTTTACACTTGGTCTGTTATCAATTATCCTTTTTGTGAAATTTATTCTTGATTTGGGACGAAGCCTCGGACAAAACCAAAACGAGTTATTAAAATGTTCGGCTATCGCTAAATGTGTCCCCATATTAATTCTTGCCTTCTTCGTTCGTTAATTGAAATGTTCAACGTAGCGTAAACTTCCTAATTTGCCACATTTATACAGTACAGTTTCTATATTCGTGTAAGATATTCCGCAAAACAAGTTTCTATGGATATACGCAATTCGAGTTTTGGAAAATCCAAATTCCAATTTTGCCCGTTTATACGACGCGATATTTGGGATAATCCCGAATTGGGAGTAAATTGAGATAAACTAAACGCATAAACTATGTCCATGGCCATAGACATATAAAGAATGGACACGCAATCACAATGCATGAACCCGTACGTGAGTGAAGCAATTTTACTACACATGCAATTTTACTCTCTGTAAAACAGCTTTCCCCTCAATGCCGCACGCACCACCCCTCAGCGCTGTAGACTCTCTATGTAAACATTCATTTCAATCCATCCAATCTACGGGGTGGTTGGGATAACGGGGAAACTAATACATGGACACAAATTTCCAAATACATCAACTTTTCTGCATGAAATTTGTTGTTGTTTTATACAAACACATTGCGACCAGAGGTCGAAAATTGCTTCATTTCTCTCGGCCCATTTCGTATCCATTCTTCTTATATCTATGTCCATGGCACAGCTATTACTGTCGAGAGACCTGTGTGAACGGTTGACTGACATTTACTGTCACAATGTCATGGCAGCCAGCTGCCATGGCAATAATATCACGACAGTTACTGTCATGGTGTGAACTTACATTCCGAAAACATAATGTTTTATCAAAGTCCTCATTTAATTTCATTTTAAAATAAACAAAAAAACTTCCAATTTCCATCCAAATCCCATCGCTACACACTAGCCAACTTGGAAATTCTTTCAGCACAGTGACATCTCACTCTGAAAACGTCTCTGGAGATCCTTGAAATAGTTTATTTTCATTTTCAACAAAAAAACCATCAACACGCAAGTCCGAGGACCTATATGACGTCTTGCAAATGGTGTCAGCTGTAGAGATATATAATGGGAAAATTCAGCTAGAAATCAAAGCACTCTTGAGAATGCGGGAATAGATTGACAATTTTCTGATAAATCTGAAAGCATAGTAAATTTTAAATGAACTGGCGTGGAATAGAATAGTGTGAGGATTAAGTAAATTGAAAATTTATTATAAGATTTTCGCAGCTGTATGACAGATTTGAATTCAAAATGATGATAGGTTCAGTAAAAATACACTAGGAATCAGATGGAAAACTTGGATTCAATTATGAGTTATACAAATTAATATGAAACGGTAATGATTGGATTTTACAATAAACTAATTTCTTATGCAGAAGAAGAATTCCTAAGAACCACCTCCACTGACGTTCATAGATCTGTCATGATGTTTAGGTGCAGCTTTAAATATCGAATTAAGAGCAAATTTAATAGTCTATAAGCTTTAAAAATATGACAAAAATATTTTGAAGATTTGTATTATTTTTATTTAAATAAATTAGACGGTGTCATTTGCCTTGATTTTCAAAAAAAAATCTCGAATAATTCCATGATAACACTCAGAGAACAATCATTTTCACCTTCAGTACTTTTTATACAATCTGAAACACTTTTTTTAATAGTAATTGAAGTTTCATACCCAAGCAGAATAGATGGAATTCTCCCTTAATATAATTTTTCCCTTGAAGTCATAGATCCTATCATAAGTCGATTCTATTCAATCAATGAATCTACCATGGCTTTTTTTAGTCTCCAGTGGCCTCCAGAGGAATAAAGAGATATCTCTCGTTTTGTTCGATTCAGCCATAGATATGTATGTATGTTGGTCATATTAGTAAGCAAACGCAGGGCTATGATAGGATTGCCAACGTCGGAATGTATATATGATACACATAGTGTAGACAAGCATGTCAGATTGGAAATCGGTATCAAAGTCTTAGCCTTATCATCTTGATTACTTTTAGCTTGATTTCTGATAAGTTGGAAATCCTCAGTGATTTTCGATACGGGGTTCGGTGATGAGCAATTTGATATCATCATGTTAAGCTGCGAACACATAAGGCCAAGGCCCTCGGTCAAGGCATCCGTTGGCCCGGATTGGCTTAGTGTATACGAAGAGGCAACCTTGGCGTTGACTTTAGTTGCGGTTCGCTCTGCCGGTGGTTACATTAAAGCGTTGGCGATGTATTGGCCTTGGGAGTTCGTTCTGGTGTTGATGGTTGTTCGATGGTAGCTCAACCCGGACCGCATTCAACGGTTCGGGCCCAAGCCGTTGGCCCCAATTACTACTTGGGTAACGGCACAGCCAACGACCATCGTTGAGAATCAACATTTGGTCAAACTATCGTTGGCCGCTCGTTGGCTGTATGTGTACATGTGCTTTTTTGTGGATAATAGTATTTATATGTATATTAAATGTGAATATTGGCCTTCTAAGCATAAACGCTCTATCTGCATTTTTTTTTTCATTTTTGAGCCAACACCGGATTTACTCTATTATATCATTCTAAGAAATGTGAAAACCTATCTTATGTGGAAGTATACAAAAATCAATACAAATCATTGAATATCTCGAAAAATTATAGGTGGAACATTTATGCTTAGGATGGTAGTTTACACGAGGGTAATTTTATGTAAGAAAATTATTAATATTTAAGTTATATTCACATACAATAGAAAATATTGTGTATTTGAGGAATATTCAGAATATTTAATAAATGTTTTGGTTACCTTCATGCTTCATGTTCTGCAAAAAGTTTCCCATTTTTACTTACAAAATGAAACCATTTTGCAGTGGCAGGCGTGGCCTGCCTGGCCAACATTAGTATAAATTTCAGAGTCTGTATTTCTGCCAGTGGTAGCCAGACTGAATTTGGAAATCCGTCCATTTGACGGAAAATTTCATAAAGCAGGCTATCTGAAAATGTTCTAGGATGATATGATTCCTTCTGGAATGAATCTAATTTGCCAACATTTGTTTTCTACTTCTGTTCTCATCTAAGTTATTACAGCGTTTCCTAGAGCAAAAACAATAGTAAGAAATTTTGCAAATGATGCAAATTTTTATTATTTTGCTCAATTAAATTCTCCTTTTGAATCAACATGGGATAAATTTAATTGAAAAGTGAAGAACTACTATCCATTAAGCTCAGCACATTTGTGGCAATATTAACAAAGTCAGTGGAAGTTGCTGGACTCTTACCAAAAAGAATGAGGAAAATTTGTGAACATATCTACAATTAAAATGAAGCTGGTCGTCAACGTTAACTTTTGATCTCCTTAAAATGCATTAAAATTCATATTTATACCAAACATATAAAACTAAATAAATCAGAACTTCGTGAATTTTAATGTACTCCAGTATTTCTATATAAATAAGTTTTTTTAAAGCGCAAGTATTATAGATCAAAACTAATTATGTTTTGTGCTTACTTATGATCAAGCTTGCTTATGAGCCCTATGTGAGCGCTGAGTACCTACAATTTGGCAATATTTGTTTTCAAATTTTGATTGATTATAGCATCTGAGAAAAAGGTTAGATCAACGCAAAATTCACAGAGCAAACTATAAATGTGTGTCCGGGCATTGGCAATTCTAGGCTACGGCAGACACGTGACAAAACCGCTTCAATTCATTGACCCTCCTGAAAAAAATGCTTTTTGACCAAAAATGCAGGATATCCTCTTTCCACACTGTTAGAGTAAAATTTTCAAAATTCCACAGGAACGGCAACCCATGAGCAGATCACCTCTACTTTGAGCACTTCGAAAATTCTGTTCACGAAAACTCGCTATCGGATAATCAGGACAATATTATATTCACGGGATATATTATCTTTAAATAGGAGCAGAGCTGATAGGTGTGATTTTGCAATATTTGCAGCCCTATGGCAGTGATGCTATTTTCAATAATCACTAGGAAAAAATTGGTTTTACCGTAACCCGAATTTTTTGACGAAATTCACATAATTTGTAGCCAAAAGTGATAGAAATTTTGTTGAAAAGTTAGGATATATCCGCAAGTTATGGTAATATTTGTGGCTCTTATCTTGAAAATCGCTCAGAAAAATAAATACTTTTGCCCTATAACTTCCGGTGCATGAAATGAAAGCAAAATTCATATGGAAAATTGACTTTATTGTAGCCCAAATGTGGTTGGAATTCGGTTAAGTTAGGGTCGTTTTTGAATTTTTTTCCCATTCCTTTACTAAGCGATGTTAGGTTATGCTTCCAATGCTAATGATCTTGTAGTGGCAATAAATAACATATATTAAAATTTAAAAATTTTGACAAACTGCGGATATCAGCACTAAAATTACTATTTAAATATCACCCCATAGTTGTTAGTATGCCATTTAATGGAATAAATTACGAAATAAGTTCCTTTTCATGTTACTTCCTTTGAACTTAATGAGATCAATTATTAAAGGATGAATGAAGTGCACGCTGGCACTGTACTTACTTTTTGTACGTTTTTCCTGAGCCCTTTGTCAAAAATATTATGGCTTCTTGTATGGAATCTTCAACTGCAAAGTATTTACTGGAATTTTAGGCAGATGCTGCTTCGTCATTATATTTCCAAACATTTTTGAAGTTTAGTTAATTTTACTTCGAGAAATTGTCTTCTTTTTAATGGTTGAGTGGTGGTACAGGATATTCCTTCTGTCTTCAGCTCCCACTATGTTTCGTACGCTGTCAACCTGAAAATATATCGGGTGGTCCGCTGAGTGGTTGACTGATATCAGTTGCAGAACGACTTGTGCGTCTTTGGCAACTCGTTCTCTGAATTATATTCCTTTAAATGCTGCCGAACGCTTCCAAATGTTCTACATTAGTTAAATAGTATCTTATCATGTTTTTTTTCTATCCTTTGCTCATCGCTCAGCACTGCTGATAATTTGAGGGACTTTTAATAATATATTCAGTTTAGTATATTTAGGAGTATTTGATTCAAAGCTTAAATTTGATCTGAAATCTTCAATTTAGTATAGTATGCGATGCTCCATCTTGAAAATCTCTTGCAAAGTCACAAAGAGTATTCTTTGATGAATTTCTGCTTTTCAAAATGCATAAGAGCTGTATGATTACTATCCCTAGTTTTGTTTTTCGTTCGTGATTCGGAACTTCATGTGACTTTAGAATACAGTTTGTACACACTGATATTTATTTTCATCTATTTTTTTTTCGGAATGCAGAGGCTACATAATAATGTCAATATCTTTTGAACTTTATTGGATCTTTTTGAAAACCTTTCAAAACAAAGTGTTTTGTCATATAAGGTGGATAACGAATTACTTCCTTACATTTGTCCAATTTCGTCTTAGAATTAATTTTTATTTCACTACATAATGTTTTCGTAGTTTTAACAATTTTTTATTTGTAAATATTGAATTTATTTCTAGTCCTATCTTCAATTGGATGTAAATCTATTGATGAAGGAGATAAATAACGAATCCATTTAATCAAATTAGCAATAAAGAGCAAAATGAACATAAAAGTCTATAAAAATTAACATACTATAATAATTTCTCACTACAATACTACTCTCATTACGAAGAAGTGAATACCGAGCCAGCTTGGACACATTAAAATCAGCCCAATGCAATGTCAAGCAATCTATCGCAATTTCAAATTTCGATTTATTGCACACAGAAAAACTAAAATGACAGCACTGGACTAGTCTGTGGTTTTTATAAAGAGCTGTGTGCTAGAATTATGAATTAAGAAGCTGGTAAATAGAATTTCAATTAAAAACTTTAAAATGAATAAAAAGCTATATGCTAGATGTAACTCACTGTATACATTTCTAGCGTGAGGCAAATCTGGTGACTTACGCGCCTATAGAAGCTATAAATTCAAAAATTCAAAACTTGAAAAAAAATCCATATATCATATATTGAATTCATTACATCAATAAAAGACTTTACATTAGTTATATTTGAAGTAGCAATACAGTTTTCAGAGAATCTACTTCAAAACAACACAAAATTCATAAAGCTCACATTGCAGTTCATAGCACATAACTCAATTACATTATGGTCAACTCTTTCACTCAGCTCCTTCCGAGTTTGCATAACAATGTAATTCAACTTCTCTCAACCAAAAAATGTTGACAAAGTGATTTCGAGTCTCCAGCGTTCGATAATATTCCGATGAATCTAATAGCCCGTCCAGACTACGGATACTTAAGTATCCGCATACATAAGTATCTGCCAAAAGATGGTCCACACTGCAGCGACATTTGCAGATACATTTTACCCTTGCCATGAAAATCAATGAAAAGTATGCGCTAATTGTAGATACATTTTCGAGCAATAGCGGATACAATTGTATCCGGATACATAAGTATGTGGAAACAACGGTCCACACTTGAAATTAGCTCACACTGTTGTATGCAGATACAAAACTATGTGAAAATTACTAGTGTGGACCGTTGTTTCCGTATACTTATGTATGCGGATACAATTGTAGGCGCTGTTGGAAAATGAATGCGGATACTTCTTCGATTGAGCGATTATTGATTCGGAAGCGAGAAACACTTTGCGATGCAGTGCACGCATTGTAATGCACTTGAAAGCAATGCTGTGTTCTCACAATTAATGCCAAATTAATTTGTGGAGGTTTGATATTTAGATTTTCTGTACCTGTTTTTCGTCCATTTACAATTTAATGCCTGGAATGTAATTCCCGCCTCAATTTAAATAGTTGTTGCACGGCCAAATATTTTCAAACAAATATCAACCGATGCAGTGTTTTCATAAATTAGCCTAAACGATGCAGTGCAAGTTGTTACACAGAATCACATTGCAGTGCAGTGGACTGCACTGCATCTACAAGCATCATTTGCTCATGCTTTTTCGATTGAGCGATGAATGATTGTGTTATAGGTACAACATACCTACCTGTGTCATTTTTAATGACTCTGCAGGTTAGCCTGAACCTAGGGCAGGCATGTAAACGAAAATCTTTACCTCATTCCTGGTAAATAGCCAATGACCAAATGACCCATTTTTCAGCACACAAAACATGTGTTGAGAATTCTCGACCTCATTATCATACCAAAATGAAATTCAAGGGACAAGGCGGTTTGGAAATGCAGCAGGTCTAAGAGACTTTTGGTGGTTGTTACTGAGTAATTTGGCCACTTTCGTTCCGAGAAACACTGCCATGGAAATTTCATCCACTGTATACCTGAGTATATTAGTGTACATGTATACTAATTGAATTTTATGGCCCTACACCTAATTAAAAATACGGAAAAACCTAACAAAAACTTAAAGACTTGTAATCATTTTCAGTTCTTTATTAATTTTCAATCAAACCCTACTTTAGAGCAATACAACCTGTGAATTTCAGTTTGGTTAATTGATCTGGTCACATTTTGAGAGGTTAAATAGTAAGTTAGTGGTGGACGGTTAAAGTTCTTGTAGGTTGATAATGTTCATACATTTTCAATTAGCCTGAGTAATCATTGAATTTATCAATTGACCTCACTTTTTTTCGAAAAGCAAACATAATTCAGGGGATCGATTATTTCATTTTATTTAACCTGCATATAGATGCTTGTGAAAATAGGAGTCATGTATACCAACATATGTATATATATGTATATACATATATGTATATGTATATATATGTATATACATATATATATGTATATGCATGATATGTTAGTATATATATGCATCTGAATTTCGGGCAAAGTGATTCTAATAGTAATTTTCATTGAAAACCGGTAATTGCCTACTTTTAGAATTTCAGTGCCCACAAATGTTTCATTTTCCAATACTGTATCTTAGCCATTCTTCAAAAATAAATTTTCTTATCAGATTTTCATTCTCATATCCCATGCATTCATCAATGCATCCGCAAAATTAGGTCCACAGCAATTCTCTTTCAAATGTTTCCGCATACAATTGTATCTGCGGTCTGGACGGGATTATATGTTTCCGGATACTTATGTATGCGGATACTTAAGTATCCGTAGTCTGGACGGGCTATAAAAGAGAGACTTTCCAATCGAGTAAATGATGGCGTACGTTCTCATAAAAGGCAAATCGTTTTTATTCCTTTCAGCAGGTTTCTCTAGTGCAATATTCCCGATCCAGCTTTTCGAATGGCTTTTCCGTTGAAATACAATAATACAATACAATCATAATATCACGCAAACGCTATGTTGGGTTTTCTGGTGTCGAAATTTATAGCTCGATGAATAAATCCACTCTAATTCGATTTGTAGAATTTACAATTGGACAACTTGCATTTGAACTGAATCGTCGATAGATTTAAAAGTATGCACCCGTAATGTGAATGGATAAATTTGTTTTTCCCCGAGAAGGTCTACATTTTTTTTTTTTTTTTTAACTATGTGGTTCACACTTCTATGAACCAGGGGTTGGCCTTGTCCTATCGGTATTGGCCATCGGGTTCGACTTTTTATTTATTATTATTTCACTTAATCACGTTTTATATAATTACGCAACACTTGGTTTTACGAGACTTATTATTTTGAGATTTATACGTCTTTTTAAAACACTCGGTTTTTAATTCGATTTAATATTTATAGTTAGTTTTATTTTCATTTTTAGAAAATGGGACAAGCACAACACAACACACAAAACACAAAGGCATATCAAAAACAACGCGACGACGCGAACACGCAGTTCAAGACACGCTGATTCACGTCTTGTCAATTTCAGAGAAAAACCGTCCTTCGGAGAAAAACAATCACTACAATTCTCTTCGGAGAAAAACAATCACTGCAGTTCTCCGGCTACAACCTTCCACCGCAAGAGACAACACGCGAATGGAGAAGGTCTACATTCAAATTTATGTATGGTAAATGCTCTCGTCGCGACATTTTCATAAATAAATTAAGTCAATGATTATTTTAAATTTCATTCGTTTAGTAAGTACTTGTTGATTTTTCGAAGAAATTCGGCACTTTCCCAACTGCAATTAATTATCAATTTATTCGAACAGTAGGCAATGCAATGAAATTGAAAAATTCGTGAATGCTCGAAAATTGAAACCGACGTAATGGTGAAAAACTGATTAATTCTGTTGAAAACGAGATACCACCAACAACCAATGGTGATGGTATCGTTTTACAGTTTTAATGAGACTCCAATGAAATTGCAGACTTATTTGATCAGATTGAAATTGGAAGGGATTAATGCAGATATGATAATGAATTGGTGAATTAATGAAGTTTGTGTGAAGCTGTTTGAGTTGTAAGAGTAGGCTGGAAATGAGTAAGATAATTATAGTTGGATGATTTTCATATGGACCTATAGAAATGATTTTCAATGGATAGTATTGTACTTCACTATCAATTTAAAGTCGTCCAATTATATGCTTGGTGCTCTGAGAACTCTCATGTAATATCAATTTCATTACCTGTGTTATTCATTAAAGATTTATTTAAAGGCTACATTTTAACTAAACCAAAGTAGCAAATGAGTGGGAAGAAAGTGTATACAGAAGAATAATATAAAAAATTTTCAAAACATTTATCGGGATCGAAAAATAATTTCCGGAGGTAATTTTAATTTTCGGCCGGTGTGAAGGAGGGTTTTCGATATAGAATTTTATGTCTTAAAATCAATGTATTTTGATTGAAATCTAAAGAGCGCTTTGCCCTCACATGCAGGTATTTTTAGATTTCACTCAAATCCAATGCTTGCATGAAATCCTTAAAGCTGAAAAAATATAGAATATTTTGCCAACGGTTCCTATAGATTTAACTATTTAAGGGACTACTATCCTGTAGAATGGTGAAAATAGTATATTTTTAAATCTTTTTTTTTCAATGAATTTATTATTTAATCAATTCTAATTTTTTGTATCAAATTAAGAATACATCGAAGTATACAAAAAAAAATTTTATTTTTTTTTTCGTTTTCTACATTTTAATAGATGGCGCTCGAAGTTTGGTAGTTTAAAAGAACATGACTCCATGGCGGACAGTTAATCTCCGAAACGGCTAGTCTGAAACAAAAAAATCAAAATGCATGCTAAAGAGGAAGGTATTTCACAAGACAATTTACCACATTTAGTAAAAAATCGGTAAAAAAAAATGGCGGACTTTTGAAAAAAAAAGTTAAAAAAAGTGACTTTTTTTCAGCTTATTTGTTCTATAAAATTTTTTTTTATGTATATTTCTCCAATTTTCTGGTAAATTGTCTTGCAGCGGACTCTAACAAACAAAACAAGCCTAGGTTTATGTAAATCGGTTCAGCCAATCCCGAGATTAACTGTCCGCCATTTCAAAAAATGTTGTTTTGAGAAAAACGCGTAAGTTTTTTTATACTATAATAATCTGAATATTATAAAAAAATTTTTGTTTAACGCTTACAAATAATCAATCAGCAATTCCTGGTCCATACAAAAGTATTCCAGAGTCTATAAATTCCTGCTCTTCTTCCTGCTGCAGTTGTTTTCTTTGCAAGCGGGCTTCCTTGCTCGCTGCAGTAGCCGCTTTTTCCGCCATTTGGATCCTTTCTTCATCTTTTTCATATTTGTTTTAGTTTCTTCATATTTGTTTTAGTAAATTTCACATCGTTGTTGCACTCTTTACATTTTAACACACTGGCCAACGTAGAAAAAACGAGGGAAAAGGACAAAATACAATAAGAAAAACCATCTTCGAGTTTAATATCAAAATCACTTGTCGACAATTTATACGCAGAGGCACTCACAAACGATGTATTTTGTTCATCCGTGTGTTGATTGCCTTGAAATTGTCGAGTTGTTCTTGCCTGTTTTGCTTTTTTTGCTTTAGTAGTTTTGCTACATTTTTTATACGAACTCATTTTTACAGAAATCGTAACGCACGTGGGCAAAGAGAAATAGAACTGAAATACAATTTACATCCATGAATACATGTATACTTGTATATATATACACACACACATATATATATATATACATATATATATAAATATATATATATATATATATATATATATATATATATATATATATAAATATATATATATATATATATATATATATATATATATATATATATATATATATATATATATATATATATATATATATATAAATATATATATATATATATATATATACACATATATATAAATATATATATATATATATATATATATATATATATATATATATATATATATATATATATATATATATATTTATATATATATATATATATATATATATATACATACATACATATATACATATATGTATATATATACATATATTTATATGAATGATATTTGATCAAAGAAAGTAAACATCTGTCCAAGAGCGCCAACGTCTATGAGCACCTGCGATCAGTCCAAAAGGCGCGCGCACTAAAACTGCTATAACTTCCGCGTTTTTTCGAATTTCTTCTTAAAAATTAATAAAGTCATTCTTGAAGGTGTAGAGAATCGGAAAATGTAAAAAAAAAAAAATTGATTTTTCCAAAATTCTACAGGATAGTAGTCCCTTAAATGCAGTCATGAGCGTTCCATCTAAGATTTAGCAAAAAAATTAGTCCGAGATCAAAGAATTTTTAACTGGCAATCTGAATTCATTTGCAAACGACACATTGAAACGAATTGGTTGATATTAGCTCAAGTTATTGCCGGAAATGAAATACGTTTACAATTTGAACATGAAAAGCAAACTGCTTCCTTAGTATATAAATACTTATACTTAGTTATAGCTTACTTAGCCTAATTAGACCTAAATCTTAATCTAGATCTTAAATCTAACCTCTTCTGTTCGTCGGGTGGCCTATGTAGTTGAAACGCGCAATTGTGCGCCGCTGCTGCACTGCTATCTTCGCGGGGCACACAAATGGCGTAGAGGCTTAGACCAGCCTCTACGCCTTAGTGACCGAATCAGTCCATTCTCATGTCCGTCTGTTGGTCTGTAGAATCGTGTCGTTTATTTCAGAAATCGGACCCTAAGTGGCTTCAATCTTAATAAAAAAAAGAAGGTTTCAATTTTCTTAATAAAAAAAAGAAGGTTCTTTGGCCACTTCTTAGTTACCAGGCTGTAGAACCTGTCAGTGTAGAAGCGGATGATTTTTCTTTCGAACATCTCTGTTTTGGCCATGACCGTCTTTGAGCAGGTGATCCAGGATGGGGATGCATAAGTCAAGATGGGTCGAATGAGGTTCTGATAGCAAGTGGATTTAGCTTTGGTGGGCATGCCCATCTTATTGTGCATAAAGAGGTCAGATGGGCTGTAAAGTAGATTTGGCAGCTTTGATCTTTCGCCGCACATAAGGATTAAGCTTCACAAATTCTAGGTAATTTAGAGATGAACTAGGAGTAATATTAGATGTTCCGAACGAGATAGCAATTTTTTGGTCTTGTTGCAAACAGTTTGAGATTTCCGATACTTGGAAGGATTACGAAATACGCATAGCTGAGTCTTACTGCTGGTTGGTTTGTTGTCCCATTCATCAAAGTTAATACTTAGTTCTACCAAGCAGTATTCCAGACTGTTTGCTGCTTTGAGCGGGTCTTGGCTCGACGTGAATAAGGGCGTGTCATCGGCATATTGGAGGATTTGAACTTGGGGTTGGCCCACTTAAATAGATAGGTCAGCGGAGAATAATGTATAAAGAACTGGTCCAGTGAGAGAACCTTGTGGCACTCCTGATGTCGCAGGCTCTATGAAAGAATCTGCTCCGCTAACGCAGATATCGTATTGTCTATTGGTAAGAGTGCTTGTGGTGAGTCTTATTACCTCTTTTGGGAATCCAAACTTGATCAACTTAAAAAGAAGAACTTCGAACCAAACGGAATCAAAAGCCTTATTGATATCTTAAACACACGATACAGTCGGAATGTTTCTCTCATTCAAGTGAAACACAATTTGATCATGAAAGAATGAAGTGGCGTGTTGAGTGCCGTACTTGTGCCTAAAGCCAAACTGGTGCCTAGAGATTACCTGTGTGAGCTCACAGTGGTTTTTTATCATTTCCATCCACATTCTCTCAAACGCTTCCCCAAACTAGGTACCAAGAAAATTGGACGGTAACTACGGGCCTCTTTAATTTTGCGGTTATGAATGGCAACTATCTTTGCTACATTCCATGTGTCCGGAAAGTAGCCATTGCTCGGAGCGTTGTTGAAAACTATGAAAATAATTTTGAGCATAGAAATTGGTAGATGTGTAATAATGATATTAGACATTCCATCATGCTCAGAAGACTTGTTGCCCTTTGTATCGCACAACAGTTGCACTATGAGCAATGTGGAACTGGTCATCTGTATTTTGCAATTCATCCGAAGGGTTTACGGATAAAAATATGGCAAATGACTCATTGTGTGTACTGAAGAAGCAATTGACTTCCTTGTTTACTAGTTGGCTGTGAAGAGCAGAGCAGTCAGGTGAAACGGCATTCAGCTGGAATTGGAAAGCTGATGCAAACAACTTTGTCTGACAGTCAGAGTTGCGAACAGCAAAATTGTCAATCACTACCACCATCTTCTGGTTTTTGTATTTACCAGAAAGCTTAAAATAAGTTAAACAGAGCTTTCAGTTCATTGAGATATATTACACAGAACACTGAAGTGATCTTGCTTTAATGCTCAAACTCGTGGTTTCCACATGGATCTACTTAGACGCTTTGCCTAAATGTTGCCCACAAAATTTTACAATCAATGTACTCAAACAGTACAGAAAGGATAGAAAAATTCAAAAAACCCTTGCCCCATGCCAATTTTTGTTAATGAATGATATCCGCGTCTCTGTTATGTTACTGTTTCCCCTCATATTTTTTCTGTAGATTTTCTTCTGCTCCTCTTATAACGAGCCGTTCCCCTTAGGAATTGAAGCATTTTCTGCTTTGTTCACATGTAAACATGTACAGTGCAAACTATTGTGATGTTCATGTGGAGAATAGAATAATAGGAGTTTCATTTTTTCGAGTACAATTTTCCCCAGATCGGTTTTTTGTGTTTGCTTTGGGTTTGCTTTCCCAAAAGACATAGTTTTTCGGGTCTGGTGCTTTGGTGAAATGACGACTTAATTGCTCTGGACGCCTATGTTAACGCTGGAAAGTAATCCGCGTCTCTGTTATGTTTCTGTTTCCCGTCATGATTTACGATACAGGATTTGTAGATTATTTTCAGCTCCTCTTCTCAAGCCGGCGCCAAACGATGCTACCAACACTCTCCAACGTTGGGCACTTGATGTTTGGACGCGTCGTGTGGTCGATGCGCCAGCTACCAGTTCCCAATGTCCAGCGTTCAACGTTGTTGCTGGAACATGTTCGGTCTGTTGTCGGTCTTTTTATTCGCTTCAAAGCGTCTTTTGTTACTGGAAGATATGATTAGAGGAAATAAGATTAAATGCTACACGATATGTTTCAACAATTGAATCAGATTTTTATTGTGTTCTGATAGGTATGCATTTTTATTGCTTATATATTTTAATTAAGTATCAATTTAAATTTTAATAGATAGTTATTTTCAAACAATCATTCTAGGTTAATATTATAATCGTAATACTGGGTTATGCGTTTCGTACTGGCTTATCCACTTTCAATTAAATTGAAATTAACAAAAGTGATATAATTTCTAATGCAAAATCAATGTACACGAAAAATTGAGCCAACACTGGAATCAAATGTATTGAATCAAAAATTCGTTCCACCGTAAGTGTGTTCAATGTGCATGCTATAGCTGCGCCAAAAGCATAGCATAGCATCACTTTAGCAAGTGTCAAAATTTGCAGTAGCTAAGTAAAGCAGCTGTGGATATTGGACAGCCAAGAGCTGCTACGGATGTCGGTTTTTACGCAGCTCAACTCAACAACAACAACAAAAATTTTTTTTTTTCCAGTTTTTTAACTTTAGTGTTTGTATTTACGTGGATCAGCTCACCATTTGCCTTGCACTTTGGAAATTGTTGAAACTTCTGAGTTTTTGCCATACAGCTGCAGAAAATATTAACATTTAACTGTTGCACTTCACACCCGCCTTCTAAAAACTCAAGATGAGTTGTGCTGTGTAAAAACCTACTTAAAACTTGAGTTGAATTTAAGAGTTCAAAAGCTCGTATTTAGTTTATAATAGCACTATACTCAAGTCTCTTGTTCATCTTCTTTGCCACCAAAGCACGAGAACTGCTTTTCATTTCTATTTCTAATCCAAATTGATGTTTAAACAGTATGTCAGCTGTGTACGCAAGGCCATTTTGCATTAGCTACTTTCTTCCTATCCTCCAGACTGCGAGCAGTAAATAGCTGCTACCATAGCAGCTATTCCAGAACCTTGGACAGCCCGACTGTCAAATAGCAAGCATCAGAAAGTAGCTTTTTCGTGACATTGGACAGCCAGAGCTGCTAAAATAGCAGCTAACAGCTGCTATAGCAAGAATATTGAACACACTCCGTGTAGCAGAGCGCTTGCCATATCAATCGTCCAATATTTGACTCAATGGTTGGAGGCAAAAGTTTGAATCAAACGTTCACCGCATCGTTTGGCGCCGACTTTACAAGTTATTCCCCTTCTGATTTTATGCCTTTTATGCTTTGTTCGCATGGTGGATGTACGGTGCCAAGTTATTGTGATGTTGATATGGAGAATATGTAGGAGTTGAATTGTTTCGTGAGCAATTTTCTCCAGATCGTTTTTTTTATCTGCTTTATATGCTTTGGGTTTACTTTCCCAAAATGAGTTTGTTTTGAGTGATATGACCACTTGATTGCTTTCGCCTATGTTATTTCTATGTTAAATTTTTGAAGTGCTTTCTTTAGCATTTATAATTTACATTAGGTGCGTCTTTTTATGTCTTCTTCGCAAAAAAACGCACCTGTAATAATTTTTTTGACTTGAATTTTTTGTATTGTCAGTATTAAGAGGGATGAAAGTAAATTATAACATAAAACTCGTTAAAATGAGAACGTATTGAATAGATTCTGTTTCGAAAAGTTAATATTTACTCGATTGATTTGGATTTTAAAGTTGAAAACCAATATTGCTGTGATTGTGCCATAGAAGATTTACTGCGGCAGTCTTCTTCATTGAGGATCTTATTGACTCTTCGCAACCAAGGCCACTAATTTCGCTCAGTCAACTGTTTGCAAAAGGTAATTATATTAGGTGCTTTCATTGCAAATTACATGAGGAATTTATTTTTATTGTGGCTATCTAATTTAATTTGCTAAAAGATGCATTATATCCTCAACTTTGAGCAACTAAAAAATGTTCACCATTTATTGTGCCTCTAATATGTTTTCAACTTGACTTTTTTTATAATTTAAAAAGAAATTAAAGAAATTAGTAATTTTGCTTTCAAATACTATACTTAATTTGGACTTTTGTGAGATTGTTGATCTTAGTGAGTAGGAATATCACTGAAATAAGCTGTTGACAGTCAATCACAAGTTTTTAATGCAAATATGGTCAGCATTGAAATACCTAATTGTTTTGTTACACGATATTTGAAATAAATCGTATGCTAAGTTTACTACGCGCTTCATAAGTATGCTTATCTATATGCTTATATATTTTGCTTGTGCTTCCCTAAGTCTGAAAACCATGAACCGAGACTGGTCTTAAACATCAAGATTTCCTACCGCAACGCTCATGTCGCGCTGAAATGTGCCCCAATCGGTGTTTTTACTAATGTTCGAAGAACATTAGTATTAAACTCGTTTCGCCGAAAATTCATATTTCTTTATATATATATATATATATATATATATATATATATATATATATATATATATATATATATATATATATATATATATATATATATATAATATATATATATATATATATATATATATATATATATATATATATATATATATATATATATATATATATATATATTTATATCAGCAAAATGATTTTCCGAGATAATCTCTGGAGTGGCCGATTCGATTAAGCTGAAATTTTTGGAGAACGTAGATATATATAGTAGGTAGGTCCACGATTTTCTCAAATTCAGATATCCTAAACCTTATGGCGGCGGCGAGCGTTTTAGTGAATTTTGAGGTATTCCTATATTTCCAAGCAGTGTAAATTTTTTTTAAAAAAATGATTGGAAATGAAAACTAATTATGTTCTAAGCTTGTCTATGATAAAGAATTGGAATTTTTGAGCCATGTGTAGGTGCTAAGTGCCTAAAAGTAGGCAAGGATTTTTTTTCAGATTTTGATTTGTCATTACTTCTGACAAAAACATTGGATTACCGTGAAATTCGTAGAGCGTATTGATGTTGGCTAAGATTAAACACAGATGGATTTTCAAGATAGTGCAGCTGTAGCTACGGCAGGCTCCTGAAAAAAATCCTTCAAATCATTGACCCTCCTCAAAAATTTTAGATTTTTGACAAAAAATTCAAATCGTTGATAAATTTAAACCTTTTTTCATCATGTCAAATTAAAATTTTGAAAATTCCGATTAGCACAAGAACGGCAACCCATCACCAAATTACCTCTATTTTCAGCACTCGAAAGTTCTGTTCACCAGAACTGACGACCGGATTGTCCGATCATAATCAAATTCACAGGATATGTTAGTATTAGCTAGGACCAAATCTGATAGAAGTGATTTTGAAATGCGGGCAATCCTGTGGCAGTGGTACCAGCTTGAAAAATCACTGAGAAAAAAAACAGCTTTTTGGCCTTTAACTTCCGATTCAGCCATCAGATTTTACAAAAATTCAAATTGTATTTGGATCTTACTCCATGTAACATTTGGTGAAAATTTGGCTGAAAAATTAGTATAGGGCTGCCAGCTGTGGTGATTTTTGTCTCATAAATCTTGCAAATTTGCTCAGCAAAATAAAGCTTTTTTCCCAATAGCTTCTGGTCCAGTGCAGAAATCAAAACGAAGTTCATGCAGTAAATGGACCTTAATGTGAACCAAATGTCATAGGAATTTGGTCTTTCCACATTTTTTTGTCACTCAAAGAATATTTCTTCGAAAATTAGTTTTCTAGCGATTCTGATGCGCTAGAGTTTTAAAAGATGTTATTGCTTTTGAGGGTCTTTCCATGAAGCTGAAGAAGGAGTGGAACTGAAGTCGAAGCTTCCCGGCAAAGTGATCAGACATATCAGCTTACGTCCAGCAGTGTGGGAAATCAATACTGCTGCGTGAGTAATCTGACAGGAAAAAGAAGTCTATTGTTGAGCTACTACTTGGTCTGGTTGGTGAGTTCGGAGCTGTTACTTGCAAGGCAATGGGAGGACTGCTTAGTTGCAGCCATTCGACCAACACTCTGCCTTTTCCATTTGTCATGGAATTTCCCCATTGTGGGTGTCTCGAGTTCAAATCGCCACCGATAAGCGAGTATTTCTTTTGAGATATGATTAGGTGAATGGCTCCGAAATCATGTAACAGTCTTGATTTTGGCGAACTACATCGAACGTACAGATATGCTACGAGGATTCGCCTATGGTCCGTTGTTTTGACTACAGCTGCGCCAAACGCACAGCACTTCAGATCGGAGACCACGACGGGCTTCATGTCTAGACTACTCTTAATGTGTAAAGCTGGGCCTCCAGTTTGACGGTTGAAGACAGTGGTAAACCCCCTAAAGCTGACTCTATGGAATTTTGAGAGACTGGTTTCTGTTATCAACGCAGGTTCTGATTTGAACGCATCAAGGAGGTATTGAGAAGACACATTTTGCGCCATTGAGATAAACAAAGCGCTATTGAAAGTGGCTACGTCAACCAACTTATTTATGAAGGGTAGTCAGCAGGTCAAATGAGTGGCAACCAGCCCCGCGGCATCAGTTCCAGCTGCCAATACTTGGCTGATAAAGTCATTTATCAGTCCAAGATTAACATTTGCAGGCTATGACCACTGTGAGGTTGGAGCTCGCTGATCAACAGAGCTTGGGGAAGCATTACCAACTACAGCCTGCGCGTAGGAGGTACCAATGCGCCTGGTTCGGGCCTGGTTTCAACGGATATTCTTTGCTTTGATTCTGGCCACCAGATCTTTTTATGCCGGGCAGTCACTATAGTTGGCTGGGTGACCATCAATACCACAGTTGACGCATGCAGATCGTACGTCGGCTACTTTTGGGCATTCACCATGTGTGTGACTCTCCAGGCACTTCACGCAGCGATGAACGACTGTGCTAGAAAAAGCTGGACTGCGGTCTTAAGTTTCCGGCCCCAACATATTTCCTCAATTCCCGGTCCTTGTGGGTGAGAAAACGCGTTATGAACTTGAACTTTAGGTCAGTGTGCTGCGCCAATAGCTTGTTGTGGATGGCCGCTAGTTCAATGCTCCTACGTAGGCCAAGAATGACAAGGGGCTTAATTCTTTCTGAGGGTGCAGTATAAATATTCGCAACTGACCACTGCTCTTGATGTGTTCGAAGACTTTTTTATGGTCTTAAGGGAGAACATGGGATGAGCGGTTTGTTACTCGAGATATTCTTTATAAGAGGTAACAAACCTAGTATCTAGATATTACAGATGAATTTGGAAATATTCATCTTTATCACAGATAAATTTAGAAACATTCACATATCACAGATGAATGTGGAAACATTCATCTGTGATGAGAGGGACTTTTACGGTCTTTTGAGTCAGGATTGTCTTAAAAGTAGTCTGCGTATGTTTTTCATGTGTTATATTGGAACGAGTTACCTGATCTTTTACCTTTCCTTTCTTGTTCGGGTTTATTACCAGGCTAAATTGCTGGTCATGATTGTGCGATTTGCCTGGGCCTACATGGCCTATTGTAGCATACAGCGACGGCTCACTGACACCTGTCACCGTGGTTGAAATTATCGTCCTCATCTTCGGTTGCTTTGTAGAACCGCTTATTGGTGGTAGTAAGGGCTGCTTGGCTACTTTTTTCGAGCCAAGACTTGGCGTTGAAATCGACGATGGTTGTCTTCGCTTAAACATCACCGTTGGGCCTCCATAAAAAATGTCATCTGCCGTTTCAGGTCTAGGAGCTCTTTTGAAGCGTACGGATCTCCTTCTCTAAAGTGATAATTTTGTTCGAACTTTGACCGGACGAAAAATTAACTGGCTCTTCAGCATCTGAAACTTTGGAGGAGTCCACAGACTTGGTTTTCTTCCGTTTTTTCCCCATTGGGGTTTTTTCTGGCAGAAAGCTCACTTTTTGCTATAAACCTAGCTGGTACTGTTTCTAGTTCACTATCGATATTTTCACTTCATTTTATCACTTACGATAATTTCCGCCAATAAAAGTCGCAGTAAAAGTAAACATTTTAGCAATAAGCGTTTAAAAGTAAGCATATAAAGTTTTTAAGATTTTAAATGGCAATTCATTCCCTCATGACTACTGGACTATTACCAATGTTACAGCACACATTGAAAGGCATTAAAACACGCTAATCTGGCCATTGACTAATGGGTTAGTAGATTTGTTTATAAGGAAAAGTTATAAACGATTAATAAATTTTATACTTTCCTGAAAAGTCTAATTAAAGTTTTCTATATTTCTTTATCGCACAAAAACAGTGGCTTTTTATCAAATTACCTTTTTTAGCGACCAAAATTTTAATTTATGAGTGCTCACGGCCAGAAAAACGGCTCAGGTTGGAATTTGCAGAATTTATTGGTTTTAAGAAGGATCAGGTGGGACACAAATTTTATAAATAAGATGGTAGCCCGGCGGCAGTGGTGCCGTCTTAAAAAATCACAAAGAAAAATAGAAACTTCTTGCCCTATACCTTCCGATGCAATCGTACGATGAATATAAATTTCACAGAATAGGTTTGCCTCGACGCACTTATACGATACGGATCGCTTGAACCAGGTATTTATTTTACTTTCGTACCAGCTGAAACAACCGTTTGATTGCGACAAAAATTTGGATTGAAAATATTAATGCTTGATAAAATTTTTCGGATGGAACATTTTTTGAAAAGTTTTTGAAAAAAAGAATCCTTTGGCAGCATTGAGTCAGTAGTAACAATTGATCGGAATATGGATGAGGAAATGCTCAAACCCAACAAAGACTATTGCAGTGTGTCAAGACTCTTCAAATCCATAAATCTCAGCCAAACACTAGAGCCTCTGCTGTACACGACCGTGATTTTGCCAGTACTCACGTATGGATCCGAATCTTGGGTGATAAGCAAAAAGCACTTTAACCTCTTACCCGCGTTCGAGAGGAAAGTCTTGCGGAGAATTGTTGGCCCCATATGTGAAGATCGTTATGTGAGGATCCAGAGCCGCTACAACTATGAGCTGTACACTATCTACCCATCGCTTAGATAGGGCTCGGTTTACTCCGGTTGGAAGAGCACCTAGCTCGTATGAGAAAAGAGCCACCCGCTCGGAAAACACTTTGTGGTAAATTTTACGGATGACGATAGTGAGCGAGACATTGTTTGCAATTGACGAGGATTCTTTGAGCAGGAGGTTGCCTTATTGGATGGCATCGGATTGTGATGGAGACTTGGTTGAGAAATTTGTTAAAGAAAGCCGCATCGGACCCGGATTGTTTCGCCGATGATGATCATGAAGTAAATGTTTAAAATGTTTGAAAATAGTAAGTATGCCGTAAGAGCCTGCAAGTTGTATTCAACAAGTTCTGTATAATGAAACTGAAAATTTTTTCTGCGAAAAGTGAATGATAAGATAAGTATAGATTACACAAACAAAATGCTTTCGAAGTATTTTGCAAAAAATCGTGTTTCATGATGTCTAAGAATAATTAATTTTACGCCATAATCAAATGAATTTTTTCCAGTAGTAAACTTTCTATCAAGAAGCGTGCAGGGAAAACCCAGCAAATTCAAAACACAAGGGAAAGATATGAATCGTTATCAAAATTTAGTGAATTTAATGAATTAAATGAATGTATTGATATCCAATTACTTTTTAAGAGTTTTAGTTCCTAAAAAATACAAAAATTTCTTCTTATTGTTTGTGAAGAGTCAATTTCAATCATTAAATAGACTGTAATGTTTCACATTGTAACTGACAATTATTTGGGCTAGGTTTTCCAGCAAAGGCAAAATTTAGTTGTAGGCGGCTTTAGATATGCGGTGTTTGTCAAATACCGAGCACCTAGTTTGGCAAACTTCGCATGTGTGGTTGGGTTGCTCGCCTAGTGCTTGCCCTAGGCCAAGCACAAACATTCGGGTGCTCGCTATTCCCGTAGTTTGTCGAACTTTCAACTCACATCAAAGTAGACGAGCACTGTGTCGGATCCCCGCAGCTCGTTCATCTTCCAGTTTTGGCGAACATTCGGCAATGTCTTGTCATTCCGCAAGCACCAAGCCAAATTACTTAACTAGGTGTTCGGTATTTGGCGAATAGGAGGTGTTTGACAAACACCTCATATCTAAAGCCGCCTTAAGTTGAGAGCAAAGATTTTTATTTCAATTTTTCCAATACTTTAAAATTTCGCTAAATATTATGTGTTTGCATTAACATTTTTCTTATGTCTGGAAAAAAAATCAAGTCGAAGCTATCATTATCAATTCCGTCCTTTTAACATTTTTATGTCTAAGGCGCCCTCGTTTTTCAATTTATTTCTTCACCTACCCACGCTGTTCATTTTACAAGGGGCAATATGGAAATAAAATTCCACCCCAAGGATAAAATAATTTGACGATTCAAGCGAAATTTCTGACATTCCGATTGTACCGGTCGTATACATGAACTCCATTAGTTTCGGTCCTCTTCCTTCTTCATGAATACTAGCATTGCATTACAAGCTTTCCACTCCCGCAAGTCTTTTGCTGCCGTACTTCCCATATCATTATTTCAGGCTGATTGTCAGAAGAACGAGTGCTCGTAATTTTTCACATTTACGACAATGTAACGAACGTTTAAACCGAATGAATGAATTTTTCTGCAAGTCGGGACTCGTTTTTACTGCCGGCAGGGTTTTTGCGAAACGATCGGATAAGTTGCTACGGATGTTATGCTTGGCGCTACCAGCACAGTTCTGCCCTGATTTTCATAAACGTTCTATCTACATTTTAGTACTTTCGAGACTTTGTGTTTTGATTTGTACTGGAAACATATGGAGAGTGCGTTTTTCAATATTGATTTTAGCATACTTTCACAAAAGATAGGTGTACAAATTTTGCAGAACGATGAAATAGAGTATGCAGTTTTTGAATCCGTTGGTAACTCAAAAATATAGACAGAACGTTTATGCGAATCAGGGCAGAGTTGCTGTCGTAGCTTTTTTTCTGAGATCATCAGATAAAATTCGAAATGGGGGAAGTAGATTTTTCGTGGCTTGAAGTGCATAAAATTGCAAGGTAGTAAAAAACTGTAGAAGGGAGTTAAGGGAGTGTCTAGTGATAGGTTGTAAATTTTTTCGGTAATGTAGTTTTTTTTACAGAACTTGCAAAAGCAACTGAGGCAGTTTATGCAAAGTAGAACATAGACAAATTTTAATACCTGCGTATTTATGCGTGTTAAATGTTGAATGTCCAGTGTGTCTGTGCAAATATTGGAAATAGTTGATACATATGTATATACATGACTGGTTGTTAGGATATTCAACTAATATGAAAAAGTGAAACTGACACTGCGATTTGCATAAATTGCTGGTGTTGGAAGACTTAAAGCTTAATAACCATATTTAACTTAGCGAAAAAGTAAATATGTTTTTATATATGTTCTGGAAATCGAAATATTTTGAAGGTCTAGACTATAGACTATAGTATAGACTAATCTCCGATATGAGAAAAAAACCTAAAAAACTAAGCACTGATTTAAAACGTCTGTGATTTTTGAAGTTGTACTAATAGAATTACAGTACATTTGGTTTGAATATAAAACTTTTTTTTCGACTATTAGCTTACTAGCTTACCAAAATATTGTCTGCAATATTTGATTAGAGATAGGAAATTGTTTGGATTGTGATAGAACTGTATTTGTGAAAAACTTTGAGTCTTACAATAATGTGTGGTAAAGAACAGGAAGAAATTTAAAAAAAAAAGTTGAAGAGGCAAAATCACAATAGCAGGTTATCAAACAGTATAGTCATCAAACTTCTATGAGATCTGTTCTTCTTCTGTGTGCTGAGCGGTACAAAATTTAAAAAACTTCAAGTTGGCTTTGCAGGCAAAGATTTAAAAAAACGAAAAAAAAACAAACAAGAGTCGATGATTTGAATGTGTTTCACTTACTATTTGTTGAACCTACATGGCTATTAGTACGTTTGTTAAGAAGCATGTTAGTCTAAACCTTATAAATTTCAATGCATCCTGTGATTTTTGTAATGATTTGAATAATCTTTCAGAAGTTATGGAAATTTGAAGGTCTTCAAATTTCTGTGTCTTTTTTACTCAAAGTAAAGATATACATTTTTTTTTTAATTTTTTTTAAACTCAAAGTAAAGATATAAATTTTTTAAAACGCAAGCATATCATATTTGAAACACATTGATAGTTTATTTCGTATATTGGTTTTTCGAAATGTTAGTTGTTTGTAGAATTATAACAGTTTTGTAGAATTATAACAATATTATTATGCTCATTGTTTTTAATGTTTTGAAGAAAACTACTACCAATGCACTCCAAAAATTAAAACTCAATCGGATTTCACAATCACGGCAGTAAATAACTTCGAAGGCTTGGGAAAAATTGACATAGAAAATTAATGTTAAGGGGGGAAATACATGTAAAATGGAAAAGAAATTGCTAATTTCAGATTGACTTAAAATATATATATTGTTTATTCAGAAAATTTATAATATTAAATCCTCAAAGTAAATATCTTACAGTAAATGAAAATATTTTTTTAATAACTTTTTAACTCAAAATGGAGGCGATGCGAGCAAATGAAAAAAACACATCAAAAACAGCCTCGTACAACTTAACGCCTTTTCCGAGAAACTTGCAACGTTCAGAGAAAAAAAAATATGCTAATGAGATCTATAATTCATAGGTGAACCAATAAAATTTAGAAAAAAAAATCAAATTTTTACATTAATATTAGATTAAAAAAAAAATCGATTTTTTTCAAAAAAAATAACGTTTTAAACATTGGTAAACTAACTATTTTTCCGAAATTACAAAAAAATGTAGGTTCAACGATGAGATAATACTCTTTTGTACATGTGATATAAATTTGAGCCGAATAGGTTCAATATTTTTTGAGATATCTTGTACGGAAATTGAAAAAGTTCTACTTTGAGAAAAACGCGTTTAAAGTTCTAAAGCTCCACCGACCTGGGGAACGCCACGCTGTCTATAACTGGCTATAACTCGAGAACTAATACGAATATCGCTTCAAAACTTTTTTTGGTATATTTTAAGAGTATTTCAAACACTTTGATGCAATAAAAAAAAATCGTTTTTGTTTTAGCAGTTACATGTATCTCCCCCCTTAAGTCTCACACGACGCAACCTGGATCTCATCAGAGGACCATTGAAGCATTCTGTAACCGGCACCAATTCAACTAGACATCAGGTTTGCTGAAACTGATTCAAAAATCATTCACAAGAACGCCTTCAGCAGCAAACTCTGACATGTTGTACAGTCTTGGCTGATATTTTTGTCAAGATCCGCTCCAGAAGTGGACAACAACCTAGATCCGAATTCTGACGACATCCGAAATTTAATTTTGCAACGTTGGTCATTTTCTCTTTTCGCCTGTTTTATCGTATCTTTGTAACTTGTCTGTATCCAAAGCCAATTTTTTGATCCATCTGGAATTATGCAATTCATCATCGCGGCACTACAGCCCGAATCGAGCCTTAGCCTCCTTAATAATTCGCCTCCATTCGTCTCGGTTCAGTGACCGCGTCCTCCAGTTCGGTGCTCCCAAAAGTGACCTGCTGTCAGCATCTATCGAGTCCTCCCATCGCTTGCGCGGCTTACCGACTGGCCTGGCTCCACTCGCTCGCCCCTTGAGAGATCTTTTGGGGATTCGATTGTCGCTCATTCGTTCGACGTGGCCAGCCCATTGTAGTTTTTGGAGTCGTATGACGGTAGAGACTTCCGGCTCGTCATACTTGGTATACAGCTCGTTGTTGTATCGGATTCGCCATCCATCTTCTTCCCGTATTGGACCGAGGATCCTTCGCAATACCCTTCTCTCAAACGTATTTAAGGCTTTTTCAAATGCCTGGGTCAGCGTCCAGGTTTCACTTCCGTAGCATAGCACAGGTCTAATAATTGTTTTATAGATGCGGAGCCTCGTATTTCTGTGTACGCATCGAGATTTTAAAGTGGGAAGCACCGAAAAGAATGTCTTATTGGCTAATTGAATCCGTCGTTTGATTTCGTCAAGCTCATTCCCATCCTTCGAGAGGTTCGTCCCTAGGTATACGAAGTTGTCTACATTTTCAAGGTTATAGTCCCCTATCGTTATGTTTTGTCTTATTGGCGTCCTTTTCCTTGATCGAGTCATAACTTTAGTTTTTTGTTCGTTAATTTGAAGACCAACTTCCTTGGCGGTTTCGTCTAGAGCTACAAATACTTCCTTGGCGTCGTTGAACGAACGTGACATAATATTGATGTCATCAGCGTAAGCTACTAGCTGTGTCGTCTTAAAAAATAAAGTTCCTCTCGTGTCAACGGGGATTTTTCTGATGACATACTCAAGCGCTAAGTTAAAGAGTACCGGAGCTAATCCATCCCCTTGTTTTAACCCCGTATTCGTCGCAAACGAGTTGCTCATATTATTCTGAATCAGCACTTGTGACGTGGAGTCAGTCATGGTCATTTTCACCAGTCGTACCAACTTTGCTGGGATTCCGAACTGTAGCATGATGTTATATAATGCAGTTCGGTTGATGCTGTCGTACGCTTGTTTGAAGTCGACGAATAATTGATGGACATCAATGTTGAATTCCCAGCATTTTTCCAAAATTTGTTTGACCGTGAATATTTGGTCAGTTGTCAATCTTCCACGTCTGAAACCACCTTGATATTCACCAAGAGTTTTCTCAGCGTGATGGGAAATCCTTAACTCTAAAATTTTTGTCAAGAGCTTGTACGACGTACAAAGTAGTGATATGCCCCTGTAGTTTTCGCATAGCAATTTATCTCCTTTCTTGTGAATGGGACATATAACGCTTTTTCGCCACTCATCCGGCATCATTTCTTGTTGCCAGATGCTTGTCACTAATCCATGGATTGCCCTTACAACGGAAATTCCGCCTGTCTTCAGGAGCTCCGCGGGGATACCATCGATGCCCGGTGCTTTGTTGGGTTTCAAGCGGTCCATGGCCTGTCGGACTTCATCCAGTGTAGGGGGGTGAGATGAGGCACTGTCAAGGTATGTGCCAATTAATGATGGCGATTCGTCGGGTGCGGGGACATTTCCGTTCATTAATTGCTGGAAATAGGACGCCCATCTTTCCTTCACCTGTTCTGAGCCACTTATGATGCTTCCATCGGCAGCCCTACATAAGCTAGTTCATGGTTTAAAGCCTTGCTTTAAGTGTCTCACTACTTTGTACGCTTGTCGAGTGTTGTTAGCCATAAAGTTGTCATTCACGTTATTCAGCAAGGTGTCAAAATGCTTTCGTTTCTTACGTCTAATTATTCTATTAGCTACTCTCCGAAGGTCGTCATATTTTTCTTTATTTTCTCTAGTCGGTCGTTCAATGTGGATTTTGTAGGCCGCATTCTTTTCATCCAACGCGGCTTGACATTCCTCGTCGAACCATTCATTTCTGCGTTGCCCGGCTGTATATCCCACTACTTTTTCGGCTGCTGCGTTCACTGCGCTTTTGATAGTGGTCCAAACATCGTTGATAGACGTGGTGTTAGGCGTGGAAGCTAGTTCCATTTCCAGAGCAGATCTATATTCGGCTTCCATCGTCTTGTTTCGAAGCTTGTCGACATCGAACTTGCGTCTTGAGCTTGCTCTGGCTTCATACGACAGTGATATTCGACATCGATATCGAGTCTTGACTAAGTAGTGGTCGGAGTCGCAGTTGGCTTCACGGAAGGTTCGCACATCTAAAATATTAGGGGCCCACCTTTTCTGAATCAGAATATGATCAATCTGATTAAAGGTGAGGCCGTCGGGGGATGCCCATGTCCTTTTATGGATGTCACGATGCGGGAAGCACGTGGAGCTTACGACGAGATTTCTGCTACTCGCAAAGTCGACCAGTCGTTGTCCATTGTCGTTGCAAAGGTCGTGAAGACTAAATTGGCCGGTGGTTCCGCGGTGTGTTTCCTCCTTTCCAACCTTTGAATTGAAGTCGCCCAGCAGGATTTTAACATCATTTGATGGCAGAGAATCATATAACCTTTCCAGAAGGTTATAAAAATTATCTTTCACTGCCTAATCCTTATCTTCAGTAGGGGCATGAACGTTAATGAGCCAAACGTTAAAAAACTTTGCACGAATGCGGATCGCACACAATCTTTCGTTGACAGGCTTGAAGTCGATTACTAGCGGTTTCATTTTTTTTGTCCACGATGAAGGCCACTCCAAATTCGTGACTTCCCGATGACTTCCCGCTTTTGAAGATTGTGTACGATCTCATGTCCATAATCTCGGCACCAAACAGTTTCGTTTCCTGGACAACGAGAATGTTTATTTTGTAGCGATTGACCTGTTCCAGGAGGGCTTTGATGGCCCCCGGTCTGTACAGGGTTCGCACGTTCCAGGTTCCAATAGAGTAGTCCATATTTCGTTTGCGTGGTCCAATCCAAGTATCTGAGGCGAAGTATTAGGTTCCTGAATAAGTGAAGTTTTACGGGAATGGGTTATTGGCCCATTGCACAACCCCCAACCTGGAGGGCCAGTCTGGTTAATGTTCCCGATTTAAGGCGCGGGAAACTCGCCCTCACCCTCCTTCGTTGGCAACATTCATGATCTGAAATGTCATGAAGGCTCCCGGCAGCCACCCGATGTGAAATTGTAAAATCACATCTTCGGGGAGGTCGAAGGTAGGATTCAGTAGCAGAGCTGTAGATGTTTTTTCCAGCAGGCATTTCTCGGGATTTCAATTGCTTCTTCGGTAACCAACACCCGATGACGCCCCCGTGGCCTATGCTACCATTTGACTGCCGGAATTATGCAATTGTTACACCCATATACAAGCAAGGTTATAAAAATGCGATCAATAGTTACTGTCCGATTGCCAAGCAACCTGGTGACGTCAAACTTTTTGAAACGATAGTAAGTGGTGCTGTAGCATTAGATTGTAAATTTCTCGTATCTCCCTACTAACATGATTTCACGAAGAAGAAATCAACTGCAACGAGCCTGATGATATTTTCCAACATTGTCGTTCCATTCATAGAAGATAGTCTGCAAGTAAACTATGCTTATACTGAACTGGCAAAAGCTTTTGTTAAATCGGAACATTCGGTTTTACTGGAGAAATCATCCACTTGCAGTTTCCCTGAATAATTTTATAGCTAGACAATTTCTTACTTACCTACTTACTCAACGTGTATCTTTGCGTGATATCGTATGCTCGCAACTCTTTAAATGTTCCCCACATTTTCACCTTTTGGCCTCTTGGCCATCCCAAAAACTAATTTTAGGCCTAGACTTGAATGTCTATAAAATATCTGCTAGTATCGCTCTGTTTGCGAAAGACTTGAAAACTTCGAGCTCGACAAAACCATCAAATTCAAAATTAAGTACATTAAGCACAGACGTAAGGTTGGTAACTTTTTTCTTGTCTACCCGAACTGTAACGGTGCATGTTTTGAGCTAAATCATGCATGAATTCTTGATGTCACTCTACCAGAGCTTAAACAATAGAGAGCTTGGTCAACCTTTAATCTAAATGGAGGCTAACTATTATCGAGATGACATTGTCTTTCCAAACAATTGTTTCTTAGGACTTTTGTTAAATCAAATTTTGAATTATTCCGAGTCATACTTATTATACATTAACCATAAGCTAATAAGTCACGCATTCTTACTAAGTCATCAGGTCGCTTATGATTATATCAATAATTTTCGTTATTTGTTTTACCGGTTAACCGAAATTAATTGACCGGTTATATTTGCTTAATGGTTTGATAAAGACCAGAAAAACCTAAATGATATACTTAGGTTTAGATGAATGCAGAAGCGAATATTACTTTACAAAGATAAACCATTTTTTGAAATTTTTTCAAAAAGCTCACTAACATTTTTTTTGAAATATAAAGAACAGAATTTAGGATCATTATACACATTTTCATGCAATTTCCTTCCATTAAAAAACAAATTTAGATACAAATACAAATTTTGTTCGCAACAAATAGTTTGATTTCTGCTAACACTCTTCTGACTTTTATTCAAATAACAGTTTAATGCTTGTTTTATCACTGGTGTCATGTCACAATATCGGAGATAATAAATCATCGACATAACACATCAAGCCCATCAAAATGCCATTTCGGAGTGGTTGCTTTCAAAGCTATTTGTCGGTTTACATATTGGTATTATAGAAGCTATCATTCAGCTCTTGTTGGATACCGAGTGTAAAGAACGATAAAAGAGAAGAGGCAGAAGTGTTGTGTTAAAATAGATGGATTATCAACGGGATTAAATTTGATAGCTACTTGTAAGCATCGTAGAAAATAAACATTATCATCGTTGAATTTATGGCTATGAAACCGATATTTATTGCCTTTTACATACGTGATCTCAAATCATCGATATGAATAGAATGTCCATTAAGGTTTGCGGGAGATAGATTTAGTCTGGTATTATTAATACAGCAATCACATATGATATTGGATGTAAAAATATAGGAAACGAGTTAATGCGGTTTGCAAACATTGTGAAATACTAACCATGATAAAGCAAAAGTGGAAGTTTATTTTGGTTTTGTGGTTAGTAGATATTTTTAAAAGTATTTTCGTAAAAAGTATGTAGAAAATTGTTTATTTGCAGCACATCTCCGCCAAATTATATTGTAAACAAAGCATGGAGTATTATTTCATTCAATTTATGCCAACATTATATTAAAATTTGTTTATACGAGAAAATTTAACGTGAAATAATTTTTCAGAGGTATATAATTTGAATGTTCTTGAAAATCAAGCATCGTGCCAATAATGCTTTGTCTCATTGTTCGTTTTCTATTTGTCTATCAAATGCACACATAATCCGATTTGAAATTCAAACAAATTAGACTTAGATGAGCACTGCAATAAATACGTAAGCGAAGTTACCAAGCCGCAAATGGAAATCCAAGATAAGGATGCTGCGGAACATAAATATTACAGTAGGTTAAATTTTAAACAGATTAAGATAATAAAAATAAATTAAATTATGCTAAATGAATTACTACTGTTTGAGGCCAAAGTAAGTCTACAAAAATCTTTTCAAAGTCAAGTGAGCGTGATGTGAATTATTTTGCTAGAATAATTCATTGAGTTTTCCCATAATGTCCTTCGAATGTAGCCTTTCATAGTAGTTTGACATGTTTGATGTTTACTCGCTAGTAATGCACTTACTATTCGAAAAAATGTATGACTATTATTTCTTCTAATGTCTTTATTTGTCAATATACATAGACCTAGTTTATGCGAGATCCCAATGTAATCCCGATTTGGGATTATACCAGTCAGAACGTCGTATAAACGGTCAAATTCGGATTTCAGCTTAAACCCGAACAGTTGGGTGTACGCCCGATGACTATGTGTGAGTGTGCAAATAAAATGTGTCAGTAAAAATGATTCTTCAACATGACGGGTCTTGTTTTGAGCAGATTTACACATTACACATATGAAATATGTGACGGCGCTTGTTTTGTGCATTTGGATAAAACTAATGTCGTTTCGTTTATTTTCGCAACGGAAGACGTTAATCATAAATAAGTGCCGCAAATTACTGCCGCCTGCTGTATTTTCCACAACATTGTGGAACGCCGAATGGAGCATTTTAAAATTTTCAGTCATCGCTAAATGTCTCTCCAGTCATTGCCTTCTTGGTACATTAACTGAAATGTTCAACGTAACCTAAACGTCCTATCTTGTCACATTTATACAATACACTTTCAATGAGAGTGTAACCTATTCCGCAAAACAAGTTTATATGGTTATACGCAATTCGAATTTCATAAAATCCCAATTCCAATTTTGCCCGTTTATACGACGCGATATTTGGGATAATCTCGAATCGGGATTACATTGGGCTCTCGCATAAACTAGGCCATAGTCCACTTGGACTTCAGTAAATTCTGACATTTTTTCAGCAAAACTTAACGCATAAAGATATCTAAAGCATTAAAATTAATTTTATGATTCATATCTAACAAAATCACACAACAACTTTTGTTGGGTCCAGGTGATGAAGTTCAAGCAAGATGAAGATGAAAATTCAAAACTTTTCAATCTTAATTTTACTGACAAAGTTATTATTTAAATAAGCAAATAAATCCACTAAAACTGAAGAAAATTTTCGCCCGTCTTAAAAAGCTCAGGATAACTATCGACCAAAGTCTGTATACGTTTATCTACTACTATCAATGAAGTTAAACATATAACCCTTCTTGATAGTTACAGGAAAGAGCTACCAGGTGAAAATTTAAATAATTAATGAAGAAAGCAAGTGAACATTTTTGAAGAGTCGAAGTTGAAAGAAGAAGACGAACGGAAAAATGGAAAGTTTGATCCTGATAGCCATAAGATTTACTCAGTAATTTACACCATCTTTTTAGTCTGACATCTTGAGAGAGGAAAAGGTATTTTGTAAATAATTTTGATGATTCAAGATGAAACATAAAGAATTTTGCTAAAGACAAAGTCGACGAAGATGTTGATGTTTTTTATGAATTTTTATTTAATGTTTTCATCATTCTTAAGTCGAACTAAGGGAAAATGAAAACGAATTACATTGCTTGTTTGTGTTAGTTTCATAGAATGTTATATAAATTTAAAAATAATAAAACTTTTTCCATTTTCTGTCTACATATTGATTGCTTCATCATTCATTAATGAATGATAACTACTGAAGTGAAAACATTGCCATTTACTTTTGTACAAAAAAACAAGATTTTCTGGTTGAAAAAGAAGAAAACTCAGCAGCGGCTTTTAAGTCATATACTACTTAACAATCATTGTTTGATTCAATTTAGTACATCGAAAACTGAGATTATTTTGCCTAAATCAGCTTGACACAATAAGAGCCAAATCATATTGATAACCTATTTTCCTCGCTGATGATACCTATATCAAAGCATCAGATGAAAATACATTTTTCAATTTAAATTCTAACTGGGCGCTGATATATTTTCAAATGAATTTATCAAATCAAAACTTATAAAGATGGTAAGATTAATGTTAAATGAAAAAAATACTTTGACTATACTTGCTTGGTGTTAAGCATACGTTCAATAAGCAAGTGTAGGAAAAGTGCTTCTTAAATTTATTCTCGTCGATTTTGGAAATCTTGACATCGATTCTTGGATGATTGAATAATTGAATTCTAGTCTCCAAAAACGTGATAATATACAGCATACTTTTTTTACGAGCATACTTTTCCACCTACCCTGGAGTCTGGTAGATAAGTTTGTTAACATGTTTTTTCTATGCGCCTCTCAAACATAGAAAAATCAACTCACAAACATTCCAAGTCGTAATCAAAATCGGATAATACCAACATGCCGTTGAGCAAGACGATACTGTTAATAGCAAATGTTTAGATCAATATATCTCAAAAACCATTATGGTTACAAGAAATTTTTGGAAATTTTCTATGCTACAAGTTCGTCATGCAGTGTTTTTCTGAAGACGTGACCGTCACTGAGATATTTGAGAGAGGTCAGTTTTGGTGACCTTTGACCCCGTATAAAAAGTCACGCAGCACTCGGATCGATGAGGACTTTTGACATTTTGTTCAATACACCAATACCAAGGTTCACACCAAAATTCAACTTTCCCCTAATTTTTCCGAAGTTTCGCCTGTTTTATGTCGGATTTTACTGGTTATAATGTGATGCTCAAACAGCTGCCACCGATCGTATTTTCTTGGCTGACTAGTCTCTTGAATGCTGTTTTTCGAAACGGATATGTCCCTGAAGCCTGGAAAACAGGCGAGATCATAATGACAATCACAAGAAATAGCAATTGATTATTTTCAAACATACATATCTTGATGTCAATAGAAATATGAAACGCACAAAGAATGAGAACTTATTATGTTTTTAGTTTTTCTATGATAAAGAATTGGAAATTTTGAGCCTGGTGTAGGCACTGAAAGTCTAAAAGTAGGCAAGGTTTTTTTTTCAAATTTCAATTTGTCATAGCTTCTAAGAAAAACAATGGATCATCGTGAAATTTTCAGAGCGTATTGATGTAGCCTAAAATTTAACACACATGGACTTTCATGATTGTGCGGGCATCTCTGTAGCTACAGCAGGCTCCTGACAAAAAATCCTTCAAATCTTCGACCTTCTTGAAAAATTTTTGATATTTGAAAATGAATTCAAATAATTGATAAATTTTGACTTTTGTCCACCAAGTCAAATACAAATTTTCGAAATTCCGCAGTAAAAAAGAACGGCAAGCCATGATCAAATTACCTCTATTTTCAGCACTCAAAACTTCTGTTCACGAGAACTGACGATTGGATAATGCGATCAACATGAAAATTACAGGACATGTTGGTAGAGCCAGGTTTGATCGAAGTGATTTTGAAATACGGGCAATACTGTGGCATTGGTGCCATTTGGAAAAATCGCTATAACTTCCGATTTAGCAACCAAATTTTAACGAAATTCACGCAGTACGTGAACCTTACTCTGAGAAAGATTTCATAGAAATTTGGTTGAAAAATTAGAATAGGGTCGCCAGCTATGGCAATTTCGGTCTCCCAAATATTGTAACTTTGCTCAGGAAAATAAAGGCTTTTTCCCTATAACTTCGGATGCAGTAACGAAATCAAAACGAAATTCAAGTGATAAGCATTTCTTGTTGCGTTTCTAATTCTGTAGGAATTTCGTTGAAAAACTGTGAAAGGGTTGCCAGCTATGATGAATTTCGTGATTTATTGACATTTCTTTATCGAGCGATGTTGTCATAAAATTTTCAAGTGGGAATGATCCTGCAATGACAATGAACTACAAATATTTACGTTTCAAAAATTTAAAAAGTTTGGACGATAGTAGCCCTAAAATTATATTCACTCCTATAACTTAGCCATTCAATCGAAATGAAATTCATAGGGTGAGTTAAGCACAACATGAAGCAGCTATGGTGCAAGCACATGATTGCCAGCACCAGACAATTTCAAAAATATTGCACCAACAGATGCTTTCATTTTGTATTCATAAGCAAAGCATTTACAATAAAATAAGCAACCGATATTTAAATTTTCCGAGTTTTGGAAATTTTTCGGATGGAACCCCAGACATAGTTTAATCGCTGAAACTTTCGATGATATCCTTGGAATTCAAAGGATAGGTTGAATAAGCACGATGATGTTATGGCAGATTTATTGCTGCTGTGTTTGACAAATGTTGCCAGCGATGAAATGATATTAGTTCCTTTGAGTAAGAAATGGTTGATATGATACTACAAAGAAGTGTTTAACGTCTTCACACATTTTAAAATCCCCCAAAGATAATTTCTTCGAAAATTATTTGTCTAGCGGTTGTGATGCGCTAGACTTTTTTTTACTAATGTTCGAAGAACATTAGTATTAAAATCGATTCGGCCAAAAATTCAAATTTCAATATATATATATATATATATATATATATATATATATATATATATATATATATATATGTATATATATATATATAAATATATATATATATATATATATATATATATATATATATATATATATATATATATATATATATATATGTATATATATATATAAATATATATATATATATATATATATATATATATATATATATATATATATGTATATATATATATAAATATATATATATATATATACATATATATATATATATATATATATATATATATATATATATATATATATATATCATCAAAAAATTTCAGTGAGATAATCTCGAGAACGCGCCATCCGATTGAGCTGAAACTTTCAGGATACATTGGTGTATATGCAGAATAGGTCCAGGTTTCACTAAATGTCAGTTATTGTTAACCCTTTGGCGCCGACGGCCATTTAAGTGATATTTTTAATATACCTTTTATTTCGTACAAAAATAATTTTTGCAAAAATAAAGTTGACAAAATAAATTTCGAACGTGTTTTACATGTGAATCGGATAATGTTTTGGAATTTTTTAACCCCATGTGTGCGCTGGGTGCCTAAAAAGAGAACGGGAAAATTTGAAAATTTTTAAATTGCGATAACTTTTGACAAAGCAATTCAATCATTACGAAATTTTCAGGATATATTGGTATTATTAAGTTGTAGATTTGTGTAGCTTTTCATGAAGGTGCTGGTAACCCTGTAGCTAGTGCAGGCACTGAAAGTGAAAACTTTCAAATCATCGTCCCTCTTGAAAAAATACCGCTTCTTCAAAAAAAAGCCACTCATATGTAAATTTTATGCTTTGTTTACATAGACAAGAAAAAAAAATTTGATATGGCATAACGGGCACGCCTGGTAACCCTTGCCAAATTTACCTATATTTTTAGCATCAAAAATTTCTGTTCACGGAAGCTCACGATCCGATAAGCAGAATTAATTGAAATTTGCAGAATGTATTGGTCTTAAATAGGACCAAGTCTGATAGAAGTGATTTTGAAATGCAGGCGATTTTGTGCCAGTGGTGCCATCTTGAAAAATCACTAAAAAAGATAACTGCTGTTAGCCCTATAAATTCTGATTGAATCGTTCGATTTTAACGAAATTCACACAGTAGCTGGATCTTACTTCAAATCACGTTTGGTAGAAATTTAGTCGAAAAATCCGGTTGGAGCTGCCAGCTATGATAGTTTTGGTGTCATAAATTTGAAAAAATAAAAATTTGGGAGTGAAAACATTCAAACCATCGAATATCTCAAAAATGTCCGTTTCCTACAATAAAACCAATCTGTATACAAATTTTATGCTTTATCTACATGTTCAAAGTTAAACTTTGGAAATTTCATGTCGGACAAGAACGGTAACCCTTTCCCAGTTAACCTATATTTTTAGCATCAAAAACTTCTGTTCACGGGAACTCACGAACCAATAATTAGATACAACTGAAATTTACAGAATGCATTGGACTTTAATAGGATCAGATCTGATAGAAGCGATTTTGAATTGTGGGCAACTCTGTGCCAGTGGTGCCATCCTGAAAAATTACAAAGAAAAAAAATGCTTTTTGCCCTACGAAATGTGAACGAGTTACCAGATTTTCATGAAATTGACAACCTGAACCTTACTCTAATCTCTGTTTGGTGGAAATTTGGTTGAAAAATTTGATTGGTGCTGCCAGCTATGGTAATTTTTGTGTCTTTGGTTTTGAAAATTCGCTCAGGAAAATAAAACTTTTTGCCCTATAACTTCCAGTGCAGTCATGAAATCAATACGAATTTCATACAATTAATGAAACCTATCATAAACATTATTCAGGCCAAATTTGGTTGAAAAGCCACGAAAGGTATTGTTGCCAGCTATTGTTGGTTTTGTGTTTAATTGCAATATCTTTATTTAGCGGTTTTTTCGTAGAATTTTCAAATGGTAATGATATTGTAGTGACAATAAACAACAAATATTAAGTTTTCGATTATTTGAAAAATTCGCTGCAGGTAACTTTATACTCCTATAACTTCGAATGTAATATAACAACGTGAAGCAGATGTGATATATTCTTGGCTTTAATACTGGCAAAAGGTTGCCAGCACGAGTCGGTTGGGCTACTTTTGTATCAATAAATGCTTACAGTTAGTATTCATACAGGAAACATTTACAATGAAAATAAATAACCAATATTTCAATTCCCAAAGTTCTGCAAATTTTTCGGATCGTAGCCCCAAACAGTTACAGTGCTGCAGGCACTGAGCATTTTCTTCATTGATGTTATATGAGATGCTGCTTTCAAAATTTTATGAAATAAGCAACTGATAACGAATATAATAAACCCGTGTTTTGCTCTCATAAACGTTGAAAATCATGCTAGTGGTAATATCTGAAACCTTCCACCATATGAGTTATAATGCATTCTTGAGACCAAAGTAAAACGTGGCATTTGAAACAGTTTGGCCGTAATAAGCAGCACATGTGGTGGAATATGCACTCAAAACCTGCACGATTCTTCTACTGTTCTTCGAACATAAGTGTTTCTAGCGGTTCAGGTGCGCTAGAGTTTTTTAACTTTATATTTGTACTTCAAATAAGACAGTTTCAAAAATCTGAGCACATAGACTCATTTATGTCAAAAGTTAATAAAGTGATTTTTACTGATTTTCGAAGAAAATTAGTATTTAACTCGTTTCGGCGAAATTTCATCATATATATATATATATATATATATATATATATATATATATATATATATATATATATATATAT
>OZ022263.1:86334648-86357148 GCA_963978885.1 Nemotelus pantherinus | reverse complement strand
TAACTCTTTCTCTTTGTCGATTCATGCAAATAACGGTGGCTCTGAGTGCGAAATACCATGAAATCTAGGAAGCTATATATCACAATAAGAAGTTAGTTTTATTACGTCGAAGCGTATGTATGAAAAGAGCAGTAGTGTTGCATTTTGTCATGCTCATTAATATGGCAAATTATTATTGGGCAAATAACATGTTTTTGTATGAAAAAGATTAAAAAAAAAAATTGATTGTAACATAATACATAATATAATCAGCTGTCTCATTTTATCTAAGTTCAGTTTCAAGCCATATTCATATTTTTTAGTTTTTCTCAAATTTCGACTTAAGTTTAGGACCCATATTTTATTGAAAACTTCATCTGAAATTAGCAACATATATGGCTGTTTAGTCGTTGTGAAAATTCGAAAATCGATATTTTATATGCAGTATGCTATCATTATGAGTGTAATTGTTAGTCTGCGGATTTGAATTTTAGCTTTGAGTTGTGTAAATGCAAACTATTATTTTTATAAAATATTTCTAAAGAATGCAACATACTCTCGATTTACTTGAGTTCAATCAATCAAATTTTGCTAACTGTGATGGTAATAGTTTCAAATAATGTACTTTCTCATCACAAGACCGTGTTTGATCATTTGTCCTTAACTGCGCCCAGTGTGGGCTATGATCCCATGATTCATGTATTCAATGAATTCATCAGCGTATGGTCTGTAGCTATCCTACGACCTCACTTATACAGCAATTATTCGTTTCGCGTACATTTGGTTTACGGTTCAACCTTTGAATTTCGAAAAGCTACACCAACTCGGAAACGTAATTTCACTAATTAGCTAAACAGGTCCTTACAATCATAAATCTTCAGAAACTTTTACCCATCAAAACTTTGCAACTCCTTAGGGGAATGTTAACATTCTGCTTTATAAACATCTTACTAAAGCTGGTGTACTTGTTTTGACTCCCGATATGATTTCGAATTTGTTTAGTTGAAGTTGGTTGAATGAGGTAGTTTAATCAAGTTGCAAAAGTCTAATTTTTTCGCACAAATTTTTCCACAGCAAATAATTTATAAAAATTTGAAATATGCAAAAATATGTAAAAAGGAAAAGTTTCAGGTCTTATTGGAAAGATTATAATCTGATGAAAATGCTCAGGGTCGACTGTGGCTAGTGTGTGTATGAAAATTGATTCAAAATCAATGGACGTCAGATTTACAGAACCTGATTCATATTTTTTTGCCCAAACGAATATTAACTATCTGTGAATTTGTATATGCAAAAACGTAATATATTCTCTTACAACGTAATGAGCTAATCTTTGTCAAACAAAAGTCTAGTTGTGTCAATAAGCTAATTCAAGGCTATATTGTCAGCACATATAGAATTCTTCGAATTCCGCAAAGAGACGAAGATGCGTAATATTTCCTAGGGCTATTGTCTTTACGTTTAACGCATTTCTATTAAATCGTTATTGTTGTATAAAATACAAGAACTCTAAAGAAAAGCATTGCAGGCTAGGTGGGCTTTTTGTCTTGCTTTTAATACTATACGATAGTTAAACATAAGGCTGCATGTAGGTATTAAAGTTTGAATTAACATGCAGAATGATGTCCTTTCTTTGTACATTTTATTTATTGCTTTTATCATAAGAAGTGAATATAAAAAGAAGAATGTTGATAAAAAGATGTTTATTGGAGAATTAAAACCTAGCATTTTCAAAAAAAATTGAAATAATGACTCTCATTCATTTATAACTATTTAATTAACTAAACAACTTATCTCTTTACAGATTTAAAATGACACTTGAAAGTTATATGCGAATATTGAACCAGCTTTTCAACCTTTATAAAAACTCGTTTGATCTCTTATCTTCTGAATTGATCCACCCACGCTTTAAAGAAAAATATTAAATGATTCCACTTTTCAACAATGCCTGTACGCTACTCGTATAAACTAAAACAAGTTTCTCATTGAGCTTTGCAGCTCCTTGTATCTGCTATTTTCTTTGCTATGTCATTCACTTCCCTCGACACAGTTTCGGCATAGTAATATTTTATGAGATTGAAAATAATTTATTTACAGGGTGGAGTTTCTTATTCGGTAGGTCCTTATATTAACCTTACTTACATTACAGATTCGATGTGGTTTTGGGAAAAATATTGTGTTCTTTTAGAACATACATATGTGATTGATGTGTACCTACAGTGCTATTCGGAAACAACTTCTATGATTTTTTAAGATTCTTTACATGTATCACTGTCGATCGTACTGCGCGCGAATTGTATGTTAAAATAAATGAATAAAAAAACAATCTCCACCGCCCTCCGGAAGTAAGTTCGATAAAGGTGAAGCGAAATCACTTAAGATTAATTTCGCCTTTTTTAAATTAAATTATGATTATCATAGCAATCTGGAGGGACATAAGTGTAGGTCGCGCAATATGTATTCACATAACACACGGACACAATAATCTACGGATCTAAGTCAAGACACTGATAGCGTTTATGACCATCGCCGAGAAGCCAAGAAAAGCTACCAAATACTTCTACGCAAAAGTATTTATAACACCGACTGACAATCATGAAAAGGTATATCACACATAATGCCGCGTTTACACACATGGCAAATGTTGGCGAGCGAGAGTGTGTAAATGGTCACCTTGTTTATTCTCGGCTGTTTTTTTTACATACGAAGATATGGAGGGAAGTAATTTCACAAGTTCCTCGACGAAACGTTCGCCATATGTGTAAACCAGGCATAACACTGAAGGACAATCACGAGATGAGATAGACATTCAATACCATTCGACGCACGAGTCGAATGGTATTGAATGTCACTGACGGCAGACGCACTGATACGCAGAGCAACGCATGGGTCAAGAAGCTTGCACGAGCAGCACTAGACCTAGGCCAAAATTTGACCTACATACGGCTGATATCGAGCAGACAACCGAACTACTGATCCATGAATTAGCACTGATCTATGAACTAATCAACACAAGGCTGACACAAAACAGGAATGACGGTTGTCATCGACTGCGTTGCTCAAAACTTCCGCGAATTAACAAACTGAATTGAATTCGCTGCCGTAAGCAAATTGACATCCGAATGTGATCGGATGAATGAGCTACGTACGTGAATAACATCAATTGGTATATATTTATTTCCTCTTGAGAATTGAAATTAAAAAAGTCTAGCGCATCAGAGCCGCTAGAAAACTGATTTTCGAAGAAATTATCTTTGAGGGACTTAAAAATGTGTGAAGACGTAATGCACTTCTTTGTAGTATCATATCAACCATTTCTTACTCAAAGGAACAAATATCATTTTCTGACAGCATTTCCTGTAACACAAATGATTACTATGGTCAGTACTGGCAACATTTGTCCAACACAGCAGCAATAAATCTACCATAACATGCTCGTGCTTAATCAACCTATCCTTTGAATTTCGTTTTGATCCAAGGATATCATCGAAAGTTTCATATATATGTATATATATATATATATATATAGATATATATATATATATATATATATATATATATATATGTATATATATATATATATATATATATATATATATATATATATATATAAATAAATATATATATATATATATATAAATATATATATAAATATATATATATATATATATATATATATATATATATATATATATATGTATATATATATATACATATATATGACGAATTTTCGCGAAGCGAGTTTAATACTAATTTTTTTCGAAAAAATTAGTAAAAAATTGAAAATTTTGAATTATAATTCAATCTGCCGATCCGAAAGTAAGTCGACGGTCAGGTTAAGAAGAAAACATTGCTGCCCTGCCTATTCTCAACAAAACTCCCTCTGTTACCGTTTTTGTGGTACTTCCCAACGGCTTGCTGTATCTATGGTCTCGATGCGATTCTTGCATTGACCGTACAATTTCAATGCACTTTGTGGTCGGGTATTCACCTGGATTCGCGTGCGGCCCTTGAAGCATTACCTTTTTCGGGCAATTCTCGTGTTGACTCGATTCAATGGAAAGTGTCCCGTTTCCACCGTTCCCAGAGCCCGTCTGATTATCCGTTGAAATTTCAACCAATACGTAATCTCGCAAAATAAATAAGTGGTAGACTTTTGTAAATTGTTTCGCGTTTATAGCGGGTTCTCGTTCGGCATCTGGGCGTCGTAGTTGTAGTTGTTTGTTCCAGGGTCACTGGGTTGTTCTTATATGGCCTTTGGCGTCCATGCTTCTTCGTGGGAAATGATCAACGGACCGCAAGCTCCTTTGGCTTTGGGTTTAAGCATCGTTGTTCTTTTCCCCAAACGAATTTTTGAATAAAAAGCAAATACTTGCCATTTTTAGTTCGCATTTCGGCATATATTGGCAAACCAAGACGTCTCTAGCCACTTCTTGAATATGCGCTTCTAAATATAAATACTATTTCTAATTTAATTTTACGTGTTGTCTTTGTGCTGTCGATTCGCTTATCCTGTGGCTTTGCCGTAGGAGAATGCCGCATCGGGGTAATTACGTTGTCCGTGGTGGCCCTGGACCATCTGAAGGGCTGGTTTACTTCCAGGCTATGGAAAGACGTTAGTGGTAAATATTAACTAGACTGCGAGTCCCATGGCCTGACTTTGTCTGGCCGCATCGCCACCAGGGTCGTCGCTGCTAAGCATCCCTAACCTACTGTTTATAACATTGATTTCTACTGCGCGGGTATGTTTTTCTTATATTTACAAATAGTACTGCTACAACTATCTTCAACGATATCATTATTATGCTCATGTTTTATTTTTGATGTGATTAGTGGCTTGATTAACGTTTAATACATTTGCAATTAAATAACGTTCAATGATTCTGTAAGACGGACTTGGTACACACATACACACACTGTTTATGATGACAGAGAACCGATAAATAGATGCTGTAAAATATTTAACAAATTTAATCATAGCGTAAAATTCCCAAGCAAACTCTTCTAATCCTTGAAATCTCCGCCTCAAATTGATAACCAGACAAAAGTCTGGGGACATGTGCTTATGTTATTTTATTTTAGTTTAACTTAGGAAAAATGGAAATTATTATGGATTTATTTTTTATGTATACAACTTGTTTGGTCTGCAAATATATAAATAAATAAGCATCTACTGCATTTAAAGTACAAGTAAAATAGTTTACTTCGATTTGTTTGAGAAAGTATTCGAATCCATGAATTTGGCCAAAGTCGTAAATATAGAATAGTATGAGGAAGAAAATATGCACGAGGTTTAAAGAATGCTTTTCAAAAGACAAGAATCGGTCATATGAAGTTAAAACTCAAACGCATCAAAATTTATTGTCTTTTCTATGAGTATTTTAAGAAAACATCACTCGTCTCTTACAAAACTGCTGGAAAATGCAAATTTTCATATTTTTTACCAAAAAATGCTGATACGTTTTTCTCAAACTTCTAATGGTGTTTTAGCTCCATATGACCAATTTGCGTCTTTTGACATGCATGTTTTAAACTTCCTGTATATTTTTTCCACTTTCATTATTATATTCAACCAACATTAAACAGCTACAAACCAACTTTTACTGCTCTCTCATTTCATCCAAAAGTCATCAACTACGTCAAACAAATTTAACAAACCTCCTGAGACTCATCTCTTGTTCTTCTTCTTCTTTTTTTCGTAAAGTTCAGCTTTCACATTCACTCACACACATACAGTCACCTATTGCATCATTATGTTGCAAACTCACCCAGTCGCAACGTATTCGTCGTCGCTGACAAAAATCCTTCTAGCAAATCGTAAATATCATAAAAGCCAGATCATACCCGTAGAAATCGTACATTACAGCGCACAATGATGGCATAGATGTTGTGCTGGAAAATGGCAAACTCACTCACCGTAACGTTTGTCGGTGCCTGTCGTTACTTTCAGTAAGAGCCAGAAATGTAACTTTCTTGCAAAACAATTTCAACTTGGTGAGAAATGAGCGGAATCATGATTGAAACATTTAAATTTCCCTCATCCTCTGCGAACGAGTGTCGTTCGAATAAAATAAGGACGTGTAATTTTCATGATTTTGGTCGTATTTTCTGTTCACGTGATCAGGTTGTAGGTTTTTTATTTCGACTAAGGTAGCTCGAGTGTGTGCAAGTTGTTCGTAAATTTTTGTTGGATTGGCTATAAATTTTGTTACGTCGAGGGTAATATTTCTGTAATTGGCATGCATTTCAGGTGAAAGCGAGGTGATTTCTGTTGGATTTATATGAGATACTTTTGAAGTTAAAACAGTCAGGATGTGTAGCTTGAGTTCTGTTTCAAGATCATTGTATTTTATATACATTTGGCTGTTTTGAAAAAACATGTGATAGTTTGATTTCATGTAAAATATTTAATCATATTTGATAGTGATTTTATAAATGGGGAGAACAAAGCATTAAAATTAAAAACCTCAAATTAAAGCATGCATAGGCTAAATTTGCTATTCAGTGGAAAAAAGGATTACTAAGTTTCAGCTCTAGCTCTAATAAGAATTTTATGTAAACTGTTGCTATGACTAGTCGTTTGATTATAGTTCTGGATATACAAATCGAGGTTTGATAGTATTATCGTGTCTGAAGAATTGTTTTCTCAGCTACGCAATGCAATACGTCTCGAGTGTCTCAGTCTGGAAAATTGGTTAATTTTACTTTATATTTTATAATTTTATTGTCAACAGTCCTCTATCACTGAACTTTAGTTGTATGTTAAACTGTATTTATTTAATTTTTGGGTTTGTGCATATTTTTTTGAGATAAGGAATTTATATTGGCACAGAAATGATTTTATTTCCTCACGTGACAATATTCCACAAATGTGTTTCATTTTGTAACCTAACAGTAAATAGTCCTCTTAACTATTCTCAAGACTCATTCTCCTTTCCCATTTGCGTAACCTGATCCTTATCACCCTCCACTCCTGGTTGATGCTGGCCTTAGCTTCCAGGCAAGGAATAAATACCCTTCTATTCAACGTTATAACTTTTATCAAACTGACTTGCAGAAAATGTCCACTGAAATCAGTCTAATCCATTGGAATTCATTTTTCAAAAAATAAGATGATGATCTTATCTTCAACTTCACTTCCGTTAAACGTCCTTTCAAACCTAATGATGATCCTTGGTTCACATTGATATTTTTCGATGCTCTAAAAGCTAAGAAAAAAGTTCGTGAAAAACAGAAGCAGACGAGCCATCCGCTAATCTGCAGGGATTCCATAGTGTACAATCTGATGCTTAAAGTGTGTTCAAACTCGCAATGCGTGATCTATTTGTTCTAATCAACTAAAATCTTTTTGTTCCTACATCCCTTCTCTCAAGTTCAATTCCTCAGATCCTGATTGTATATTTATTGATTATGTTATTACATCCAATTTTTCAAGCAATTCGCAATTTATTTGCTGCCTTTTTTCTTCTTCATTTAGAAAACCTCCCCAAATACCTCAATAGCTTCTATTTTCTCCCTTGCTTCTGCTCCCTTATCCATGTTTAGTAGCAATCCTTTGGAAGCTGAAACTCTAATACATACCTTAGATTTTAATGCTTGTTTCGGTCTTGATGGTATTTCCAACATCCTTGCCAAATACCTCTCATCTTCGCTCTGTGCTCGTCTTGTTATCCTTTTCAACATTAGTCTTGCATCTGGTGTATTCCATTCTTTATGGAAATCCGCCGATATTTTCCCCAATCTTCAAATCTGGTGACTAATCATAATTCATTTATTTGTCTCTTTAGTATGTAGCTTCCAGAAATACACGTGCTTAATCTGGGCTCCCCACTTTACGTGTTTATCTGAGGCCATGGAATCAGTTCAGCTTATTTTTTTCCTCCTATTGTCCCTACTCCTCTCACATTTCCATCCTTCATATGTCTTCGTTGGAATCGCGTAGATTGTTCTTCGATGAAAATGTTCGTTTTGAATTTCGCCAAGGCTTCTTTTGGTCAGAGCTTGGTTCCCAGATAATTAGAAGTGAATCAAGTCCTCCTAGTCGATCATCAGATTTTTTTCTATTCCGTTTGCACGTGTGGAAGTCTTTTTTCAATCGCTATTGTTGCGTCTTCCTAAAATGAAAAATGTTCTTAAGCTTGGTTGTCTCTTGCAATCTTTTTTAGCATTCAAAAATGTATTGAAAATTTAATCTTGAATTGCAATTAAACTTAGCTCAAATATATGTCGTCAGATGCAAATCACTCAATTCTTCACTTTTACTGTTTTTCATGTTTCATTATTATTTTTGGCAATGTAAATGGAATATATCTGTAGCACAACTTATAATAAATAAATTAGTCAAAGCTATATTTAAATCTAAGTACGGAAAATACTACAAGTACTTAAAAATATATTCAGTCAATCTTCTAACCATCCCCTTTCAATCACATTTTACTAAATTTGTGGCATTTAGTAAGCTTTTTTTCATTTAAAGTTCATTCGCTTTTTCTCGTTCTCATTATACGCTTCACTTAAAAAAGAAGAACAAGGAAAACACAGGCAAAGCACTTTATTGCGTTCGTTGGGTTTTTCTTTGCATCAATACTGAGCCATCTTGAATGAAACTCGTTTTGAAAAAGATCCGGTTTAATGCTTTGCTTCCATGAAAAGTAGTGAACTATGAGCACACTTATTTGCTGCTCAAAGAGAAATTACAGAAAATTTGATATTCATTTAACGAGTTTGACTTTAATTGAAAAGATGCATCTATTTGTATGCTGTGAAGCTAGCTTTTATATTAATAGTCAACAGCTCGGAACATGGCTAATTGTAAGTACTATTCTAGTTGAGGTATATTTTTGGGAATATCAGTGGAATGGGGTTAAGTGTTATTGCTGTATGTTGATGCAACTTGTTACCTCCTTTTCAGTAAAATGAAAGCCATTGCAGCTGAATATTAGGTAGACGTTTTCATTTACTAAAATTTTGACGTGCTTTCTAAAGTAATTGTTGCAGAATAGAATCAGGTTTAAAATGAATATAAAGGTTTAAAATGAATATAATCAGAATGGATTTTTACTTTTCATAATTATGTTGAAAGAACCAGGAGTCTTACAGCCTTCTGAAAGCTTAAATAAAAAAAAATCTCTAGCGCACCTAAACCGCTAGAATCACTTATGTTCGAAGAACAGTAGAAGAATCGTGCAGGTTTTGAGTGCATATTCCACCACATGAGCTGCTTATTACGGCCAAACTGTTTCAAACGCCACGTTTTACTTTGGTCTCAAGAATGCATTATAACTCATATGGTAGAAGGTTTCAGATATTACCACTGGCATCAATTTCAACGTTTATGAGAACAAAACACTTGTTAATTATATTCGTTATCAGTTGCTTATTTCACAAAATTTTGAAAGCAGCATATCATATAACATCAGTGAAGAAAATGCTCAGTGCCTGCAGCAGTGTAACTGGAGTTGGTGTTTGGGGCTGCAATCCGAAAAATTTGCAGAGCTTTGGGAATTGAAACATTGGTTATTTATTTTCATTGTAAATGTTTCCGGTATGAATACTAACTGAAAGCATTTATTGATACAAAAGTAGCACAACCGACTCGTGCTGGCAACCTTTTGCCAGTATCAAAGCCAAGAATATATCACATCTGCTTCACGTTGTTATATTACATTCGAAGTTATAGGAGTATAAAGAAATTTAGGGTTACCTGCAGCGAGTTTTTTCAAATAATCGAAAGCTAAATAATTGATGTTTATTGCCACTACAATATCATTACCATTTGAAAATTCTACGATAAAACCGCTTAATAAAGATATTGCAATTAAACACAAAACCAACAATAGCTGGCAGCCCTCTCGTGGCTTTTCAACCAAATTTGGCCTGAATAATGTTTTTTATAGGTTTCATTAATTATATGAAATTCGTATTGATTTCATGACTGCACTGGAAGTTATAGGGCAAAAAGTTTTATTTTTCAAAAACCGAAGACACAAAAATTACCATAGCTGGCAGCACAAATCGAATTTTGCAACTGAATTTCTACCAAACAGAGTTTAGAGTAAGGTTAAGCTACTGTGTCAATTTCATGAAAACCTGGTAACTTATTCACATTTCATACGGCAAAAAGTAGTTTTTTTTCGTTCTAGTTTTTCAAGATGGCACCACTGGCACAGAGTTGCCCACAATTGAAAATCGCTTCTATCAGACCTGGTCCTACTTAAGTCCAATGCATTCTGTAAACCGTATCTGATTATTGGTTCTGATTATTGGTTCGTGAGTTCCCGTGAACAGAAGTTTTTGATGCTAAAAATATAGGTTAACTGGGAAAGGGTTTCCGTTCTTGTCCGACATGAAATTTCCAAAGTTTTACTTTGAACGTATAGATGAAGCATAAGATTTGTACACAGATTGGTTTCATTATAAGAAACGGACATTTTTTAGGATATTCGATGGTTTGATTGTTTTCACTTCCAAATTTTTATATTTTCAAATTTAAGACACCAAAATTATCATAGCTGGCAGCTCCAACTGAATTTTTCAACCGAAAAGCTACTGTCTGAATTTCGTCAAAATCGAACGATTGAATCAGAATTTATAGGGCTAAAAGCAGTTATCTTTTTTAGTGATTTTTCAAGATGGCACCACTGGCACAGAATCGCCCGCATTTCAAAATCACTTTTGTCAGACCTGGTCCTATTTAAGGCCAATACATTCTGTAAATTTCAATTAATTCTGCTCATCGGATCGTGAGTTTCCGTGAATATAAATTTTTGATGCTAGTAAAATAGGTAAATTAGGCGAGGGTTACCAAGCGTGCCCGTTGTACCATATCAAATTTTTTACTTTGGCTATGTAAACATAGCATAAGATTTACATATGAGTGGCTTTTTTTTTTTGAAAAAGCGGCATTTTTTCAAGAGAGACGATGATTTGGAGGTTTTTGCTTTCAGTGCCTGTCCTAGCTTCAGGAGTACAATTAAATTATACCAATATGTCCTGAAAATTTCGTAATGATTAAATAGCTCTGTCAAAAGTTATCGCAATTTAAAAGTTTTCAAATTTTCCCGTTCTCTTTTTAGGCACCTAGCGCACACATGGGGTTAAACAATTCCAAAACATAATCTGATTCACATGTAAAACACGTTCGAAATTTATTTCGTCAACTTTATTTTTGCAAAAATTATTTGTGTACGGAATAATAGGCATATTAAAAATATCACTTCAATGGTCGCCGACGCCAAAGGGTTAACAATAATTGACATTTAGTGAGACTTGGACCTAGTTTGCATATACACCAATGTGTCCTGAAAGTTTCAGCTTAATCGGATGGCGCGTTCTCGAGATTATCTCACTGAAATTTTTTGATGATATATATATATATATATATATATATATATATATATATATATATATATATATATATATATATATGTATATATATACCTAGTCTAGCCATAAATATTGTTACAAGGTTTGGCAACCCTGCAGGAAGGAACCGTGATATTGCATTTCTTAAAAATTGAGCTAATCGCTATAGTACGCTTGTGCTCGATGCATTTGTCATCAGTTGAGTTTAATTTTTAGTGTAGTGAACATGGATTGGGGCGACAAAGAAAATAGAATTGCTGTGATTGCACTTCATAAAGTAGGAATGCAATCAAGTGATATATTTAAGACTCTGCATATCCTTGGTATAAGCCGAATGTTTGTATATCGGGCTATTGAAAGATTTAATGATACGTCTGGAGTAAGTGACCGTGAAAGAAGTGGTCGTCCGCGAACTACTCGAACACCTCAAGCGGTTAAAGCCGTGCACGAGAGAATTCGCCGTAATCCTCTTCGGAACCAAAAAATTTGATCGCGTGAGATGAAAATACCCCAAAGAACAATTTCACGTATCATCAAAAGTGACTTGGGGTTGGGTGCTTATCGTAGATCTACCGGGCATTTACTAACAGATTCGTTAAAAAAAATAGAGTGGAAAAATCAAAACGATTACTTTGCCGGCACGCAAACCAAGAACACCGTAAAATTTTGTTTACGGACGAAAAAATTTTTACTGTCGAAGAAACATTTAATAAACAAAATGATAGGGTTTATGCTCGCAGTGCCAGAGAAGCCTCTCAAGTTGCCCAAAAGGTTCAAAGAGGTCATCATCCAGCCTCAGTAATGGTTTGGTGGGGCGTTAGCTACAACGGGGTGACAAAGTGGCATTTTTGTGAGAAGGGCGTCAAAACGTCTGCCAAAATTTATCAAGAAAGTGTCCTTGAAAGTGTAGTGAAACCTCTCAACATGTCATTATTCAAAAATCAGCCTTGGAGTTTCCAGCAAGATTCTGCACCAGGTCATAAGGCGAACTCAACCCAAAAATGGCTTGAAGAAAATGTTCCAGATTTTATTAAAGCTGAAGATTGGCCTTCCTCTAGCCCAGACCTGAATCCGCTGGATTACGAATTATGGTCTGTCTTAAAGCAAATGACGTGCTCTAAAAGACATTCTAATATCGAATCCTTAAAGAAGTCTCTTACACATGCAGTCGCCAACTTTTCGATTAAAGTCGTGCGTGTTTCCATAGATAAGTGGCCAGCTCGATTAAAGGCTTGTGTAAAGGTAAAAGGCAATCACTTCGAATAACTTGTTGCAATTTCCGTTGTTGACAATGCATTTAATAAATAAACAATGATTTCTTAACATCTAACACCTCTTTTATTGAACAGTGCTTCAAAAAGTTTGTAACAGTATTTATGGCTAGACTAGGTATATATATATATATATATATATATATATATATATATATATATATATATATATATATATAGTGCGCGAAATAATTATATCCGACAAAGAGAATATCGAGAAAATTATTTGCTAGATACTGATTCAAAAAATAAAAATTTAGTTTTATGTTTCATGCAATGATAACAAAGCAACAGCGGATTGTGTTTTCAGCTATTTAATTTTTTGTAGCCAGGAAGATACAATATTTCAAATTCATGAACAAAATAATTATAACGGACAAATCACATAAAAATATTCATAAGTATTTTATTTCAAAAATTAAAAACAATAATTAGCACCAAAAGAAATTTTAATATTCTATAGGGCTTCTCTTATTTTGTATCACTTTGCATAAACGACGAGGCATGGAATTAACAAGGGATTGAAGAAAATATATTCCAATTTGATTCCATTCCTTTATAATGGCCGTTTTTAGCTCTAAAATGGTGTCAAACTGACGACCTTGTGAATAGACTTGTTGTGATAAGATACCCCATAGATTTTCCATGGGATTCAAATCAGGGCTTATAGCAGGCCATTTTAATAGCGGTATGTTCTGGGACTCAAAAAAAAAGTTTCGTGAACGTCGCAGAGTGTATAGGTGCGTTGTCTTGCTGAAACTCTCCACAAATCCTCTGCAAAAGTGATAAGCACGTCGTCCAAGAGTTCAACATACTTAGCTGAGTTCATTTTATGTGAAATAAAACAAATTTCAGACTTTCCCCGAGAGCCAAATGGAGCCCATATCATGAGGGAACCTCCTTGAAAGTTCCTTCTATGACACGTTTCCCGTTCTTTACGGACATCACTAAATATGACCGAATCCCATTCATTTGTCCAAAATTTATACCGTTCAGCAAATTCTAAACGTGCAGATTTATGACGTGGCAGAAGCCTTGGTATTTGCAAGCGTTTTCCATATGTAACATTTTCATTGTTCTTCAAAATCTGCTGAACCCTTCGCGTAGTGATGGGAAGATTCAATTGAAACCATATTTGTGACGGACTTAGCTTTTTCTGAACAGCCAGCCGTTTTATCTCTCTTTTAGACCTCTCACTGACTTGGGACGGACGACCTGATCTCTTGATTTTGGCGTAATTTTCGGGGTTTTTCAAGAAGTTATTCACCGTACTTTTGTCCATGTTCAACTTTTCAGCTATTCTTCTGATTTTTGTCCCGCAATCCCTGTAAACTAACATTTTAGCCCGCTCTTCAGCAGTAAATATTGTCCCCTTTGGTATTTTTATTGATTCGAACTGTAATTTTAAAAATCGCGAATTAAAAACTGCACGTGTAAATGCTAATCTTCATTAGTAGGCTGCGTATACCTTGGTCAACTAACTAGTCTTATAAATCTAGACGAATTATCAATTTTACACCTAGAATATATACTTCACGTACAACTGTCCGCTATATTTATTTCGCACTAGTAATTTGGGCTTCTGAAGAAAATTAAACACCAGCTAATTACAACGAAAAATTAACAAGTAGCCTAAAGTGCCGTTACATTGAGTTCACTTGCGAAAATGATATGACGTCATCACAAATAGTGTGAGACGATTCATTTTCTCAGAAATACCTAGTGATAGTTTGTATGTTATAATTATTTGCGCACTATATATATATATATATATATATATATATATATATATATATATATATATATATATATATATATATATGTATATATATATATATATATATATATATATATATATATATATATATATATATATATATATATATTTAAATCTGAATTTTTGGCCGAATCGATTTTAATACTAATGTTCTTCGATTATTAGTAAAAATCCAGCTTTTGCTAAGTTTAAAAGCATCAGATGAAATTTTACACAATGGCAGATGAGTGTAATTTTTCATGTTGCAGTTTGATTGAATAGTTAGTTCTATATATTCTGTATAGTGTTTGTGCATCAAATTTGAAAACTCCAAAAATTTGGGAAATAAGTTACTAAAATTTGGAGTATTTTCATGCTTGCACCAGCAATTATAAGCGCCGTAGTTTATTTTCCAAGGAAACTCAAGTTTATTAACACCAACAATTAAATAAAACTCACTGGAAATTATTTTGAATTTTTAATTGTTACCAGATCCAAGTTTATAGATTAAATGAAATCATTGAAAAGAAATTTAAGAAAATCAGCCACATATCTATTTTCTTTTTTGCTCCTTGAGACACAAGACTGAAGAATCAATATGAACTCAATTTGCAATTTCATCGTTGCATTATCCAGCTGTGTGGTGATAGAAGACAAGGCGGGGAAGCAACAACCCACTGAGAAGTTTGGTGGGCTCAAATTCGCAAGTGGAAATAACGCGCTCGATTTCTCGAACAGCACATAGCTTCATCGCTAGAAAATTAATTTGCAGGAGAAAAGATTAACGGCTTTTCTTCGCATAGTTCCGCAGAAAAGTTTGTGTGTCTCTATTGAATATTAAGTTTTACTTGTGACTATGAGGTGAATAGTGCAAATGAATAGGTCGTTCACTCGGCGAAATTAATTTGGTTGCCTGCAGATGTGGAAATATTGCTGTTTGTTTGTTTAATTTCAGCAAATTCATACTCGCTGTGGTGAATTCAATTAGTAATAAAGAAATTATTTTTTTCCCGAAATGATTGAAAAGCTGCGATATAAATTGTTTAATTGCGTAATTATCTGTTAAAAGATGTTATTTTTATTGTAGATAACCTTACACACAATAACACTACATACCGTCAACTCTAAGAGGAATTATTTATTTTAAACAAAATTTGAATTTCTAAACAACATTTGATTTGATTTTCTAGAACATTACCCAATCCTTGAACCTGACAGTCTACTGGCAGAAAATTCCCTTTGAAAAATTATATTTTGGAGTGCTTATTAAACACCAAGTTTCCCAAATTCAACCATCCGATGTTCACATTCAACTTTACCTACCGCCAGTAGTAACACTCACTCCTTCTATCGATCTGTTTCACAATCTTGCGAAGTTTGGGTAACAGCCAACAATGGAACAATATTTGCCTTGTAACTTCTTAATAACCATGCAACCAACTACGGTGTACCATCACAGAAAATATAATATTGGGAATATTGTTTTCGTCGGCCACTAACGAAGGATTGGTTGCACATTCACATTGCTCGGATTTTCCATGAAATGGATGTTGCTTGAACTTTGCGTAGGAAAGTATAGACATTAGTGGTGGTTTTTTAAGTGTCTTTAAATATAATTTACAGTGAAGCGACAAAAATCAGCAGGCAACATTGTAGAATTTATGATATTTAAGATTAGAATTAGGTTTTTTTCAAACTTTTCATATCTTGAAAATAACAAAATGTATTGTTATTTATGAGGGTATGATAGAAAGCTTAGAAACTGCAGGCCAGGAGCTATTTTTAGAAAATTCGATTTGACTTTTTCACGCGAAAAATTTGCTGCGTTTGTAATATATGATTTATAAATGTGTATAGGTAGGTATTAGAGCACTGCACGAGTAAGTTAAAAGTAATCGGATAAATAATCGCCGAGTACACGACTGAACGATGCGAGTACATACTCGGCATCGTTTCGCCAATGCATCGCCGATTATATTTGCTTCATGATTACGAGTAATATTCGCCAGAACCGCATCGTAGCATCGTGCAGTGTTGCGAGTAGGCATCGTGAATAGTCGTCGAGCTTTTTTGGTAAGTCGGAACAGGACCTTTAGGTATTGAAATCAACAGTACATATGTAATTCAAAGAAAAAAATGCTCAATGACATAAATGAAATAAAACCAATAAACTTATATTTTTTTTGGACACATTTGTAGTTTTTCTATTTCGGTATTTTGATTTTATGAGGGATAGTTGAGAGTTGCTTATCATTTTCTATGAAATAAATAGTTTGATCATTCCTGTAAATTTGAAATTTGAAACTGGCGTAACAATGTCGGTATTAGAAAAAATTAAAAGTGGTGAATACAAAACAAAAGAAGCATGTGGTAAGAGTGACGTGTGGGCCTGTTTTAAAAAAATTGTGAAGGAAACAAACGGTAGTGAAGAAGTTCAACCTTTTGTAATGTGTGCTAAGTGTGATCACATTTTCAAATACACCAAAGGTTGCAGTCCATCCAATTTGAAGAAACACCGTTATTGCAAAAACGCATGCGAACCGGAAAATTGTGGATCTACATCTAGTACAGACGCTTATGTGAGCAACAAAAAAAGAGCGCGCATCACTGTGAGTGACGAATTAAAGAACGTCATTACGGACAAATGTGTAGAATTTGTGAGCCAGGATCTCCGCTCGTTTTCAACAGTAAGTGGTACTGGTTTTAAAGCCGTAGCACGCTCCTTGGTAGAAGCAGGGGTGAAACTGGGGTCCAAAAATTTCGATATCGATGACATTCTACCGCATCCCACTACTGTTAGCCGTACGCTCCACAAAATTCACAACAGAGAATTAGAGCGCTTTGTTTCTGAGCTACAACCACTGTTCAAAAAAGGTAAGGTATTGTTCTCTACAAGTGCATGTTCAAAATAATAACAGAACATGGAGTGATGTTATAGTATTATATTATATAAGTAATTACGTTATACAGGATGGTGTGCAGCAACAACAGATATGTGGACGGAAAACAAAATGCAGAGGAATTTTATGGCCTTAACAGTTCATTATCTTGATGCGGTTTGGCGACTGCATAGGTAAGCTCAGCGACATAGCCATATCGTATATTAAAAACAGTAGAGCCTTGATTATCCGTTGTAATGAAAGTCTAATCCATTTTATTTCAATGCTGTATACATTACAAATACTATAAAAAAATTCATGATATTACTGCACAGAAATGCGGCAGGCAGATATAAATACTGCGTGTGACTTCTTATATGCAGGGATTGCAGATTCTCTTTGTTTAATGACGTTCCAAACTCGTTACACGTTTTCTTCCACTTCCACATGGTCTTGAATTGTATTTGTTTGTTTTGCATATGACAAGATCATATTCTTTAAATCAAAAGTGTGCCTTTTCTTTTTCATGCACTATGCTTTCTAACTAACAACCCATATCAACGATACTGTATAAATGAAAGTTCTTTTTCAAGACAATTACTTCTTACTTAATGATAGAGTGCAAATTACACAATCACTAAAAACACAACGTTCAGAAATTGAATTTAGATACTGCCTTCTCAAGGTGCCTACCAAACTTTGTAATAAATAAAGTGTTCGTCGTGCAGACATATTTTTAAAAATGCGGGTTCGGGAAAATGTTGTAAAAAATTTTAAATCTGAGACTGTAAATGCAAAACTATTTTCACTTTCTGAAATGACCAATAAGAGGTTTATACTTGAATAATTACTTTGTTCTATTTATTCTTTGTGTTGTATTCGAGTGCTGTGTACCATTGAATTTTTAAATTTCGACCAGGAGCAAAACGCAGTAAAAAAAACAGCTACCAACATACTTCGCGCATTAGAAGAGAAACTGACAGCCTTACATTTACGAGATACTGGACTTCAAAAATTGACTTTTACTACTGACCAAGGCTCTAACATAAAAAAAAGCATTGGAACAGTATTCGCGCGCTAATTGTATGGCCCATATTCTGAACTTAATTTTAACACATACTTTTAATAAGACAGTGCTAGAAGAAATCGCCCCTCCTATTTTACAATTATTTACGCGTTGTAAGTCGTTAGTAGAGTAACTGTCAGAAGTTGGACACGACAGTGAAGCAAGAGTGCACTTCACGATGGAATACAAAATTTGATATGCTGCTCTCGATTCGAAAAAATTTTAATACTATTGAAGAAATATTAGAAGGCGCTAAAGAAGAATATCGTCTTCATGGAATCGAAAAATATATCTTAGATAGGTTGATTCTGTTTTTACACCCATTTAAAGTGGCAACATTACTGTTTGAGGAGGATAAGAAGCCTACCATTCATTTAGTGCTATTACACGTGCATATTTTGAAAGAAAAGCTAATGAAATTACATAATGAAGAAGCAAATACCGGAGTTCAAGCGATTATTCGTCATTGTTTGGATAATGTTTGTGATATCAAATTTCAACCACATCGCATTCATAAAATAGCAGCATTCTTATGGCCCGAATATAAACAACTGCGGTTTCTAGAAGAAAATGCACGTGAAGAAATTTATAATCTTGTCAAAGATGAGCTGAATTTCATTCTCGAAAATTCTGAAAGTTCTTCTGCCACAATTTCATCTTATTGTGACAGCAATGAGATAGAAGTTCCTGCCAATACGTCGAACTGCATTGACACTGAAGATGACGTGCAGCTCTCTAAAAAATATAGAGATGTTTACATTGACAACGATAATAATTGGCAGTCACAAGTTAATGCTGAAATGGAGCTGTACAAAGCAAGCCGTGCCACTGACCCAAATATATTACGTTGGTGGCAAAGTCATGAAAAAGACTTTCCTTTGCTCCACCAACTAGGACGAAAAATTCTGTGTATTCCAGCTTCCAGTGCCTCTAGTGAACGAGCGTTCAGTTCCGCAAACAGAGTGCTAGAAGATAGGAGAAGTAATCTGAAGGGAGAGAATATTGATGCCATACTGTTTCTACATTCCGCAGGAAAGGGTTAACAAAAAAACAACATAAACAGTGGAAGAAAAGTTATATATAATCTTTACTTATGTTTGAAATATCAAAGACCATTTCTTTTAATTCAAAACTGTATACCTTTCTTTTTATAAGCGTTATTTTGTATAGAATAGACTGCTTAGTGCATACTAGAAAATACTTTTTTTGTTATATTCTGTTTTAATCTAATAAAGTGAATTTTCTGTTTATGTCTAAAGTCCCATTTTTCACCTTCCTATGGATGTCTCGTATAATGTTATACATTCCTTACACCGGGGCTCGACTAGCAATTTACCCTGCAATTTCCGATTGCAACGACTGTCAAATTTATGGTATGCAATCTGTGCGTGGGCAATTTGATGGCATGCAATATCATTTCGAAAATGCCTCTGAGCGAGAGAGACGTGCGCTGTATCTGAGCGTCAAATGCTCTTAAGGAGTTATTTGAAGTGCAGAGCGACGAAATTCCCCAATTTCCCAGCATTTCATACTCTGTAGACTATTTTCATTGCTCAACGAAATCAAAAAATCCCTTTGAATTCAGAATCTCTACGCGAAATAAACCAGGCCCACGGTTCAGCACCATTTTGAAATCAAGAACTGTCAAAATATTGCAAGGCAGATTGCCGAGCAAATTGCATACCATATTGCCTACCATTTATGGCATACCATAAAATATTGCATGCCATAGGCTGCCTCTACTAGCAATTTCAAATTTCATGCAATGGGAAATTGCTAGTGGAGGCAGCCTGTTAAGCATGAGCAAAATCTCCGCGATGCCGATGCCAAATACGATTACACTCGCCGATGCCGATTACTGTTGTACTCGCCGATGCCGATTACTGTTGTACTCGCCGATGCCGATGCCGATGCGGAACGATGCGAGTACTAAATTGCGTGACGAGTACGAGTACACACGAAGTAATCGTGTTAATCGTGTGATGAGTATTTGTACTCGTAATCGTACGATGCTGTACGTACTCGTGCAGTGCTCTAGTAGGTATCTCGATTTCGTGATACTCTGCTTACTTTTCGTAGTAGGTACTAGTAATATTAAGCATACTAGTTTCACTGCAACAACTTCTGCAAATGATTATCACGCACTTAGCAGTTTTGCTGTTATTAAAAATAAATCAAATATCAAATAAAGAGGTATCTTGACACACCAACAGTATCTTAGTAAAAAGCAGAGAACTAAAACTTAGAAAGAAATGATTTTATTGCTTTGCATGCACACATAGATAGATAGATAGATAGATATATATATATATATATATATATATATATATATATATATATATATATATATATATATTTTAATTTAACCACAATCCAGAAGACGGAAAAATGATGTAAAGTAAAAATATTTCCTTCAACTGAGAAATGAAAACAAATTTTTACAAGACAATAATGCTCCAGATTAATCGAGTGATAAGTGGCATTTTTTTGACTCTTCTAGGAATTGAGTTGATCGGGAGTAAATTATTAGAACTTAAATTAAGTACTTCGAGGAGTTTAAGTGAAACCCTCAAAAAAATTCAAGCTCTAAAAACTGAAAAAAGTCCCTAGTTCTAAACTGATTTTTGAAGAAAAGTAGAAGAAATAGGTAGATTAAGAATTAATGGTCCTCTACACTTGTACTTTACTACAATCAACACAAAGATTTTGACTACATCGGAAGCCATAGACTAGAAATATTTGCAGCGATACTACTCGCAATAATTTCAAAATTCAGGTTAGCAAACACTCACCACTTACTTTCAGTATAGGATATTTATCAGGTGAAAGCTTGGTGGCAGGATCTCTTAGTACTTAAATGATAAAAGCACTCTGGTTTGGCTCTGCAACCAAAAGTCCAGCACAAATGCTTCTCGTTCAAGCTAGTCTACCCTATGAGTTTGGTTTGGGTACCGGAAGTTTAAGGGGAGGAACGGTTTTTGGAGCTACGATCAACGAAGCTACTAGAACATTTTAAATTCATTGTTTTTCTTGAAACTGCTCATCACATGAAAATTATATGCAGCATCTGCTGGTACAAAAATAATAACAAAAAATATACAAGAAGAAATACAAAATAAAATTCCTGGAGCTGGCAAACCCTTTTCAGCACTGCAGCCCAAAGTATGCCATCTATAATTTATATTAGACGAACCGACCCAGATATTTTCGTGACATCGAAAATTCAAGGAGCATAAAGAAATTAAGGGTTAGCACCCGTAAAAATTCGAAATCCAAATATATATATTTTATTGTCACTACAAGATCATTATCATCTAAAAAATCGCAGCGTTCGGAGCAAATGACAAAAAAACAAAGCTTACAATCCTATCCTAATCTATTTTCGTACCAAGGGCTATAATGAAAATAAGCAATAAGTTTCGGAAAGTTTATCCATCCCTGTAATTTCCACTGTAGTCTTTGGATTGAAAAAAAATGCGTAATGCGTGTTGAAAATGACAAAAAAGTCATGAGATATTTTTGTTGTAGTACTAATTTGATGTTCACAGCACTGAGCATGTTCATCTATTTATAAACTTTGAAAATTTTAATTTTATTTTTAAATTTTCATATGATAAGATTCTTTGGTTGAAAAAGTACTTTCCTTAATTAAGATATTCATCCCAATAGTTACCCTGAAAATCTTTTTTCCGATTGCAGTTATCGGATCAAAGTGGTCTATGATTTGATATGACACAAGTTGTTTGTTATAAAGAACGCGTTCTACCAAATATACTTACTTCATCTACTTTCCTTCAATAACCAGAGTTTTTTGAGGTTTCTATAAGCTAGAGTTTTTTTGTGCTTTAAAAAAAGTAAAATCAAATGTTTGTATGTTGATTTCGAAATACATCCGAATAATTTTGCATTAGTTTCTAACAAAAAACCCATAATAAACTTTCTTCAGTTTTAAATCTTATTTTATCAGTTCTTCTATGAAGCTGATGAAAAACAGCGCATTTCGTGCAGAAAAGGTAAAAAATTGATCCGGACACTGGTTTTTTATTTAAACTCTAACTGTTCCTCTGAATAGAGGATAAAATAAATGGTTAAATGTCGTTTAAAGTGCAAAATATCAGCGAACATATTAGCATAACATTTTTTTAATTTTTAAAAATTCTCGCTATGTGATTTTTGCATGATTCT
>OZ022263.1:86272148-86329648 GCA_963978885.1 Nemotelus pantherinus | reverse complement strand
TTGTTGGTTTTGTGTTTAATTGCAATATCTTTATTAAGCGGTTTTATCGTAGAATTTTCAAATGGTAATGATATTGTAGTGACAATAAACAGCAAATATTAAGCTTTCGATCATTTGAAAAAACTCGCTGCAGGTAACCCTAAATTTCTTTATACTCCTATATCTTCGAATGTAATTAACAACGTGAAGCAGATTTGATATATTCTTGGCTTTGATACTGGCGAAAGGTTGCCAGCACGAGTCGGTTGTGCTACTTTTGTATCAATAAATGCTTACAGTTAGTATTCATACCGGAAACATTTACAATGAAAATAAATTACCGATGTTACAATTCGCAAAGTTCTGCAAATTTTTCGGATCGCAGCCCCAAAAACCAACTTCAGTTACAGTGCTGCAGGCACTGAGCATTTTCTTCATTGATGTTATATGAGATGCTGCTTTCAAAATTATGTGAAATAAGCAACTGATAACGAATATAATTAACCCGTGTTTTGCTCTCATAAACGTTGAAATTCATGCCAGTGGTAATATCTGAAACCTTCCACCATATGAGTTATAATGCAATCTTAAGACGAAAGTAAAACGTGGCATTTGAAACAGTTTGGCCGTAATAAGCAGCACATGTGGTGGAATATGCACTCAAAATCTGCAAGATTCTTCTACTGTTCTTCGAACATTAGTGTTTCTAGCGGTTCAGGTGCGCTAGAGTTTTTTTTTTCTGTAAACCCGATCGCTTGCTGACAAGGGCATCTGTGTAGGACGATAACAAACAGTGCTGGCTGTCTTGTCCTGCGAGTTGAAACAGACTAAATGATCTCGGAGTTTGTGTGTATTTACAAATGCGGTTTCCTGAATAATGCACTTTCAACCGATTTTTTTTTAGAAAAATAACACTGTAAATAAACGTTTTTCTAAAAATTTTATGATATTGACAACAGACAGCTTTGCATTTTTATTTGTAAGTTCAGACATATTCTTCAGTGTGTTCATTTTTATTATTTTTTTTTGTGGAAAAACGGACTGTGAACTTGTCAATTGTGGCTTTGTATACAGTCAAAACAGCTCACGTAAGACGAAATTAGGCAAAATGGCAACTCTGAAATGGCAATTTGGAACTCTGTCGTGTTGATTATTGGCCACAACAACTTCTTCCCCACTGGAATTATTTGGTGATTTGTCTTGTTCCTGAAAACGAAGTAAATGAACACAAATATGCGAAAGCTAGTAAATATACCAAACAAACCTGAAAAAATTGTCTGCGTAAAAGCATTCAGGTTACAGCATTGTAGCTCCCGACATATACAATGTCACCACTCATATTTGAACTCACCAAAAAGCACCCATCTTGACCTCACTGCAAGCAATAAAATGTATAAAAGTAGAATTCGAGTAAGTGTCGAGGCGACCACTTTAGGGTCTCCTGATTACACCATGTATAAGTTCCATATCTTTCAACTTTCATCAATAAATTGGCATCCAACTGGACGCTATCACCACCACTACTATACCGTCAGTCAAAAAAGCCAGGCTTAGTTGAACACTACTTTGCAGATGACAACTGAGCAGCTCCCAACGGGAAAAATAATGCTTACGGGTATATTCGGTAAGCATTTCGCGTAATGCGTGTAAGCATTACCGGACCATTACGTGTTGTTTCTTTTTAACATTGCATGTCCTAGGCTGGAAAGATTTATACAAGGGGAAACTTATGCTTATACTTGGTTAACTACATATACTTGGTTTTACTAATTACGAATACTAATTTTCAATTTTCTCCAGTGAGACCTGCCGTTTTCAGAACGTTTTTAATTTTATACTTGTCGAGTATGGTGAGAAACAATCTGTGTTATAGATTTTCACACTAACTAGTTTATTTGATTATAAAAGGAACGTAGTTAAACACAACTATTTGACTTTATAGAGTTTTGGTAGCAAAGAAAAAGAGAGGATGCTTGACATTAAGGCAAAATATGTAGTTTTAAACAAATACCCACAAGAATTTAAAGATATTTGAGACTAAAGAAAACTTAAAAATGTATGCAAATGGGATCTAAATATTATTATTGGATATTTAAAAAATGTACAAATTCATTGCTTAACACTCGCGGATTTTTTTCAGTCTTGAGTACATAGAATTCTACCTCCCCAAAGTTTAAGTTCCACAAATTATTCATAATTTGCATTCATTCAAATGTCTAATCGCCTGTGAAAAGAACTGTCCGTTTTCGTTTATTCAGAAAATATATAACTGACGCATGGCTCAGAATTAATGTCCGACCGAAAGTTCGGTTTCGGTTTCGGTTTCGGCCGAGTTTCGGCCAAAAATCAAGTTTCGGCGGCAGTTTCGGTTTCGGCCAAAATTGGCCGAAACTTTTGCCGAAACCGAAACTAATTTCGGAAGTTGTCGTGCGCCGTTCGGATAGCTCTGTGGCAACACAACTTAGTCAGTGCGTTATCGCCCGACGCAAACATTCTTTAGAGGTTATGTTTTGATGGAACTGATTACATGTAAGTTTTTGTTTCGTTTCTGTACTTGAATGATTTATATAGTTAAATATTGAGTCAGTAACTTTGTTTTGTTATTATTAACAAATCAAGTCGCATGTAAAACAGAGATTGTAAATGAAAAATCCGAAGTGTTTAATTTGTTAAATTACGTTATATAGGTAAACTTATTTCAAGATTTATTTTTCATTCCGATGACCTATTGATGTAGTTTTGCTGTATTAGGGTTATTATTACAGTTTTATTTTTATTTTTAATTGTTCCAGACTAAAATGTCGCAAAGAGAAAAAAATCCGATTTGGCAGTACTTCGACAAAAGTATCAGTGAAACATCAAAAGCTGTTTGCAAGATATGTAGCAAGTCCTATTCGTTAGGAAGCCACGAACCAAAAAAACAAACATTACACGGACTGAAGCTGCATTTATCAAAATTTCATGACAAGGAATACAGGCAAGTACTAAAACGTTTATCAGAATTAAACGATTTCAAAAGTGAAGCAAAATTGAAGCGAACAGACTTAAGCATATCATTGCAACAATCGAGCTCAGATCAGTCGACTCTTGTTCAGACAACCATTCCAAGTTTGACCTCTAAACCTAAAGTTGTACTGTGGCCTGATGATCATGAAATTACAAAAAGGATTGACAAAACTATAATGGATCTCATAATCGTGGACATCCTGCCTTATACTTTGGTGGAAGGTGAAGCATTCCGCCGACTTAATTTATCTGATCCTCAAGGAGTTCGCAAATATCGGTTGAAATCTGAAAAATATTTTAGAACGTCACTTATGCCCAAAACATATGAAAGAATTAGATTAAAAGTACAGGATTTATTGGCACAGAGTAAGTGGGCGAGTGCTACTACCGACATTTGGACCAACGCATGTAAAACATGTTCACTTCTCAGTTTCACAGCTCATTTCATCATAAATGATAAACGTCTCAAAGTGATTTTAGGAGCATGTGTGCTAGAACAAAACCATACCAGTCAATATATCGAACAAAAATTTACAGATATGGTAAACGAATGGGGTTTACAAGGCAAGATTTTTCTAGTCCTACGTGACAATGCCGCTAACATGATTCGCGCAATGCGTGATCAATATGAATCTATAGGATGTGTCGCACATACGCTTCAGCTTGTCATAAAACAAGCGCTATTTTCACAAGACGAAATAAAAGACCTCTTACAGAAATGTAGAAAAATCGTCGGCCATTTCCATCACAGTGAGCCAGCAACCAGGAAATTGACGGAATGTCAAAAACAATGCGGATTGCCAGAACATGCCTTGGTGCAAGACATTGATGTGAGATGGAACAGCACGTATTTGATGCTGCAAAGACTTTTGGAACAAAAAAATGCAGTTAACTTATACTGTGTTGAACATGGTAAGGTTGATTCTCTTCAATCTAATGAATGGGTCATTGTAAAGAACCTCACATCCGTGTTGACATTTTTTTATGAAGCCACTCTTGAGTTATCATTTGATAATGCATGCATTTCGATTGTCATACCTTTGATATCGTTATTAAACCGGAAATTGCAAGTTCGCTGTGAAAGAGACAACGATATGATGATCAACATGAAAAATTCACTATACGAGTCCATGAACATCAGATTTTCGTCATTGAAAAAACTCCCTTCGTTGATGGTAGCTACAATATTGGACCCAAGGTTCAAGTCTAAATACCTTAATTCCAATGAAGTGGACATTGCTGCTACAGAGCTAATATCTTTCTTGACTGAGTCTGAAGTCAGCATACAATCATCCCGCAGCACTGATAACGCCAATGTTTCTTCGGCTTCCACCACATGCGTCTCGCAAGCTCACCACATACAGCAAGAAAAAGAGAGTCTTTGGGATGTGCACGATATAACGTCTAGTCAAACAGAGACCACAGAATCTGAAGACATAAAACACTTTTTGAAAGAAAAGATTCAGTCTTACCTGTCGGAGCCATTATTAAAACGCAATGCTGACATATACAGTTATTGGAACAGCAGTCCATATCCTATATTAAGAAGTGCAGTTTTAAAATACCTTTCAGCTCCACCTACCAGTGTCCCGAGTGAGCAACTGTTCAGTGCTGCTGGCCAAATATACTCGGATCGTCCCAATAATTTACGTGGCGAAAACGTAGACAAACTGCTTTTCTTGGCGTACAATATAAGACTTTTTAATTATGAATATTAATAATACGAAAAACCAAAAAAGTAACCCTAAATATAAGATATTTAGAAGTTTTTTTTTTTTGATTTTATAACTGTTTTCAACTTAAATGTTTACTGTAGTTTAGTAGTGCGTTACTTAATTCAAAATGTAAGTATGACTGTCCTACTAATTGTGATCTAGGTATCTTTGTTAATTCTAAATGTGTGATTTGATTATCTTTGTTGAGACTGGAACTAAGAGTCTAATAGTAATATTATTTAGTAATTATTATTTTTATATAAGAGGTACCTAAAAGAGATTGATGATTCTTCTAAGTAGAAATACAAACCAAAGTATTAATTAATAAGATTTCAAAATACCAATACTTAGTATGTAATGAAACAGTAACAATTAGTGATTTGATTATTGATAACTGATAAACATTTTGCTATGAGAACTTAATTTGAATAAATAATAAAAATATTATTAATATTTTTTATATTATAATAAATAAATGATTACAACAAAATAAATATACTGTGTTTCCATTTCATGTCCTAATTAATGCAGAATAATGAGTAAAATGCACCAAATTTCAGTATTTTAAGTTTTAAGGAATTTTATACTTGACCACGTGAGTTTCGGTTTTGGTTTCGGTTTCGGCCGAAACTAAAGCCACGGCCGAATATTCGGTTTCGGTTTCGGTTTCGGCCGGAAAACCAGTTTCGGTCGGACTCTACTCAGAATATCAAATAATTTCAATTTCGCCAGGATTATCCTTGGTGACACATACTCCTTTCGTTTTCTCTTCCATTTGCAGACAACAGACTTGTTTTCATGGCATCGAAGGTTTCTATTGTTGTTAACACAGCTTCTAATGTCGCCATTTTCCATGTTCAAACACTACATTATGCACACATTCCATTCGAAGATTTGGTAAAAACTTCGTGTCACGTATCAACAGCAAAACGTGACATGTTATCTGAATTTCAAAATATCTGAATGCTTGTGTATAGGATGAACTGAGAGAAAAAAACAAATAATAATAAAATAACAGATGCTGATATGATTTCTGTCGCAGTGAAAATATGTTGAGAATGATGGTGTGTTAGTGGAAATTGAAACTGAGATTGATATTCTGGGAAGAAAAGTTGTGTGAATGAGCAAATGAGTTTGTATGATTTGTTGCTATGAGCTTCATGTCAATTGATAATTGCTGTTTTAAATACCGCGTATTTGCATCATTCTCTAAAATTATATAGTATGTTTGACCGAAAGACACTGAATGTTTCTTAGCTTCAACCCGGCATACCTTTTGAAGATCTTCAGTCGCCATTTGAAGCATAAACTTACATTGAAGCTATTTTTACAATAATAAATCGTTGGAAATGAAATAATAGCTTGAAAACGACTCTTTTTAAATATCCACATGACGCCCAGGCTGGGCGCCAGAGGATTTTCATCATATTAGGCTCTTGGTTATCCTAATGAAGCGATTAGAATTACTTGAAGCAAAATTATACACGCAAATATCAAAATCATGGACTTTAATAGATTTAAAGTCAACAAAAGCTCATATCTTATTTCAAAACTTTTGAACAAATTAATAATTAAGGCTAATAGTCTTTGAATATTTTTCAATAAATCGTGAGAATATAGAAGAATTTATGATTGTGTTGGTTCTGAAAATTGAGAAAGTCTACAACTCAGATCATTTGACAGCTGAATTCTAGCTAAATCTTTCACCAGCGAACCTTGATTAGATACATTCATTTCCATGAAATTTTTCTCATTTCTCTACACTTGTTGTATAGCTTGAGATCTTCACATTCTGAAAGCTTACCAAAGCTCCAAGTATGACACTTACTCAACTCACATTGTTTTTATTGAGTTTTTTGTTGTTGACATTCAGCCTGTTTGAAAAGTTGGATAGCTCTTAACCTTCCAAGCGTAGAGCATGAAAGTCGTTCAGTATTAAAAGAAAATAAAAAGCTGCAAAAATTCAGAAAAAGTTCACAATTTCTTCTTTGAGTTTGTGTTTCTTCGTAGGCTGTAACTAAATTCATTCGAAGACCACCAAGCAAAAAACAATTGTTTTAAAGAAAAAGTAGAGAAATCAGGTCAAAGTAAGTGAGCTGTTTATTGCGATATGAATGAAAGTGCAAAGTGCTTAGTCCTTAGGAAAAAAATATTGCTTTTACTTGATAACTTTGTCCTAGTTTGCTTTTATACACAAAAAATTACAAATCAAATAAATTTGTGTCAAAGTTGTTTGGAATTTCTACCATGAAACTAGTTACCAACGAATTTGTAAATAATTTAATAAATTAACACATACCACTGCTGTAGCTACTTACATAGATAATGGATCCATTTCAAAAATTACTTGATATATTTGAATTTAGCTGCTCAAAAACAAGCATTTTGTTTAACATTTCAATAAACATAATACAATTTTGCCATTCAGGAAGTGTTTTTCCCAGTTTTTCCACTTTGATATGCATTCAAAGCATCATTTTTCTGTTCCTATTTTAACTGAAAATATAGCGAGGTCTCGATTTAAACTGCATTAATTCTTATCATAATGATATCATGTGTACAAAATCATATGAAACATTCAACTTTGACACCAAAGATATTGCCTTCATCAGTGTACACCTGAGTAGCTTAACTAATGCAATCATAGATTACAGCACCAACAATTCATGATTGCCAGGGACGACACTATTACGATGATGAAAGCTGTGTCACAAGAAACGGACCCGTCGTATTCCCAGCATTAGCCGTATCCACCGTTACAATCAGCCCGATTCTTATTGCCTGTTATCCTCAAAGCAATTTAAGCTACTTTTTATCCTTTTTAGCACTTGAATACATTACAGTAACAATAGAGTCTGTCTGCTGACTCGGTGCTCGTGAAGTTGAATATATGCAGGTATCGACATCGCTCCATCGTTATTAGTATGTAGCATGGCATGGCCTTGCGAAGCTGGGGTTGTGTGCACTGGCAGCGTTATTTTCAAATTATGCGCATGAAAGTCTGTGTTCAGTAGTCCCAAGAGGTCAATTGAAATTTTCTCTATGGTTGCGTGTTTCCGGATTATATAGAAGGATATTGTTAGTAACAAGCAGTGTAGGCTTGATGTAAAGTGATTTCGATATCAAAAGTGTTTTCGTTGGCTTCGCTTTGAAATGGTCTGTACTTGAATAAATTCAATCATTTTATTCAATAAATCTGCATGCCAATGAGTATTGGTGGATGGTTATTATTTCCTGTTAATAGCATATTGCTGCACTAATTATACATAAACTGATCACATCGACACTGACTTAATGATTCTTGTTGATTTTCAATTACACATTGTTGAAAATAAAATTGATGTTATTCGTAAATTATTCCCCGAACACAACAATGGATTATACGTGGATTATATACTTTTTTTTTAAGCTAGAGATTTTGAGGCTAACTACTTTTTTTTGTAAGTTAGAGATTTTGAGGTTAACAGGATGACAATTTCAGCTTTTAATGTTAAAAAACTAAAAAAATAATTTATTTCAAATATACCATAGTTGTTAGTTTTCTTCCATTGCATAGTTATTAGATTTCTATACTAGATATAATTATTCCCAACAAACTCACAGACTTTAGAGCGAATATTAGTTTAAAGCAACGTGTAAAGATAATTTTCTCACTAATTGTCTACGATTTCACAAGTATTCTGCAAGTGAATGCACGAATATTTGCATTATTGCCTAGTCTAAGGTCTTTTGACTCAACCAATCGACTCAAATCTGCGCATTAAATTTTTCCATTAATCGAAATTGTCGAAAATACTGTACATTGGCCCCAATTACTAATATAAACAAAAAGCATTCTTAAAGAGTCAACCGACCCAAAAAGTTTTATCATGAACACTATAATTGTTCGTTAATGAAACACAATACAAACATTTCGAAGCATAAAATGGTTCATATCAACCGAATCGAACCTCAATAGGTAATCGTACCGTATTAAGGCATGAATAAGAGGTTTGACCTAATTTGATTAATGGCTCTGAAGTGTTGACACCTATGAATAATGAATTCCATTTTTTGGTCGAGGGGCAAAGTTAAAAGGGCTAAGTGTTAAGTTAGTTAAAATCAATTTTGATAAAATAAAAATGAAAATAGCCAGCAGGCCAAAATAATAAATTCACTCGCTTGTCGCTTGCAACCGCATACGATCGATTTTCCCTTTTTAGTAATTTTCTAAGAAAATTAGTATTAATATATATATATATATATATATATATATATATATATATATATATATATACATATATATATATATATATATATATATATATATATATATATATATATATATATATATATATATATATATATATATATATATATATCAGCAAAATGATTAAGGGAGATAATCTCTGGAGTAGCCAATTCGATTGAGCTGATATTTTCGGAGGACATAGAAGTATATAACAGGTAGGTCCATGTTTTACTGGAATTCAGATATCCTTAACCTTTTGGCGGCGGGCGTTTTGGTTAATTTTCAGGTACTCCTATATTTCCAAGCAGTGTAAATGTTTGTTAAAAAAAATGTATTGGGAGTGAAAACTAATTATGTTTTAAGCTTGTCTATGATAAAGAATTGGAAATTTGGAGCCGTATGTGGATGCAGAGTGCCTAAAAGTAGGCAAGGATTTTTTTTCAAATTTCGATTTTTCATAACTCCTAAGAAAAACAATAAATCATCGTAAAATTTGCAGAGCATATTGAAGTAGACTAAGATTCAACACACATGGACTTTCAAGACTGTGCTGGCAACTCTGTAGCTACAGCAGGCTCTTGAAAAAAATCTTTCAAATCATCGACCCGCCTAAACAATTTTTGATTTTTGAAAATGAATTCAAATTATTGATAAATTTTGACTTTTGTCCACCAAATCAAATAAAAATTTCCCAAATTCCGCGGTAAACAAGAACGGCAGCCCATGATCAAATTACCTTTATTTTCATCACTCGAAACTTCTGTTCACGAGAACTGACGATCGGAAAATACGATCAATACGAAATTTACAGGACATGTTTGAATAAGCTAGGACCAAGTCTGGTAGACAGGCAATAGAAATACGGGCAATACTGTGGCAGTGGTGCCATTTTGAAAAAGCACCGAGAAATTAAATTGGTTTTTGGCTTATAGCTTCCGATTTAACCACCAGATTTTAACAAAATTCAGGCAGTAGGTGAACCTTACTCTAAGATAGATTTCATTGAAACTTGGTTGAAAAATTAGTATAGGGCTCCCAGCTATGGCAATTTTTGTCTCCTAAATATTGTAAATTTGTAAATTTTAAAAAATAAAGGGTTTTTCCCTATAACTTCCGATGCAGTAACGAAATCAAAACGAAATTCATGTCACAAGTGGATCTTACTACGTGTCTAAAAAAATGGTCAAAGGGTTGCCAGCTTTGATGAATATCGTAATTTATTGACATTTCTCTATCAAGCGATGTTGTCATAAAATTTCAAAATCGGAATGATTCTGCAATGACAACAAATATTAAGGTTTCGAAAATTTGGAAAGTTTTGAGGATGGTTACCATAAAATTCTATTATATATAAAATTCTTTCAGCGCAGCCATTCAATCGAAACGAAATTCACAGGGTGGATTTAACTCAACGTGAAGCAGCTATGGCGCTTTGGCATGATTGCCAGCACCAGACAATTTCGTAAATATTGCACCAACAGATGCTTCCGTTTTGTATTCATAAGCAAAGCATTTAGAATAAAATAAGCAACCGATGTTTAAATTTTCCGAGTTTTGAAAATTTTTCAGATAGCAACCCCAGACATAGTTTAATCGCTGAAACTTTTGATGATATCCTTGGATGAAAACGAAATTCAAAGGATAGGTTGATTAAACACGAGCATGTTGTGATAGACTTAATGCTGCTGTGTTGGACAAATGTTGCCACCACTGAACATTTTCATCATTTGTGTTATAGGAAATGCTGTCAGAAAATGATATTTGTTCCTTTGAGTGAGAAATGGTTGATATGATACTACAAAGAAGTGTATTACGTCTTCACCTATTTTGAAGTCCCTCAAAGATAATTTCTTCGAAAATTAGTTTTCTAGCGGTTCTGATGCGTTAGACTTTATTTCTTTAGTATCATAAACAACGGCTCCAAAGCATTCTAACGAGAGAATATTTTATGCCAGAGTATGGATCATTTTGTTGATAAAGCACTTGATAGAGCACTGACTGCGAGACGATCAAAAATTATATTTGAGCTAAGTGGGTTAGAAAGAGTTGTTTTAATTCGCTCACCTGACATAGCACATAGCAACAAAGACAAAAGTTGGTTAAAACAGTGATTAAAACGTGCGGTACTTTTGTAATATTATAAAGTAATGCTTTAAATAGTATTGTGAAAAATGGAGAAGGATATTTCGGAGTTGAAAACAAATGCTGCGGCAGCACAATCAACAACCGCGTTTATAGGCAACATTGAAATAGAAAAAACAAAAAAGCTTTAATTGATAGTAATTGCTCCAGGAATAATTCGGCCATTCAATAAAATAGCCAGAGACAGCAATATATGGGCTATGATTAATGACAGTTAAGAAAATGGAGTCATCTCTGCAGAACGACAGAAGAAGAAGATGGAGTCATCTCTGCGATAGATGACGACAAGGTAGACTCATTTCAATATCTGCTGCTAAGCAAATCATTCTATAAACAGGCTTCATCCAAACTAGGGGATTTTGGCAAGTGCCAGAATATAGGTGTTCGAAGGATGAAATCTCCAGTAGGCTCAGATGCAAAGCGTAGATGCCCGGCTTTCACACTGATCCAGAAGATGCTTTGGAAATTATCAGGATCTTCAACTCTAACCTTCCAACGAAGATTTTGATGGTGACCAAAATTTACGAACCCACAGAAAATGAGGAGGTGGTACTGCTTTAAAGGCCCGCAAGGGCATTTTTGTCGTTAATGCGTATTTACAGGAGTGGCAAAACTAAGAGTTCTTGACTGAAGGTGCCTGAGTTCTTCAAACACAACCCGAAGCAAGTGTCATGAGGTATATCACTTACTCTCATTAACTTAATGTATTTTTTTTTTTTGGATACATTGGATTCGGATTTTTACCACATCCTTATTTTTACACAGTCCCTATGGGACTCAGCATTACTTCGCGGGGGTAGATCAGCCCTTAGCTGCTTCTAAGGATCCTTTTTTCTTCTTTGTTTCTTCCCTTCCCGCGTCACATAGTTTGCAGTGAATATTTTTAAGTGCTGTTTCGACGGCATTCCACGCAGTGTTGGATTTCAGCATGCCGTTTACGATATTTATTGCTGACATCATTGCGCATAGTGCCGTCTCTAGGCTACTTCTACAAGCATCAAAGTGTGGGTAGCTGTTCCGCATCTTCGGGTACATTTTTGCGAACTAGACAGTCCGGTGAGGTGTCGTGTTCAAAGCGGTGCAGATAGTACCGATAACCGCCGTGTCCACTCAAAAATTGGATTAGGTCATAGTTTGCTTCTCCGTGGCTTCTTGAAGCCCATTGCACAACGTTGGAGATTAATTTGTACGTCCAACGCCCGTTTTGCGCCTCTTCCCAGCTTCTCTGCCGTGAGTGCATTGCCACTAGCCTTTGAATCTTCCGCGTGCTTGCTGTCCATGCTTCATTTTTCTAGAGTCGGAGCGCTTCATCCGCAGTAATTTCGATAGGCAGCATACTGGCTATAACTCACGTTGTCTCATAGGACGATGCTCAACAGGCACTCCAAGTTTGAAATGCAATCAGACGGTAGGCTGCTTGCATTTTTCGGCAATTCCATTTTATTTGCTTCGCTGGTGCCCACACTGGTACTGTGTACATTAGAATAGAGGTCACCAGTCTTGAGATCAGTAGCCTTTGGCTTTTGCTTTGGGCCCTCAATATTATTTAGTATTCTAGCACGTGCTGAGCCGACAACGGATGCCTTCTTGCCTGCTTTTTTCAGATGAGGTTTGAACATTAGTTTGCCTCCAATAGTTACGCCTAGGTATTTTATAGCAGGTTTCGGGGTAATTATGAAGCCACCAACCTTTGTCCGTACTACTGGTAGTTTCCTCTGCTCCGTGATTAGTATAATTTCCATCTTATGGTCGGCTAGTTTAAGTCCAGCACAACCAAGCCATGATTTAACCGCCCAGATTGCTTCGCTTGCGTAAATTTCAACTTCTTCGAGATGACGGGTTGGAATCACAATGCCAATACCGTCGGCGAAACCTACCTCCACCACATTTCTGGGTACTCGTTGCCTTAGTATCCCATTATACATTATGTTTCAAAGTAGGAGGCCAAGAACAGATCCCTGTGGTACTTGCGCCGTTACAAGGTAAAGTTTTGGTTCTTTATCTGAATTGCAGCATAAGGTTCTTTCCTTGAAGTAGTTGACGATTATAGATATCAAATGGCGTGGCTTTCCATTATTGACCTAAACACTTACAATATGGCTTCGCCTCGCAGAGTTAAAGGCATTCTTAACGTCTAACGTGACCATGGCGCAGCAGCCTTCTTTATTTCTCGCGTTCATTGCCATGTAAGACACCATTCTGACAGCGTCTACAGTTATCGTCCTTTTTGAAAACCGCAGTCGATTGTATATCACCCTCTTAAAAATTTTCCCTTCCAAAAATTTTCCTCTCAAAAGTGAGGTCTACGATTAAACTCAACTCTCGCCTACTGAAGGTGTTGACATTGCCATCATTTGCGAGGACGATATTTAACTGCGAAAAAGAGACAATTTGGATCCCTCTTGCAATTTTCGGCAACGTGGCCTTCTTCTCCATATCTTCGACAAAGCTTTGATCTATCCTGGGGGTTTCTGCAGTTGCTCGCTATGTGTCCAAAATCGAGGCATTTAAAACACCTTTATATGAAAATCTGCTCCCGCAATCTATAAATTACCCACCCAATTGGGACTTTGCCTGCTTCTTAGGCCTTACGTGCTTATCCTTGAAAGATCTTCTAAGACCCGCGGTATTTAATTCCTCCACGTTTGACAGCCCCAGTTGGTCCTTCAGAGCACTGCAGATTTCCTCGGCATTCAACTGCTACGTACGCCTGTTCTCCAAGAGAAGCCTCAATTTTCGCCTTGATTTCCTCATGCTCGGATCAACCAGCTTTAAGTTCGAGCCGCAGGCATCCTGCCTGTGTCCGTCGAATGCGGGTCGCGTTGTCACTTAGGTCCTTGAAACTAGGGTCTGTCTTAACTTTTCACAGGACGTCCGTGTATGTAACGTCCTCTTAAGCAGTGATAACCATTGCCTCCTGGCGAGGCCTTCATTGCAATTGTTTCTTTTTTTACCTTTCGACCTTGGTCCACTCTTCACTCATTTGCTTGGCCCTACCACTCACTAGTTGCACAGGTTCTTTACTGCTTTGTTCCTCTGGTTTGGCACTGGAAAGAAACTTCTTTGGTGTCCTCACCCTCCTTCATTTAAAAGTGGCTTGTGACTCGCGTAAATCGGCAGCTTCTTCTCTTGGACGCTTCTGCACTTCTGTTTTCTTGTGCGTCGACCAGCACTAGCCATAGCACCTAGCGGAGTGGATTTTTCTCTGACAGGAGCTTTTGGTGTAGTTTGCGTACCTGTTTCTACCTTGACCTGAGCTTCTTTTGTATCTTTTGTCTAATTTGCAGTCACATCATGTCATCAGAGACAAGTCTACAGAAACTACTCTCCATGCTCTGATTCGAAATATTTCCAGCATTAAAGGAATATACGCTTGTTTCCTCTATAGTTTTAGAGGAGGCCCTTGAATATATCAGAGCTGATGCCATTGTTCAAGCTCGGGTAGGACTGGATGTATATATGCCACTGACGGCTTTTTTTAAACAATTCTTCAAGAATATATAGTTATATTCTCTTTGCTGATGATTGCTTGCTTGCAAAGAAAAGTCATCATTGTCACACCTCAACTTAGTGTTCTCTCTCCTGTGTTGTAAAAGTTTACGTTGAACAATCCTCTGAGAAAGCTGGACTGTGCCGGCTGCAAACTGACTGCTTGTGCAGATGACGTAGCCATAACAGTGCCAAGAAAGTATCTGTCTTCACTGTCACATATGCTTAAATACTTTTTGGGTTTATTTTGTCGTTGGAGCCATAAATTTGGCTTGAATGTAAATCCTAGCAAAACGGACTTGGAACCATTTACAAGAGAGAACAAAGTACGTCGGTTTGATGTGCAAAAATTACATAGAGTCTCTATTCTCCTTAGAAGAGTAAAATATTTGCGACTGCTCCTTGACACAGCGAAAATTTTACTGCCTCAGTAGAGTTTCGCAGTTTTGCAGTTTCACATGACATGGCCTGATACTACTTTAGTTGAGACAATACAACTGTCTGGGATGTAGTTTTGTTGACAGACTGCTTTGAAGGCCACTTACAAATGGGTGCCATAAGAAGTGCAAAGGCCTTTGCACTTTAAATGACAGAAGTTCTATGAATCGCTCTTACTTTGGCACATTTTGTATTGCATATTCGGTTGCCAACCAATTTAATAATCTGGCTGCTATCAGATTGAACTAGAACTGAGTTTTGAAAAACTAGAATCTTGTCTGAGGCAGTTACCGCAGCAACGGTCGTCTACTAGATAGCTCCGGGTACTGTACTAGACCTCGAGTTTTCAACCCGCAATTACCATAGGGATCAATAGAATGATGGTGTCAACCCTAAACATGAGCTTATTCATGTGTATACCAATGATTCAAAAATGAATAATAAATTTATGTAAATAATTGCTACTTTTTTCGAACACAGCTCCCGGGCCATTGGTACCGAAGGTTTCTTGTTCGTTGACTATAGGTTAACCGATGTCATCGATGAAACAGACCACTAGGCAAAATACCTCGAGGACGCAAAGAAGTCCTAGGCTGAAGAATAATTTTGTGCGATCGCAAGGCAGCTTCGGGCTTCTATGGATGCAACTAAGTTCCAGCCGTTGTGCTCTTTGCTAAGTAATGGCCGTTCTTATAGACCACTACCTCATAAGACGACATACACAGTAGTTGGACGTAAGATGTACCGATTTCTGTCAGAAATATGGCTCAGAAGATGAAGAGAAGTCCGTTCTCTACACCATGTACCAATATACAGCTAACGCGAGAAATATAGTGATCTTTTTTGGGGTGCCCTTCCACTCAAGTCTAACTAATCTACCGATTATCGATTTGAAGGGTATTATACAGAAACCAAAGAAGAAAAAAACGAAATTGTTCGCAGATTTTAGAAGGTAAAGGTATATCCTAAGTGTTACAACAGGCCTCCAATGTGGCTATGTATGCCTTTGAAAAAAACACTTAGATTGACATCCCGTTGATCTAAGCTAACTTATTTTTCCGTGACAATGGTATCAGTGAGTAGACTTAGATAAAAGTTTTTTTAAACGGTTGCAGAAATTGATCTTTGAGGATTTAAAGTAAAACATTTGAAGTGGAATTCTAGCAGACTTCCTATCGTGGGATAAAATTAAATGATTTTGCCAATACTTGTGTAACTTTGACGCAGATTGCTTTTCGGAAAAATGGTTTTTTTTAAAGATTGTTTATTCTCATAATAGTTTAGTGAATATAATGAACAAAAATGTAATTTACATTTTGTATCGAAGTGAAAAATATGGTTTTGTTTCGCATTTTAACTGCAGGAATCTTAATTCTTCCAACTAAATAAGAGCTAGGAATTACAATTACCAAATTTGTACAATTTCAAGCCTCCAAGGATGTTAGGAATGGAAAAAAGTTGTATGTACGAGCACATACACCATTCGTGCACAGAAGCTCAATATTCATCAACAAAAGCTGACCATTTTTACTTAAATTTCTGTTAGGAGAGTCAAAAGTTTCTGCAAATCATTCATATCGGGCTGTCAATAGAACTTTCAACCATTTGCGAAGAAAATAATTTCAAAGCAAAGGAATAACTCAAACTGTTCACCTTTAAAATCACTTAGCCATATAATTTTCCATCCGTACTCATTTCAAAACTGAACTCCAAATACAATGGAATCCATTCACGTAGTATTTCCTGACAACTCAAATTATCAGCAATGAACGCCTCATTAAATATCATAATGATGTCGGAAAAACAATATTTCGGTAAGATATTTCCCATGATTGCTTGGCCATGTTCAGGAAGAGAGTAATAAAGACGTTACCTACCAAGTAAATATTGTTTCAAGTGCTTGTCATTGTTGTTGCTGCTTTTGTTGCTTTTGTTGATCTAAAGAGATGGTGGCGCAGAACTTATATGTGATTGTATTTTTGTATCAATTTTACCAACATTTATGCGAGCTCATCGTAATGAGCTTGGAATGAAAAAAAAATATATTCCTGATGATTATTTGAAATTCAATAAAATTCTGTGTGCATATTGTGCAACTCGGTAAACAATTGTTAGAAATTAAAGTTATATTAACCTTCGATTAGTTCTAAATTTTAAAAATTTTTCTTTCCATGTAATTTCGTTCTCAAACGTCTTTTCATTTCAAGAATGGCATGCACAAGTCGATTTTTTTATGACCTTGAAGACAAAAACTCCATTCAAAATTTAAACGAAAATTACCTATCACTTCCGTCATCATTGTAACACGTAATGTTATCGATTGGTTAGTATTTGGGCTATCTTTTAAGCAGCTCCATCCAAACATCGTCACAAATACTTGAAATTATTTCATGGAAAGGTGTTAGACTTCTGAATAATTCATTACGCCTTTTCCAGTTACTGTGCTATAGTGACCCTGTCTATGTCTTATACGTGAAGTCTTATGATGGAGTAATGCTTATCAATAGGCATTTTCTTGAACTGTTCTGCTACAGTCCAACGCTGGATATTTGGAATTAATAATGCACAGATTCTAATAAGATTCATATATGAATATTCATGCAGATGAAAATTCATGCAGGAACAATATTAAATTGATTTTAGTACTTGTTTCGGTTGGAAAATGAAATATGACTTTATAGACTGGATTAGAAAAAACATTACAAAATCTATGGTAAGAGCTTGTTTATTTCAGTAAAATTTTTAATGAAAATAAATATCAGCCAAAAGCCAAGTAGTACTAGTAGTATCTCTAAGTAATTTCAATTTACTTCAGTAATCGTATCAAGTAATTTCCATTTATTTCAATTACCATAGCCTCTGCTCCCAGAAATTTATTCAGCTGATTTCGATTTGATACTCTATAGGACGTTAGATGTTTCCAATTTCATGCTGGTTGAATAAATTTTGACATCAAAGCGGTTTTACTACTTTATGTTCCGTCTACATCGAGCTCTAAGTGCGTGTGAACACGAAACTTGATTATTATTTTCCTGCTTGAACTACTAATAATCTCCATATTATTTCAAAATCCAACAATGTGCTTTATTTATCATCGACGCCACTCAATTCATATATGGAACTTATTTGTCGAGTCTGGGCCATAAATGCCATAAATGAATTCCAAGCATCATATAATCTGAATAACACGTCACACGAACGCAAGCTAGAAAGGACATTTCTTTGCACTGCGCTTTTTCTCATTTGCCAAGAATAGCGACAAAAATGCATTTTTTGTTCGTCCGCAATCCGTATTAGTTCCATGGGAGTGGGTACGTGGTTTGGTAAACCGCTGATCGTGTTTTGCATTCTTGGACAGGACCTTTTGCACACAGCATAAATCATTTGTGGTAATGTCAACACTCATTAATTATTAGCTGTCATGAAATCACCGGATACTCGTTAATTTCTTTCTTCGACTAACTGAAAAGCTGAAACGTGGTTAACTTACGTTTGAGATTTTAGTTTTTGATGGATGTAGTTCTCATAACATAAAATCGTAAAAATTGCATTTTATTTACGATTGTCATTTGTGTTGGTATTTTATTCAAATGAAACAGTTATTTTCTATTCATATGTAAATTTGCAAAAACCATACAAACAGGGAACTTTAAGTTAAAATGATTTCCATGCTTTTATGACTTCTATTGCATACATTTATAATATTTTTTCCTGATTTACCTTTTCGTAGATCAAGTCGATTATTTAATCATGGAAACCTGGGAAATATATAAGCTTAGCTTAGTGGTTTTCTTATTTCCTGTAAGACTCGACAATTACTCAAATACGCTTATTGCACTGCTGTTTTGTAAGGTAGATTGACAATATTCATGAATACTTTTCAAGTTATTTCTTTAAATAAAAATAAAGTAATCCCAAGACAACCCGCGTACGGGTCTAGCGGCTTAAGTAGAGAGCTTCTCCAAAAAATTACGTGTGTAATATGAATACGAGTGTAATGTGAATACGAGTGTGGGAAGATTGGTTCCACCACTCATTTTACTGCTGATTAACTCAGGTAGCGATGCAGAGCTAGGTGAACTTAAAGCTTGGTGAGAAAAGCCTTGTTTGAACCTGAATTTGAACCAGCCAGCCAGTGCTCTACCCACTAGCCTATTCAAACCTCCTGCATACTACTAAATACTGCTTTGACCAGTGACTTCCTGATTATCTGACCCTAACGGTAGCTTTTGCGGTAGTGCCTCTTACAAAAAAGTCAAGCAAAAGACGATGAAAGAGGATATTTAACACAGACAAAAGAATCGTGATTAATGCACCTGTAGTACAGAGAAAACTGCTGAATACTATTTGCCATGCCAGCAATGGTAGTTTTATCCATAAGCAAGGATCGGCCTTGCTATCTTTATTTTTTATTTATGAAATCTAAGAATGGCCTTGCATTCACCCTAACATTTCCAGCAGTCAATTGCTTTGATAAACTTGATCAGTTTTCGTACTTTTCTTCTATGACAACCCAGACCGCTATTCCACCACTTTAGGTTGCGCTTATTACAGATTTTGGAAAAAGTGCGTTCAAAGCTTTCACAAGATTTCCCTTAAATTGGTTAACTGCCACCTTCACGTCCACATCAAATTCCATCTTGAAGAAGTCGCTTCTGGCTACCCGCTTCTCATTTGAAAAACTTCCAGCTCGTGTTCATGGGTCGGTCAAATATTGTAGGTTTCACTGAATTTCAGAGTAAAGCTAATGTATTCATGATCAGGGAATGATGGGCCTTCAAGCGCGTTCTAGTTATCTTCCAATTACTTGTTGTATCTATTATGTGGAGTAATGTCTAGCACGTTTTTGTCGAGAAATCTTCTATGGTTAAGGACATTATCCCAATTTGCCAGGACTTAATTATACTTAGTAACAAAACAGGGTAGAGACTCACCTCTTTCGGTAATATCATTGCTGCCGTAGGCGGTATTACCTTGGATAACCCTGTCGTGTACGGTTTTGACACTTCTTTAGGCAAGCTTCTCTATGTCTTCTTCACATGCTAGATCAGGGTTTCCGTCTTAGAATAAGATAGAAGAACACACAAAATATAAAGCAAAACGGCCTTCTGATAAATTCAAAGTTCCTGAAACAGCGTTACGTCAAATTTATCTTCGTGGAGTGTCAACAGCAGTTCGGCCGAGGCAAGCTTACTGTGGTGCAGATTAATTTGCCACAGCATTCTAACTTGTAATGCGTCCTTCTAGAGGCATGCCGTTTTACACTGCGAGTCAACTGAGCTCAGATCTTCCTCAATCTCGTCAGATTCTAAGGCGTTTAAAATGCCATTTTTCGAGTGACGCTACCTTGACCGTAGGCAAATGCTACATACATCACGCTATCGTGAGTTATCGGTTTTTTAATGTCAAGAGTCTTCCAACTATTTGCTGGAACATCCGGATTCTGCTTCCCTATTCGAGCGCCTTCCCATAGGCCAGGTTACTCCCAATCTAAAGCTTGACACCAGCACATCGTGAAGTCGTCACTACACTTGATGATTTTAGCACCAATTTTTAAAACCAAGCCACCAAGTCAAACGAGGTATGGCTAACTCGGTTTGGGGTGCTATAGTCATTCACTAAATATATAGCATGTAAGCATAATAAAAGTAAAACTTCTCCTTGAGAAGGGAAACACTACGGTGGTCGACAAATGCTTCTCATGCGACGAAGCAACTGAGTAGATATCCTGTCGATGGGCGAGCGGTCCCTTTGAAGGAGGTTTTATTATTTTATTGCTAAGAAATAGGTCCTTTTCTCTTTCACAGGAAATACCGAAGACGCACGATCAAAGTAAATAGGCCGCTTGAACACATGTTAAAAAGGGAAGAGCATAGTCTGATGCAGAAAGTGCTGCAGGACAGGGGAATTCAGAACTCGGGAATGAAACATTATATTTTCAGGTTAATAAAGTTGTCATTTTGAAAGATGGTGTCTGTGTTAGTTGAGAATTATAAGCTTGACTTTTTTTTAAGTAAGCAAATATTTAGCAAACTGAAATTTAAATTTGAACTATGGAGCCTCTTGGCATTGTCCATTAATGAATGCGCCGACAGATCTGTACACATTTCAAGAAAAGTGCCCCAAATATTTTTGTTAATAAAACACAAACGATTTCAGCTAGGAACAAAACGTTTATTGTCGTCTAAAGAACAATCAATACCATTACGCACAAAATGCAACCTTATTCAAATGATTAACCTGGAAGCACTTGTAACTGTGGATCCACTGAACCCAATTTTTCATGAATTTTCCGCGCAGTGAGGACGATATTCCAGCGATTTTACGTTCGATATTTGATCTGAGCATCTCTAAAGTTTGCAAATGGTTGGCATAGACCAATAACTTGATGAAGCTCTAAAGAAAAAAAACTAATGGGGCCAAGTCACCCGAGCGAGGCAACTGGTCACCTCACTCGTATGACTTGACCATTTCTAAAAATGATTCAATTCTCAAATTTCAACTTCAATAAATCGATTGTCTGACCAACTGTGTGACATGTGGTACCATCTTGCTAAAGCCACATGCAAATCAGGCTATATCCTTCTAAAAAAAATAACCGGTTAATATGGCACGCCAGCGCTCAACGTTGACCGTGACTTGGTTGCCGAGATCATTAAAAAAAGACGAACAAATCACACCACCATCATGAAAATCGCACCAAACAGCCAATTTATCTTCTATGTCGTTTTCCTTCCGACCATTTAATGTAATCCTGTCTGCCTTCATTTTTTTATGCTCCCTTTCTCAATTAAACTCGTTACCAAATAACAAAAGAAAAATACTAGATCTTATCTTTTCTAATCTTCCAATGTCTTCCGTTTACTTAGATTCCGCTGTTTTACCGTATGTCCCTCCCGATCCCCATCACCATCCTTTACTGTTAGAACTTTCTTTAAATTTTCCTTCTAGATCTAAAGTCCCTTGCTATTCCCGGCTCAATTTCTTTAAAGCCAACTTCGCCGGAATGGCGAACAAAATCAGCCATGTTAATTGGTACCCATTTCTTCGCTGTTTAGACGTTGACGAGGCTCTTCATAGACTTTACGTCTTCCTCACAAACCTCATTCCTCGCTTTACTCCCACATGTCGTTCCAGAAGGCCTAATGATGTTCCATGGTTTACCACTGAAGTTGCTGCCGCCCTTAGGGCAAATGATGTTGCACGTTACAAATACAGATGTTCTTCCCCGCTTGTTGATCTCCTTGAATTCAAAAAACGACGCTCTCATGCCAAAAGGGTCGCTAAAGAAGCCATGTGTGCCTACGTTGCCAGAGTTGAGGCTTCAATCTGTTCCAACAATTCTAAACCCTTCTGGTCATTCATTCACTCCCTGAAAAAAACCCCCGTTATCCCTCAAAGCATGTTTCTTCACGAAAATTCTGCTGCTACAACTGAAAAGACCTGTGAGCTCTTTGCTCGTTTTTTTCGTCGTTTTCAACCCCGCGAAACTCTTTTTCTTCTCCACATGTTTCTTTTTCAACTCCTTCGTCGTATCGTGATAGCCTGAAAGCGCTCTCTTCTTTCCATACAAACCCTTTAGAAGTTGAGAATTTAATGGGTTGTCTCGATTCTAGCTCTAGTTGTGGTTCTGACTGTATTCCTAACATACTAGCCAAGTCACTATCTTCTTCACTTTGTGTACCCTTGTCGATAATATTTAACCTCAGCATCGCAACTGGCGTTTTTCCTTTCTTATGGAAATCTGCCAATATTTTCCCTACACTTAAAACCGATGACCCTGCTTGCATCTCGAATTACAGCCCTATATCGCTTTTGCCTTGCTTCAGTAAACTACTAGAAAGAGTTGTCTACAACAGAGTATTTCCTCTATTTGTGCCTTTCCTCGCCACCGAGCAACATGGATTTGTCAAAGGCAAATCTACTGTTACTAATTTGCTATCGTTCACCAACACTGTTGCTTCCGCCATTGATCAGCAAAAACAGGTGGATGTTCTTTACACAGATTTCTCCAAGGCGTTTGACTCTGTCAACCATGAGCTTCTTCTGTTGAAATTAGAGAAATATGGTTTCCATGGTCCGCTGCTTTCCTGGTTTTCTACTTACATTCATGAGCGTACTTGTGTTGTTACGGTGAACTCGTGTTCGTCTACTCCCTTCTATCTCTCCACAGGTGTCCCACAGGGTTCGATCCTTGGGCCCTTATTATTCTTAATTTTCATTAATGATCTCCCGGGTCTGCTAAACTCTTTTTCTCTTCTATACGGATCTAAAAATATTCAGAGAAATCGATACATTCGAAGACTGCTTACAGCTTCAGAATGACCAACTCACTCTTATCAACTGGTGTAATGCAAATCATCTTACTTTGAATATTTTAAAATGTCACCAAATGTCATTCACGCGTAAAACTTACCCACTATGCGTTTCTGGAGCCTCTCTCGAAGTCGTTTTAAATTTTAAAGACCTCGGAGTAATTTTTGACTCTGAACTTTTATTTGATAAGCATATCTTGCACATAACCTCCAAAGCGTCCAAATTTCGGGTTTTATACTGAGATCTTCTAAATATTTTACTGATATCTCTACTTGTGTACACTTGTTTGTCTCCTTTGTCCGCAGTATCCTCGAATACTGTTTTCAAATTTGGTGTCCACATTTTCAATATTTGATTGATGCGGTTGAATCTGTACAACGCAGGTTCACTCAAATTCAATTTTGTGCAATTCTTCAATTTTTTACTGTGGGTATAGTGCGAGACTTACCATGCTGCAAATACCATCCCTGAAATCTCGCAGACTTTTTCTCGATGAATGCCTTCTGTTCAAACTGCACCGTCAACTTGTCCCATCTGACCACTGCAACCAGGTTTCCGTTCGTGTTACGGATCGGTCAAATAGATCCACGTTAACGTTTAACGTTCCTTTTGCGCGGACTGACACGTACTACTTTTCACCGCTGTTACGTATACCTAGGCAGCATAATGCACTCGAAATAGGTTCTCTGCCACCGACCTTGTCACGTTTCAAAATCATTTGAAAGGATAAAGTCGTTACTTTTTCTATTTAATACGCTTTTATCTTTTTTCCTTGCTCATATGATACATGAATTTTAATGTTGATTTTCTTAACTGGCTTTCGATATTCTGTTTGTTTTATATATATGCTTACATTTTGTTTCTCTCGTTTTTTTTGTCTATTTCATAATTGGATCTGTTCTGTTATTTTACAACAATGTTTTGCTTACTACCAACTCAATGTAGTTTTTTTTCTTATTTTTCTTAATTTTGAATTTATTCTTTTTCACCTTGACTTTGTTTATGATATTTGTTCTTTTTATTATTATTATTTTGTGCTCTCTATTTTAAATTCATTTATTAGTAGATTCTTCGTATATATTATATGTTTCTATATTCAGTTCTTGGGTTTTTATCTGTTGCATATGTAAATAAATAAATAAATAAATAAATAAATCCATTCTATGATCAGTATGATTTTGCGGTAAAAATCAGAATCTAATTTTGTTGCGCTCAAAATCAGTATTTAATTTTGATAATAAACTGGCGCTATCTTTAAACCTTGCTAAAGGGTATATTCATCTATAATTAATAAAAGCGATTTTTCAACTGTTCAAAAGTCAAACAAATTTGACAGAAATGTTATTGCATAACAGAGAAATTTTAGTAAAACATTGGGGCAGCCTTAATGGAAAACCCCGTATATAATATGGATATAAGTTTGCTCAAATAAAATGTTTGTTTGGTTTGAAAAACGAATAAATTGATACATCAGTTTATTGTAACAGAAAACGTAAAAAAATTTTTAACATTTTTCATTTGCTTTAATTTTACAAACTCGGAGAGGATTTTCACTTTGTGTTGAAAAAGGTTTGTTGAACTTTGAACTCATATGAAATATTTATAAAGTACATTCACTTTTATCATATTTTCGCTATGTTTAATTTCTATGTCAAACTTTCTTAATTTTTCTCGAAATTCTACTGTTTTTACAAAGTTATTATAAGCATTTTTGAGCATATAGCATTTAGCTATATTTTTTATAAAAAAATTTGCTTAATGCTGGAGTTACAATGAATGCAGCACAGCATTGTTGCCATGCTTTTTCGGTGGAACGAGTTACACTCAATGCAACACATAATTTACCGTCATCTGTCACTGGCTATATTAACGAAATTGTTGTTTGATAATATGGATCCTTTAAAGTCTCGAAAAGTGATGTCACTGAGTATTTTATCTTTTAAAAGCTGCAGAGTATATGGCTTAGCAGAAACGAGACAAAAAAACAAATTCTGATTTTCATTTGCATATGACATTTCCCATGTCCCGGACGCTCATAGAAACAGGTGGAATTGAATATTTTCAAAAATGTTGTTACCGTAACAAGTTTAAGGTTTGAGCAAATTTCGCTGCGCAACAAAGTTGTGTTGCATCAGTGTAACTGCTCTCATACGTTCTCATGTTTTCGAACTCGTTTTGTTGCGCAACAATGTTGTGTTGCATTGATTGTAACTCCAGCATTATGATTTGGTTTAGTTTAATCAAATGTGCTATTTTCATTTGAACGCATTAAACTCTTCTTTTTAACTGAAGTTTTGAAAAAATGAAAGCCACCAAAAACATGTTAATCAACGAAGCAAATTGAAAATTGATACTGCAAAATAAACAAAGTCTTTTCGACATGCGAGTACGATTCGAAATATCTCAAGAAAATTTTATGATTTGTCTTTTCAATGCCTGTTTGGTCATTTCCTAAAAATATCACTCACTTCTCTCGTATGAAATCGTTCTCACCTTTTCTCTTTCTTCTTTTTCGTGTAATACCATCTGGTTTGAATTCCAGATCAAAAGTCATTTTCAAAGCTACAAGATTTTATGGATTCTTGTATCTTTCGCGAATTCATGACATGATGCTGTTATGATATCGTAAAAAGTAAGTATTTTTGTTTCTGTTGCTTCCGCTTGTGTTTTATTTTTTCGATGCTGATGACGATGGCATAAAAACGATTTTATGATTTTTTATCGATATAAAGGCTGCCATGTTATTGTTTACGTGCTTTGAATAATAAAAGCGCAAGGAACGTAGGTTGTTGAAGGAAAATAAATATTAGCTTTGCATGTATAGGTTTTAATTTTGTTTGCTAGTTCATAAAGTATAATATCCGGTTATTTCATCGTCCTGAAGTATGAATTAAATCTTGTGGACCAAAAAAATTTTGGTATTGGTTAAGAGGTAAAGTTTTAAAATATGCATATCTAAAAGTTTGAAAGTATCGTTACTAATTTTTTCTTCTTTATAATTTACATACAGTGGTTTTTAATCATATTTTAACAAAAGAATATACATATCCTAAAAATGGTCAATAGCTGAAATTGACAGCGACCGAAATAAAAATTAACAAAAACTTAAAATAAGTGCAACAGTTAACTATCCACCCCTTAAACACATACATAATTCATTATTTAAAACATTGCACATAATATTCAACACATATAATTGCACATCAAATATAACACATATAATTACACTGAAAAAAATCCACGTGGCGCCCTGAGCTATGTAACATAGCGCATTATTTATGGCCCCATACGCTATGTACATAGTACTCTGAGCTATGCAATATGGCTCCCAGCGCCATAATGTCAGAATCTACATAACGCGTGGTCCTATGTAACATGGTCCTGGTTATGGTCCTACACGCTATGTACATAGTACCTTGTGCTATGCAGCATGGCTCCTATGCTTATAGCCCTCCTCGCCATATACTATAGTCCTCCACGCCATGTTCAATAGTGCACCATGCCATGTACTATAGTCCTCCGCGCCATGTACTTTAGTCCTCCACGCCATGTACTATAGTCCTCCACGCCATGTACTATAGTCCTCCACGCCATGTACTATAGTCCTCCACGCCATGTACTATAGTCCTCCACGTCATGTACTATAGTCCTCCACGCCATGTACTATAGTCCTCCATGCCATGCATTATAGTCCTCCACGCCATATACATGGCGTGGAGGACTCTGTTTTTATGGCTTTTTATAATTTGAAAATAGTCAAACCAACTTCATAATAAACCAAATTTTATCGCATAGAAGGTAAGAAATTTCAATTGCTTTACTCTTGAAAATACTTTGATGACCAAGTCAAAACTATTTTTTCCTAGCTTCTCTGATGTACGCACATAACATATTTAAACCGAACTATGTCTAGAAATTATATGAAAAATAACAGTCAAGATATAATATGCAACTCAAATATGTACATGCCAAGAGAAGGCGATGAGAACGATATTGAAAATCCGATGAAGGCATGTTGAAACAATATCAAGGATCAATCTGCTTGGAGATCATTCCTGATCAAGCTCTTCCTATTTGCCTTTTACTGCTGGTTGTATAACTCCGCCGATCGCAAGTCTAACTTGTGATATGCCGGTCCCAAGCCCGGAGAAAGGAGGGGGGTTTGAGGCAAAGAGGTAACTCTATTCTCAGTAAAACTTGCATAGTTGCAGCCTGATGGCTGAATTACACCTAAGCGTCTCAGGTCATTAGGGAAGATTAGCCACGTTGTTAGACCTGCAACATAGTTGTGTGAACTTTGGCACGAGGCAAGTTTCCTGAAGCAACTATCGCCGAGGCCCCCCCATGGAAATGGTTGAGCGATGTGCCGACAACTCATCTTTGTAAAAACTTCCTCTGTCAAGAAACCTGGAACTAAATCCTCGGATTGGATGGATCAACAACGACGACCACGCAAACGCGCAACGGATTACTCTCTTGCAACCTGGAATGTACGCTCCCTGAACAAACCGGAGGCCGAAAAAGCCCTCCTTCATCAGGTCAAACAGTACAAACTGAGCATTACTGCAGTCCAGGAAACAAACTGGTTAGGCTGCGAGATCAACGACAAAAAATCGCACACCATTTTTACAAGCGGCAAACCATCGGGCCGCAAGGAGTTTGGAGTAGCATTCATAGTGAATAAGCAGCTTAAGTCGCACGTTACCGACTTCAAACCCGTAAACGAAAGGCTGTGTGCGATTCGCATCAAGGTGCGATTTTTCAACCTCTGGCTCATCAACGTGCACGCTCGCACCAAAGTACAAGATGACTCTGTAAAAGACGAGTTCTATGCCTGCCTTGAAACTCTCTTCGACTCACTTCCTTCAAGTGATGTTAAAATGCTACTGGGAGATTTCAAAGTCGGGAATGAAAGTTGGCATAGGAGGACCACTGGAGGACACAGCCTACACGAAGAATGCAATGATAACGGCCATCGTCTAATTGACTTCGCTTGCAGCAGGAACCTTGTTGTAAGCTCAACTTGCTTTCCACATCATCGCATTCACAAGCAGACCTGGAATTCTCCAGACGCACATACCGTCAACCAAATCGACCACGTCCTTATTAGCAAGAGATGGGCGTCAAGTGTTATGGATGTTCGGTCGTAACGCGGAGCTAACTGTGACTCCGATCATTTCCTGGTGAAAACAACATACCGGTGCAGAATTTCCTCAGTGCACCAATCGAGATTCAGCCCTCCCAAAATCTTCGCGGTTGAGAATTTGCTGAACGACTATACGGCTCAGGCGTATACGACCGCGCTTGAGGAACAAATTGTCCACGAGTTCTGGGAAGAGCTCAAAGATACAATCAAGAATGTGGCAGAAAACATTGTGGGATGCAAAGCCCGATGAGCGCGAAATGAATGGTTTGATGAAGAATGCAGAAACGAGGCCTACAGACAATGGGTCCAACGTGCAACCAGAGCCAAAAAGGAAAAATATGACGAGCTACGGCGAATATCCAATAGAATAATTAGGCGTAAGAAACGAAAATACTTTGACGAGCAGTTGCTGAACATTAATGTAAACCTAGTTAGTAAGAACACCAGACAAGCGTTCAGATTAGTAAACATTATTTAAAACGGCTACCAACCCCGGACTAGCCTCTGTGAGGACAAAGATGGAAATATTATCAGCGACACCAGAAGTATCAGCAAACGATGGGCGTCCTACTTCCAAGAGCTTCTGAATCCGCCATCAAACATCCTGGCAGCAAAATCTGAGCTCTATGACGACTCCGTTGGTCAACCCCCATCCACACAATCCCCTACAGTAGAAGAAGCTGATCTCGCTTTGTGTTCACTGAAAAGGAACAAAGCGCCGGGCGCCGACGAGATACCAGCTGAGCTACTCAAGTCTGGTGGGACGGGTTTATTAAGTGCGCTACATCAACTGCTGCTGTGAATATGGGAGACTGAGGTGATCCCAGACGATTGGCGCAAAAACATCATCTGTCCCATACATAAAAAGGGAGATAAACTGCGGTGTGAGAATTACAGAGGCATCTCCTTAGTCTGTACGGCCTACAAAATCCTGTCAAAAATCCTAGAGTATAGGATTAAACCGTTCGCGGAAAAAATCATTGGCGAGTATCAAGGCGGTTTCAGATCTGTCGCTCCACAATCGACCAGCTCTTCACGGTCAAGCTAATTTTGTAAAAGTGCTGGGAATACGACGTCGACGTATACCAAATCTTATTTTAAATATATAAATAATATAAATTTAAACAAGCATATGACAGCATCAACCGAGGCGCTCTATATAGCATCATGCTGCAATTTGGCATACCGGCCAAATTAGTGAGACTTGTAAAGATGACGATGGCCAACTCCGTCTCGCAAGTGCGGATCCAGAACAGGTTGACGGATCCTTTTGAAACTTTGGGTGCCCTGAAGCAGGGCGATGGAATAGCACCCACGCTCTTCAACCTGGCACTTGAGTTCGCTATTCGGGCAATGAACCCAAACACAAGCGGTACGCTTCTTTTTAAGTCGACAGAATTGGCAGCGTATGCGGATGACATTAACATCATGGCTCGAAAACTGACCAATGCAGAAGAACCTCTGCTTAGACTTGACACCGCAGCAAAGGAAGTTGGACTACGAATAAACGAGGACAAAACGAAAGTTATGATGCAATCTAGGACAAGGACGCCAGCGCACACGACGATCAACGTAGGGGACCTTTGCATCAAATTCGTGGACAACTTCGTTTACCTGGGTAGCAATCTATCGAGTGACGCCAACGAAACTGACGAAATCAACCGACGGATACAACTAGCAAATAAGATATTCTTCTCGGTCCTCCCCATTATGAAATCGAAATATGTGCACAGAAAAACTAAACTCCGCGTTTATAAGACTATCATACAACCTGTGCTGTGCTATGGCTGCGAAACATGGACCTTGACCCAAGCCTCCGAAAATAGGATCGACACCTTCGAATGGAAAGTACTACGGCGGACTTTTGGGGCTGTTCGCGACCGAGACGGATGGCGCATCCGGTACAACAATGAGTTGTACGAACTTTACGATGAGCTGAAAGTCTCCAAGATCGTCAAATTACAACGGTTGCAGTGTGCTGGGCACGTGCAACGCATGAATGACGATAGCATGCCAAAACGTGTCATGAACGCAAGACGAGTCGTCGGAGCGAGGCCAAGAGGAAGACCCAGAGCTCGTTGGGAGAGCTCAGTGTATGCAGACGCCGAGCAACTATTGGGGTTCCAAGACTAGAGGACGCGGTCACGTGACCGAGACAATTGGAGGAAATCGATCCAGGTACCTAAGGCCCGACGTCGGACTGTTGTGCCACGTTGATGATGATGATGCTGGTTTTATAATTTTTTGAATCCTTTATTACTGAGCCGTATTAAACACGAGATTTTACAGTGCTGCTTCTGTTTGCAATGAATCTTCATAAGAAATAATGGTCTTATGGAAACGAATTTAAGTGGAAAGCATTAGCAAAGCATGGAATCATATAAATAATACTGAAGGTTATTCAAAATAATTTAAAAAGGAACTCAACCTTCATTTTTACCTTAAATGACAAGGAAGCAAGAGGTATTTTCATCTTTTCAATTAAAAAAACCTAGCGCATCAGATCCGCTAGAAAACTAATTTCCGAAGAAATTGCCTTTGAGTGACAATGTAGAAAGACGTAATAGACTTTTTTGTAGAATCATTTCAACCATTCCTTATCCAAAGCAACAAAACTCAACTATAACACAAATGATGAAAATGTTCAGTGCTGGCAACACTTTTCCAACGAAGCAGCAATAAGTTTACCATAACAAGCTCATACTAAAATCAACTTATCCTTTGAATTTCGTTCTCATCGGAGGATTTCATCGAAAGTTTTAGCGGTTAAACGTTGTTTGAGGCTGCCATCCGAAAAATGTTCAAAACCCGGAAAATTAATAAATTGGTTTCTTATTTTTACTACAAATGCTTTGCATATGAGTGTGTAATTGAAGCATTTGTTGGTGCAATATTTCCGAAAATGGCTAAAACTGGTTACCATGTGTCAGCAGCAAAGCAAAATATATGCCAAATTGCTTCACATTAAGTTAATCCCACCCAGTAAATTTCGTTTCGATCGAATCACTGCGCTGGAAGTTATACGGGTGAAACAAATTTCAGGGTTACCACCCTCAAAATTTTTAAAGCGCTAATATTTATTGTTAATTTTCATTGCAGGATTATTCCCAATTTCAAATCTAATGACATAATCGCTCAGTAAAGAAATACCAAAAAATTACAAAAATGGTCATAGCTAGCAGTCCTTTCATGATTTTTGTACGAAGTTCCTACGACATTCGGTTCACATCAGAGTCTATTTATTGCATGAATTTCATTTTTATTTCATGACTGGACCGGAAGTTAAAGGGAAAGAAGCTTTATTTGGCTGAGCAAATTTGCAAGATTTAGGAGACAAAAATCACCATAGCTAGCAACTATATCCTAAATTTTCAACCAAATTCTCAATTAATGTTATCTTAAGTAAGATCTAAATATTGTGTGAATTTTGTTTAAATGTGATGGCTTAATCGGAAACTACACGCCAATGTTTTTCTCAGTGATTTTTCAAGATGATACCACGGTACCATTTCCATCAGATCTGGTCCTTGCTAATACCAACATGTCCTGTAAATTTCATTATGCTCGGATTATCCGGTCGTCAGTTCCCATGAACAGAAGTTTCGAGTGCTGAAAATAGAGGTAATTTGGTGATGGGTTGCCGTTCTTGTGCAAAATGGAATTTTAAAAATTTCAATTTGGACAAAGGATAAAATATATCAAAGATTTGAGATTTTTGTCAAAAATCAAAAATTTTTCAGTAGGGTCAATGATTTGAAAGATTTTTTTCAGCAGCCTGCCGCAGCTACAGGGGTACCCGCTTTATCTTGAAAATCCACATGTGTTAAATTTTAGTCAACATTAATAAGCTCGGTAATTTTCACGATGTTCCATTGTTTTTCTTACAAGTAATGACAAATCAAAATTTGAAAAAAAAATCCTTGCCTAATTTTCGGCAATCTGCACCCACACACGGCTCAAAATTTCCAATTCTTTATCATAAACAAGCTTAAAACCCAATAAGTTTTCATTCCCAAACATTTATTTTAACAAAAATTTATACTGCTTGGAAATATAGGAGTACCTGAAAATTCACTAAAACGCTCGCCGCCGCCAAAAGGTTTAGGATATCTGAATTCTAGCATGTCATGGACCTACCCAAAAATTTTAGCTTAATCGGACTGGCCACTCCAGAGATTATCTCCCTTAACCGTTTTCCTGATATATATATATATATATATATATATATATATATATATGTATATATATATATATATATATATATATATATATATATATATATATATATATATATATATATATATATATATGTATATATATATATATATATATATATATATATGGTACTTTTCTGTTTTTCCCCCCCATTTTTTTCACAGTTGGTTGTTGCAATGCTTCTAAAATTGATTAGAAAGTAGTAATTAACCAAAATTATGGTGGAAAAACACGTTTAAAAAAGAAATTTTTTAATTTTTTTTTTAATTAATTTTTTAATTTAAAAATTAATTAAATTAATTTAAATTTGGAATTAATGTCACATAACAGTGAAAATAAATTTTGGTACTTTTCTGTTTTTTTCCCTCCATTTTTTTTTAATTTTTTTAATGAAAACTGCTCGAAATGGGTTAAAAAGTGTTACTCCACAAAAATTGAGATGGGAAAATGCATTTAAAAAAAAAAATTTTTTCCCGATTTTAAATTATTTTCCATTTTTATGTGGCAGAATGAGTTTTTCAAAAGTTAATGGGCCCTATTCTGAGAGTCATCTCACGTGAGATCTCACGTCACTTGGAAAGTCACGTCACTTACGAATCGGTATTCTGAGAGTCACGTGACATGACTCTAGGTGAGGTGACTATGAATTTGTGTTTGAATGGCAACGCTTGAGCGTTTGAAATTTATCATGTCATTGAAATTTATCATCGCTCGAAATTCACCACGTCCATAGCACACTGGCATCGACCGTTTCTTGTCCGATCACCGAAGTTAAGCTGTGTTGGGCTTGGTCAGTACTTAGATGGGGGACGGCTTGCACAACGTTAGCGCGCACAAACTTTTCATACCTTTATATCACAAGTTCGGCTTACTTTGGAGGGAGTGGAATTATTAAAAATAAAAGCCAAATAGAAAGTAAGGAAAATCGAACGCAAACAGGAAATTTCCAGTGATAAGCAAATGATTTGGGAAATAAAAAAGAGGACGGTGTTTACAAGTGTACCAGGTATACTTAAACTTGCTATTCATGATTATAAATATAGTGATTAGTAAGAAGTATTGGTGAATATTAGAAGTGGTTTTTATGTGTTCGCTGTGCTGTTTCAGGCTTTGTGGATGACTTTTCATCAGTCCAATAAAGCATTCGAATTGTCGCTTGTCTTTCCAATTAGAAAATAGATCAAAAATTGATATCCTTCACATTTTATCCGTCAGGAATAAGCTGTGTGTCTGTTTTTCTCCATTGTTAAAATTTTCGCTCGAAAAAATGACGAGATAATGGAGACTTGTAAAAATTTAACTTCACGAGTATCTCAGTGCAACCCTTGATTTTTTAAAACTGGTACTTTACAGGTCAATTTCCGATCGATTTTCTTATTGGAAACACATTTGCACAATTCAATTTTCAAATTCAAACACCAAATGTCTCATTTTAGCTCGAAAAAATGAGCTGCACATACTAAATTGGCGTGAAATGATTGTAGACATGTATCAATGCCATCTGCATTTTCAAAGCCACAGAAACAAAAACAACCAATCAAGCATAAAACTCCCCAAAAATTGACACAAAGCTACAAAATAACAAACATACGAGCCAAAAATTTATTAGAAAACGGCTAACGGCTATGGCGAACACGTAGTTGAGTTTAACCGCATTATCTTCAAAATAAGATTTGTTTACTTTTTTTTATGGTTCACGATGCAAACTTCGTGAAAATCCTTCTTCTTTTTATTCAAAATATCAATTTATATCATTTCTGACCACAGTCACTTGATATTATCAAGTGACTGAAAATCTGAATTTACGTGACGCTCGTCACTTCACGTGACTCTCAGAATAGCCAACAGATCGAAAACGTCACTTGAGGTGAAATAACAACACCTCACGTGACTCTCAGAATACGAAATCATGAGCGTCACCTCATTCGTCATGTGAGGTGACTCTCAGAATAGGGCCCAATGTGTTGTTGGGGAGGCCTGCTGTAAAATAATTGTAAAATAAATTGTAAAATAATTGCTTAATTGTAAATTGCGTTGAAGCTTCGGAAAGGTAAAACGTCAAAAATAGAGCAAAATTTATTCTCACTGTTATGTGACATTAATTTAAAATTTAAATTAATTTAATTAATTTTTAAATTAAAAAATTAATTTAAAAAAAAAATTAAAAAAAAAAATTTTTTTTTTCTTTTAAACGTGTTTTTCCACCATAATTTTGGTTAATTACTACTTTCTAATCAATTTTAGAAGCATTGCAACAACCAACTGTGAAAAAAATGGGGGGGGGGGGGGAAACAGAAAAGTAGCATATATATATATATATATATATATATATATATATATATATATATATATATATATATATATATATATATATATATATATATATATATATATATATATATATATATATATATATATATATATATATATATTTATATATATATGTAGGAAACTCGTATGTGAATGACAACGTACATACGCAACGTAATGTATACAGATGCGAGAGCAGCCAAGGCAGAAGACGTCGAGAGCTGAAGACGAGAAGACGAGAAGACGTAAAGACGCGAAGACGCGAAGACGCATAAAGTATCGTGCTCAGTTTTGCTTTTCCCAAACCTAGCTGTTATATTAATTACGTCCTCAATTTACTATCTTCAGAATATATTTTTGTGCATTCATTATCAGCTCGTTTCATTTCCCACATAATTTTGGGGGCTCAACCGGGATAGAAAAAAAACGATAGATTCGAGTGAATAGTGGTAGTGCAAACCTAAACCAGCACGTACAAGTTGCCATTGTGAGTCAGTGTGATTTGTGTTACAAAAACTGTAAAAATGACGAGTCTGGGAGATTTTGAAAAAGTGAACAAAAACATTAAGACGGCATCGGCAAGGGCCATTAAAACTATGCATAAGTTCGTGTTTGGTGGTGATGGCGATCGTCAAAATCGGAAGAGATTACGCGAGTTTACGGGATTTGACTTTTCATCAGGATCGGTGGAGTTTAACGAAAAAATTTCGTTTGTGAAAGAACATTTTGTAGAACGCGACTTAGTGGTAATATCGAACATTCTTAGTATTGATTATGCGGGAACGTTTAATGAACTATGCAAAAGTGTGTGTGACGCTCTTTCTGATTTTGATATTTTGAAAAGTGTGTGTGAGCGACAAGACGATGAACACAGTGACGAAGACGACGATGTGAAACCGGTCGCGATAAGCGAATACGAACACAGAATAAGCCGTATGAGTATAGCAAATAACGACGAAGCAGAGATAAGTAGTGTGAGTGGTAAGCAGCATGCGTTCGCGTTAGCATTTCGTGATGTTGAAGACTCAATTCGGCCATTTGATGGAACAAAGGTGTATCCGGTGAATAAATGGCTGATGGATATGGAAGAGACGGCTATATTGATGGGCTGGGATGATATGCAGAAATTGATATTTGTGAAGCGATCGCTAAGAGGTCTCGCTAAACTGTACGTACAGAGTGAGGCAGGAATAAGCTCTTTCAAAACATTGAAAAATGCTTTAATGGAAGAGTTTGGAGAGCTAATGACCAGCGCAGATTTGCATCAAATGCTGCGAAAAAGGAAAAAACAACCGTCGGAAAGTCTGCAAGAGTATTTGTTGTTGATGAAAGAACTAGCCTCTCGTGGATCAGTTGATGAGCAGTCCGTAATTCAGTACATAATTGATGGAATTGACGATGTAAGTAGCGATAAACTTACGCTGTATGGAGCGATGGACATGAAAGATTTCAAAAAGAAACTCAAAACATACGAACTTGTCCGAGACCAGCGCATAGGAGTAAAAAAAGAATCCACAATGCGGAAAACTTCTGATCGGCAATCGTGTGATAAGTACAATGAGCGTTGTTTGAATTGTGGTGAAATCGGACACAAGTCGAGAGAATGTAATGAAAAAGAAAAAGGCGTCAAATGTTTTCGGTGTGATCGATTTGATCATAGAGCATTTGAGTGCGAAGACTCCAAAGAGAAATTGAATAAAGTCAACTTTGCAGTAAACTCTGATTTGAATTCGATGAGAAAAACAATATCGATTGGAGCAGTTCGTTTGGAAGCTCTCATTGACTTAGGCAGTCGAGTCAATTTAGTAAGTGCTAACGTTCACGAGCAAATAGGAGCACCACCGTTGTCCACATCGAACCTAATACTCACTGGTTTCGGACGCAACTATGTAAAACCAGCCGGATATTTCGAAGCAGAAGTCAGCATTGATAATGATCAGTATGTTACATTGTTTTACGTTCTTTCGACAGATATGATGCCGACACCAGTGGTAATCGGAAATGACTTACTGAGGCACACTGAGGCAATTATAAATCAAAGTGGTATCACCATAAGAACGTCCGATTTAAGTGAACTAAACATAGGTTCCTGCTCTTCAGCGAATAAGAAAAGGGTGGAGAAGATCGTCTCTGCATACCGCCCAATGAAGTGCAGAGAAACGAACGTTAAAAGTGCGAAAGATGAAGCACAGGGCGATGCGAAAATTCGAGATCAGATCGAAAAGGAGTATGGTATTACCGACACGCCGGAAGGAAAACATCAATTGCTTCTGAAAAAGCTTGCGGAGGTTGATAATGACAATAACAAACTGACGACAGCACTAAAAATGCATGATAAACAACATGATGCTTTACTTAGTGAAAAAGACAACCTGCAAAAGGAGCACGACAAAAATATTTTCATGAGGACAAAACTTGAGCAAGTTTGCCGGGAGCAACAGAAGCTGCTGAAATCCGTACAAAATGAGAGCATGAAACACAAGGAAGCACAGGCAAAGCTTCAGCAGTCAATCAATGAGATCAGCACGAGTCTGATAAAAAACAATGACGAAAACATAAGGCTGAAAGAAGACAATATTGAAATGACAAAAAAATTAAAGTACCTTGCAGAACAGTACCAAATTTGTGAAAAGCAATTGGGAAAAATCAACGAACAAGTGGAAATGAAATTGATTCGAAAAGCTCATGAAAATGGACATTTTGCAACGAAAAGAACAGAAAAAGTTATCAAAGAGCAATTTTTCATCAATAAACTTAAAGAAGAAAATCGAAAAACGTTTAACCGTCGACGACGAGATGCGCAGAAATACCAACAAGGAGATATTGTAGCCATAAAACGGACCCAGTTTGGACCTCACTTGAGGTTAAAGCGTAAGTTTTTGGGGCCTTATCGAGTAACAAAAGCCAAGGGCACCAGCTATAACGTATCAAAGGAGGGTATGCATGAAGGACCGATAAGTACGACATCGTTTGCCGAATTTATGAAACCTTGGACCAGCTACAATGATTCATCCGAGGCGGATGAAGAATAGGACGGCCGAATGTAGGAAACGCGTATGTGAATGACAACGTACATACGCAACGTAATGTATACAGATGCGAGAGCAGCCAAGGCAGAAGACGTCGAGAGCTGAAGACGAGAAGACGTGAAGACGAGAAGACGAGAAGACGTAAAGACGCGAAGACGCATAAAGTATCGTGCTCAGTTTTGCTTTTCCCAAACCTAGCTGTTATATTAATTACTACCTCAATTTACTATCTTCAGAATATATTTTTGTGCCTTCATTATCAGCTCGTTTCATTTCCCACATATATATATATATATATATATATATATATATATATATATATATATATATATATATATATATATATATATATATATATATATATATATATATATATATATATATATATATATATATATATAGAAATATGAATTTTCGGCGAAACGAGTTTAATACTAAGTTTCTTCGAAAATTAGTAACATGTTAAGTGGGTCATTGATATATTATTATTTTATGATTGTACTACCTGCGCTTTTAGCAAAAATATTTTAATGGACTATGCAAGGAGACTTTCGTGACTTAAATTTGCCAAAGAAATTCCAAATGCAATTCATTGATTCCTGGAAACTATTTAACCAAAGCATCTAGTTTGGATTATCTGGTTAGTTTTAAATTGTAAACATTGATTCATGGTACACTGCTTGCTTATTTTAATCAAGAGAACAATCTTAAATTCAGTACAAAACTCATTTCGATTTAGTATCACAAATTCTCTTCAGTATGCATTGAATATACACACAAACTTAGTTCCCACACATTTCCTACCACACCAACATCGAAACATACCATTTTCATATAACACTACCAGTTTCTCTACCAGTTTCATACAACATGATTTTGCAATTCTACTTCAACTTCAGAAGAACAAAATTGCATTCTACGAGTAGCACAACAAAATATTGTCTTGGTTTCTTGAATCTGCGATGCACAGATTTTCACTTAGCAATAAATGCAAGTGGAGATGCACATTTCCATCTTTATTACGACCGACAGCTACTGTAGAAACATAGTTGACAAAGATTAGAGAATGTAGAGAAGAGTGAGTGACACGAACCATACCATGTGAATTCCCGTTTTGAATCCAGTAAACATGTCCTGGAGTATCACGTCCTACAGGAGTTTAAAGTTGAATCCAATAGACAGAAGGTTAAGGACTTCGATGAGGATGTTGTTGGATTGAACTGAGATAGAGAAACAGTAGTTGAATGTTTTGTATTCGTTTGACAATTATGCAACTTTGCTAGTAGATCATATATTTTCAGACTTTTTGAATTCTTTTTATAAGTAGATTGAATTCGTTGGAGATTTATAGTACAATATTTCAACTAATCCGATTCACTGATTCATTTTTCAAAGAAAGTCCTTAGCAATAGTGAATAAAAAAAATGCACAGAAACGAAAAAAACTATTATGTGAATGTGTTCTTTTGCTGAATAAACTTTTTTGAAATAAAGTAAAGCAAATTGAACTGCTTAGCAGTTAAATTGAAATATCCTAAGTTACTCACTGCACAAAAACGGTAACTCTGCGCCAAGTTACTGTTAGGGCCTGCAAAGAAAATAAAAGGCGCCCGACCAGTTGGAGAAACGCTTTGTTAATGAAGGAAAAAATGCTTAAGACTAAACTATTGTACACCATGATTTGTACATTGTGAAAGATTAGAAGAATAATGCTTGCAGTGTGAGGAACTGAGAGTGTGTATGTAAAAGAAGCGTAGGTTCACATTCTCTCACACTCCCCCTCAAAACCAGCTTCGTTTGACAATTGAATCGATGCTAAGATTTTTGAAGAATTTCCTATGTTTTAAGACTGGTTTTGTAAGTATATCTTCCGCCATATCAGCTGATGAAAGGTACTCGACTCTGATCGGTAATTTTTGAAGAATTTGCCGAATGAAGTGATGCTTAATGTTTATATATGTTTAGATCGAGGATGATATACAGGATTAGATAAAAGTTTTCCTTCACCTGGATTTTTGCAGAATACAATAACTTGTGCGACGAAATTTTTCAATCCAAGTTCAATCCAATTAAGCGAACAGGTTCCTTAATTGCATCGGTAAGGTGCATGTTCTTGGCCTCAGCTGGTCAAAGCGCCAAATTTCGCTATTTCCTCCTCAAATTTTTATAGCGAAACAGCCAATGTCTCTGAAAAATCTTTCATTCTAATTAGCTGTTAAAGCGAATATACGTCAGTCGTTGGTCAAATTTATTAAGCTTTTGAAAAAAATTTCCCTAGCATGGTGATTGTAACTCCTCATACAGTCCCGAATATGATGAAAGCAAAATGAGATGAGAAAGCAAATGACAACTAGCACTCGATAAGAATTTTCAAGATGAATCAAAATTTTTCCTATAATCTTAAGCTCTTTTTTCCTTCTTTGTTTTCATTATAAAAACACAAATAATTTAACTTAATAATAATATAAATACACAAGTTTCCCATTACTTACCTCATTTCAAAATCCGTTGTAGTGGCCGTGACCGCGGTTTTGAAATGTTCTTATTTTTTGGTTTAATATTTTAATTTCTCTACTCTGACTCATTCATGGAATAACATCTTCTGTTATTTCAAAAAAATATCTGCAGAAGAACCGTAGAAAAATCTATTGAAAACTTCAGAATGAAGGCAAAAGTAAAACTAAACTAGCTGCTATACTTTTCCGCAAACTTATATATTTTCACCAGTTTGGAGGGCCGCTTCTGTATCCTTGAGTATGATACTAATCATGAAAATTTAATGCTAAAAACGGAAAACAGCAACAAGAGTTTAACATTATACAAAGTTTTTCTTAACAAACAGCAAAGAGGAAAACAAGTAGTTTGAAATGTTTTAATGTATCAATGATGAATAAATGAAAGAAAAATAGGCAAAAGTGAGTGATATTTGAACTTTCAAGAGCTGTTTGTAAACATTTAACCGCTGAGGAGGAATTGTGAGCTACAGCAGAATAAAAATATGGATTCTGGATAATAAAACAAATAATTGACGAAATTGAAAAATCGTGATTGTGCATAAAAGTAAGAGTAATTATTTCCAAACTAAAATTCATTATAAAGACTATTAATTTGTGATCACAGTTCCCTTTTTGTCTATAAATTAGCATAGACAACATTCATCGGCTCTATCGCTAATCAAAACAGAGAATATTTGAAACGTTTAACGTATTTAATACGTTTTGCGCCAAACCACTTATGTTCAGTTCCTGAACAAGGTGAAACGCCAGAATGCTAGAATACACTTTGTAATAGTTTGATATCTATGTTTGTATATTATTCTTAAACTAGATTTCATGTACTGCATGCATCCATTTGTTTCATTACGCTCATTATTTATTGTTTTTATGACACCTGGTTTCGCGGTCAATATTTCATGTTTTCACATTCTTCATTCTAAATTTACGTAACTGCATGCATGCATCGGTTCAATATATTTGATTGTTTACTATTTTTGTGATACGCATTGCATGGGTCAATGTTTTCATGCTTGCACATTTTTTCATACATCGTTCAATATATTCATTGTTTTTATTTTGATGACACACATTTTATGCGTCAGTTAATGTAGGAAGTTGTATTGTACGGTTTTTATTTTCAAGTTCATGTGTTTGCAAAATGCTTCATTTGCTGTAACAAAAATTGTATTTTGTAACTAGGTCAATAAGCTTCTGTAATGAAAATTGTATTTTGTGACTAGGTAAATAAGTTTCATTATAAATAGGCTAAGATTGACAGAAATAAATGTATTCATTTGTAGTCATTCAGCAGATTCAAGTGTTTCATTTTAAATCCGACATCTTTTCCCAGTCTTTCCCCCTTTTCTCAGTCTACCCCGGTTTTGATATATTCTACAACCATTGAATATATCAAAATTTCCTTCTAATCCTCAATAATAGCTGGTGTGGCTAGCATTTGAGGATTATCCTATCCCACTCGTGTTTTGCGACTGGAATTTCTATTTTCGGTGTGCAGAATCCATTCTGCGCCGAAACATTGGTCCGTCGAGCCGGATATTGTTTGCAATTAAGTTCTTAGTTTTGTTCTTAACGGCAACAAGTTCGTTTTTTTTTCCATTGGTTGCTGCGTTTTTAATCCTGAGCATCGTTTCCAACTATCAACAAAGGAGATTATCTGGACTCTGGCGGCACTCAGGTTCCGAATTGTTTGTTCCTGACTGCTATCATTTGAAATTATTGTAGAGGAATGGCGGCACTCAGGTTCTGGATCTATTTGTTCCTTACTGCAGCATACGAGCTTTCCGTGGAGCTTACCGTCATATAAAGATACATTTTCATCCACCAAACTCTTAAATATGGATATAAATTCACTTCTAGAAGATCAACAGCGTATAGCTGGGTCTCTGGAAAATTTGGAGAGGAATTTAAAAAAGGACAGACCATCTCGGAAAGATGCAGGCGACTTTGAGAAAAAACTGGAAAATATTGAAAGTCTCTGAGAAAGATTTAAATTGAACCACGTCAATCTAGAATCCACACTTGATTCATCTCATAAATATTTTGAGAATCGTCTGTGCGAAGCCACAAGACAACAGGACGAGAAAACAAAAGGTGTATACGCTGAAGCTCAGAAGCTTCTTACCCTGCCTTCGAACCCTATCGAAGGATTATCTAAACCTACAATGTCAACTCCATCAACTACTGGAGTAATAACAACACCTTTAACTATGACTCCTAACATCCAGTGTTTTGTTTCCAACGCTAGAACCTAAGCGATACCAATGAATACATATCAATATCCCTGACCACCAAGCAACATGCCAAGACTGCCAGCAATAACCATTCCCATGTTTAATGGTGACTTCAAAGAATGGAGGAGATTTTTTGACTTATTCAAGACAGTCATACACAACAATTATAATCTAGGGCCAGTCCAAAAAATGCAATACCTGCTGAGTTACCTAGATGGAGAGGCCAGAAATTCTGTATATCACCTACAATTAGATGCTTTAAACTACGATACTGCTATCATGATACTGCAGGAACGCTTCTCAAACAACAAGAGAATGACTATGGCATATCTTGATTCAATTTTCGACATGAAGAAAGTCGAGCACAGAAGTGCAGCAGGAATAATAAATATGTTTAACGTTTTGCGCAACTGTTTAGCGGCACTAAAAAATCTGAATTATTATACAGATCAATGGGATCCAATTATCATACATATTGCTTTACGGAAGCTCGATCCCGAAAACTTTCGCATGTTCGAAGACTTCTTAAGCAACAACAAAGAAATTTCCTTTTAAAAAGACATGAAGTTTTGACGACAATCAAACCACAGACTCAAGAGCAGCATGTCAAAAAACGAGCTTTCGCTACGATGACAAAGCCAACTTGCACATTTTGCAAGGAGCACCATCTTATATATCGCTGCAAAAAATTTAAAGATTTATCTACTGACGAACGCTATAAATTTATATCATCGAATCAATTATGCAAGAATTGCCTTATTCACGCCAAAGCTACAAAATGCAAAAGCACACATAGATGCTTCGAGTGCAACAAACCGCACCACAAGCCTCTGCACTTTCCCAGCCTTAAAACCGTGACATCCAATGTCGCTACTAACGAAGCTTGCCACCAAATCAAGCAAACAAATGCCAAGGAAGCAAGCATAAATGTTCTACTTTCAACAGCTCTAATAAATGTACAGTCAAGTACTGGACAACCAATTCCACTGCGAGCCCTCATTGATCAAGGTTCTCAATCATCCTTTATCACTTCAAAGGCAGCAAAAAGGCTAGGTTTAAAAACTCAAAGCATCCTGGCGACTATTGGCGGTATTGGTGATGCAGAGTCATCAACCGTACGTGGCAAACTTAATATGACAATAACGCCACATTTTCGATCGACATTTGCTCTCCCAGTCGAAGCGTTAATTATGCCTAAACTTACAACAATATTACCAGAAGACCGAGTGGTACTACCCAAACTTAATAATATTCTAGAACTAAAGTAAGCAGATCCTAGTTTTGCATCCCCAGGAAGGATAGATGTAATACTTGGAGCGGAGATCTTCGAAGAAATAATCGAAGAAGGCTTGAGGAAACAACATCCACTATTAGCACAAAAAACAAAACTTGGTTGGATTTTATCAGGTAAAACCATGTCCAAGACTAAGGAAGGTGCAGTCAAAATGATATCTTGCATTTCAATGACCGAATTTCATAAAACTGTAGAAAAATTCTTCGAAATGGACAATGATAGTGGAGAAAGAGAGCTGTCAATGGCTGAGATCCGATGCGAAGAAGATTTTCAAGCCACACATAAAAGAGACAGCCAAGGAAGATATATAGTCCAACTCCCATTTAAAGATGAAAATAACTTAAAACCAATTGAAGAATCTAGAGTTAAAGCTTTAGTACGATATAAGCAGGTCGACAAAAGGCTAGAAAAGGATCCAGGATTGAGAAAAGACTATCAGAAGTTTCTTGAAGAATATATTGAACTCGGCCACATGAAAAAGGTAGCTCCGTACATCGGCGATACCACAAATGTTTTCTACTTACCCCACCATCCAGTTCTAAAAGAAGAAAGCACTACGACAAAAGTCCGAGTCGTATTCGATGCATCAGCAAAGACAGCAGAAGGACCCAGCATGAATGACTTGCTATATACTGGAGCTAAGCTACAGCAAGACTTAGCGCAAATTTTACTAAGATGGAGAAACATAAATACGTATATACCGCAGACATTGAGAAAATGTTCCGGTAAATCCTTCTGACAAGTCAACAAAGAGACTACCAACGAATTCTGTGGAGAGACGAAAAAACGCAAACAATAGATGAATATCGTTTAAACACAGTCACATACGGTACAGCCTCGGCCACCTTTTTGGCTGTAAGGTGTCTAATTCAGTTAACAAGAGATGAAGGCAAAGAATACCCGTATGCGTCCAAAGCACTTCAAAATGATTTTTATGTTGGCGCAGATTCGAAGAAAGAGGCAATAAGATTGCAAAAAGAGGTTACATGTTTGCTGAAAAAAAGGAGGATTCAATCTTAGAAAATGGTCTAGCAATGATGCAGAATTACTAGCAGCTATTCCCGAAGAAGCAAGAGAGCAAGGACTGCTTCAAATAACTGAGGATGCATCTCTCAAAACATTGGGAGTCCATTGGAATCCAGGTCGAGATGAATTTCAATTCCAGATTCTGAGATTCGAAAATGAAAAAAAAACTGACGAAACGAAGACTTCTCACTAGCATTGCTACCATTTACAATCCGCTACAATGGCTAGCGCCGGTCACTATACGAGCAAAGATAATAATGCAAGACGTCTGGAGAACTGGTGTGAATTGGGATGAACAGCCTTCCTCCGAGATCACGAGCCGCTGGAACTCTTTCGAGGAAGCTTGGAAAAAATAAAAATTCCTCATTGGATCCACTATACTTCCAACGCTAATTTAAAACTTCATGGCTTCTGCGATGCATCAGAGGCCGCCTACGCCGCAGTTGTCTATAGTAGATCGATAAATGAATCTGGGACTATCAGAGCTACCCTACTCTGTGCTAAAACTAAAGTCACACCCTTGAAGTCAAAAATATCACTACCACAACTTGAACTAAATGCAGCTGTTCTTCTCTCAAATCTGCTTCATCAGACCATCAATTCTATGAACATGCCAGATACACCAATTTTCGCTTGGAGCGATTCGATGATAACATTGGGTTGGCTGAAAAGAGAACCAGCTTCATTCGAAACTTACGTCGCTAACAGAGTCTCCAAAGTACAGAGATTAGATGGTGGGAAATGGCAGTGGAACCACGTGAAATCTGATGAAAATCCTGCCGATTGCGCCTCTAGAGGGATAAGTCCGAAAGAACTTCAGAATCATAGCTTATGGTGGAACGGTCCGACTTGGCTGCTCCAAAAGACTAATATAGAAGTTCCTCTCAAAATGGTGTCGATGAGTTCAACAAAACAGGGAGTAGACATTTTAGAGCGTTACTCTAATTTACAGAAGCTGATCAGAATCTCCAGTCTCTGCCTCAGATTCGTTCATAACTGTAGCAGACCACGTCATGAAAGGAAAACAGGCAGTTTACAACCGGATGAACTTAAAAATGCACATTTAAGAATCATACTTATCGTTCAACAGCAGGAATTTTCCAAGGACATAGCTGATTTAAAGGCGAACAAGGAAGCCAATACTAATATACGGCCATTAAATCCTTTCATAGATGAGCTTGGAATTCTTTGAGTTGGCGGGAGACTCCGAAACGCAAACATTTCGCAAGATACCAAGTGTCCTATTCTACTACCGCAACGTTATCATATAACCTATTTGGTCGTTAAAGAAGCTCATTTAAAGTGGAAGACTTTTGTGGCAAATCGGTCAAGCCAAATACATGGACTAATTCCAACTGCTATATGGCACCATGTTATCTCTTCCGACAACCCAGCCGATCTTGCAACCAGAGGCATGACTCCAGACAATTTATCAACATCCACACCAAAGTGTATAGAATGATAAGTGGGTGAACTCCTTCCCTTTTCCAGAAAAAACACTTTGACCTTGAAAATGCGCCTCCATTTACGCAATGCATTATCTGTCAAAGCAACCTGAGAGTGTGTTAGTATTTTTTGCGAGAGTGAGCCGTATGTGAGCAGCGAAAAATCTAGCCTGAGTATGTAGTTGTCGAATCGAATATTGCATTTCTTTCTGTTCCATACGATTTCTTCAAACTTTCCAGCCTGAACAACAATACAATCTCAGGTTAGATCACTGGATTTTTGGACCGTATACATATACGGAGTCCGCACGCTGATTAGGAACTAACTTCTTACGCTGTGTCCACACTGTGGTAGAACGGACCGATGTGGCTACAAACATTCACACAGCAAGATCCCACTGAACAACTTTCTGACACGACAAAAGAAATGCCACGAGCAACATACACATCAGCCACCACTAGGGTTGCCAACTCAGTGGGTCAAAAATCCGGGAGGAAAATTAAAATATGAGTGAAAATCAATTTCATTTATTTAAAATGATATTTCTTTACACTACGAGTTGCTTGTAATGCCTTTTGATTTGCAAGGATAAAGTTACAGAATTCTTTACATATGTAGATTAAAGTTTGTGCATACCTGTATTTAAAGTTTGTGCATACCTGTAGTATATACCTGTATTTTCCGGGAGACTCCCGGAATTCCGGGAGAGTTGGCAACCCTAGCCACCACAAGCTATTTGATCAATACAACCGCCGAGAATGCAGCTGGAACAAATCTGAACGGATCTTCCCCAAGTATCAACTAATTTTATTAACCAAATAGTAATCTACTTTTCATTTCATGTTAATACGTCGAGGTGGCGCGTTTTCAGCCTAGATTTCAGGATGGTCGTCGTCAACGGTTGCAGTACATCCCCCAGTTCATTTAGAAACGTAGAAACGTTTCAAGGCCCGGGAGAATGTCATCGCTTGTTGGATATGTTCAAAATAGCCCGCTGATGCTAGCCCATAGATGGCATATTTATCGTGAAAGATCGGGATTGAATGCACATAAATTCCAGTTTTTTGACGAGGATATTCCAATGGAATTTTTACTTTTACGGTTTTTTTTGGAATGTAGTTGTTTTCATTTTTACAGTTATTTTTTCGCCTCACTAAAAATATTTTTTCTAATTATCACGTGAACTGCGATTGGCGTGTGCGAATTCTGAATTGCTGTTAAAATAAATGTTAATAGTACATAGTAATTAAGTGTTTTGAATTGTTGTTCAAACCAAGAATTATTAATAAAGAATATTACGAATTTCAAAAGTGTACGTGAATCAATAGAAGTGGTACAGGGAAATCTGAAGATTTCTGTACTCGGTCTTACGTATAAGAACACAGAGTCTTCAACATTTTGGATGTCAAAAAAGAAAAACCGGAACATAAATTATTTGAAAAATTATTTATGCACGCAGTTTATATACAGTGCTGAACAAAATTCTACGTACACCATATAAAATAGCAGAAAATTGTAAATATCACATTAATTTTTAATAAAATAAATTACTGCCTATTATTATTAATTTTGGTTGAGATGAACTATTTTCGGATATCAGGAAATCAGACAGAATACCATTTATAAGCGCACTCCTTCTCAGATAGTATCATTCAAACCAAATCTTAACTAATCAGCTGCTTCTACAAAGCAAAATGGATATTTTTTTCCATTTCTCTGAACAATAAGAGCACAAAAGGATTATTTTTATCAAAACAAAAATGTTTTCTTTTCTTTCAAATTTTATTTTTCTCCATGAACTTTCTCATTTTCTGTGGAAAAGCCATTGGTTTTTTTTCAAGCAATCATCTACTTAATTTAAAGCAATCTCAAGCTGTCTTTGAGATAACGAAACTGTTTTGTTGACTATTCGGACATGTCTTTGATGATGCAATCATATGCTTCAAGCCCGTTTATTGAGCTATTCCACTGTTACTAGGTTTTTAGATGAAGTAGCTGAAGCGTGATGTTTATTTTTACGAAATACCTAATGGATAGTACATACCCAACGGGAATCGCTGTAAAGCATTCTGGACAGAATATATGCAGGAAACATTCGTGGGAATGAAAATGTAATCTACTTGCAAGGGGTCTTTCAAAAGTTCACGACTGGCCAATGAACATCACTCGCAGAAACAAGGGGAAAAAAAACTCTAGCGCACCTGAACCGCTAGAAACACTAATGTTCGAAGAACAGTAGAAGAATCGTGCAGGTTTTGAGTGCATATTCCACCACATGTGCTGCTTATTACGGCCAAACTGTTTCAAATGCCACGTTTTACTTTCGTCTTAAGAATGCATTATAACTCATATGGTGGAAGGTTTCAGATATTACCACTGGCATGAATTTCAACGTTTATGAGAGCAAAACACGGGTTAATTATATTCGTTATCAGTTGCTTATTTCACATAATTTTGAAAGCAGCATCTCATATAACATCAATGAAGAAAATGCTCAGTGCCTGCAGCACTGTAACTGAAGTTGGTGTTTGGGGCTGCAATCCGAAAAATTTGCAGAACTTTGCGAATTGTAACATCGGTTATTTATTTTCATTGTAAATGTTTTCGGTATGTATACTCACTGTGAGCATTTATTGATACAAAAGTAGCACAACCGTCTCGTGCTGGCAACCTTCTGCCAGTATCAAAGCCAAGAATATATCACATCTGCTTCACGTTGTTATATAACATTCGAAGTTAAAGGAGTATAAAGAAATTTAGAGTTACCTGCAGCGAGTTTTTTCAAATAATCGAAAGCTTAATATTTGCTGTTTATTGTCACTACAATATCATTACCATTTGAAAATTCTACGATAAAACCGCTTAATAAAGATATTGCAATTAAACACAAAACCAACAATAGCTGGCAACCCTATCATGGCTTTTCAACCAAATTTGGCCTGAATAATGCTTATGACAGGTTTCATTAATTGTATGAAATTCGTATTGATTTCATGACTGCACTGGAAGTTATAGTGCAAAAAGTTTTATTTTCCTGAGCGAATTTTCAAAACCAAAGACACAAAAATTACCATAGCTGGTAGCACCAATCAAATTTTTCAACCAAATTTCCACCAAACAGAGACTAGAGTTAGGTTTAGCTACTGTGTCAATTTCATGAAAATCTGGTAACTTATTCACATTTCATAGGGTAAAAGCAGTTTTTTTACTTTGTAATTTTTCAAGATGGCACCACTGGCACAGACTTGCCCACAATTCAAAATCGCTTCTATCAAATCTGGTCTTACTTAAGTCCAATGCATTCTGTAAATTTTAGCTGTATCTGATTATTGGTTCGTGAGTTTCCGTGAACAGAAGTGTTTGATGCTAAAAATATAGGTTAACTGGGAGAGGGTTACCGTTCTTGTCCGACATGAAATTTCCAAAGTTTTATTTTGAACGTGTAGATAAAACATAAGATTTATATACAGATTGGTTTTATTGTAAGAAACGGACATTTTTTTGAATATTCGATGGTTTGAATGTTTTCACTTCCAAATTTTTTTTTTCAAAATGAAGACACCAAAATTATCATAGCTGGCAGCTCCAACCGAATTTTTCGACCAAATTTCTACCAAATGTGGCTTAAAGTAAGGTCCAGCAATTGTGTGAGTTTCGTCAAAATCGAACGATTCAATCAGAATTTATAGGGCTAAAAACAGTTATCTTTTTTAGTGGTTTTTCAAGATGGCACCACTGGCACAGAATCGCCCGCATTTCAAAATCACTTCTATCAGACCTGGTCCTATTTAAGGCCAATACATTCTGTGATTTTCATATAATTCTGCTCATCGGATCGTGAGTTTCCGTGAACAGAAGTTTTTGATGCTAAAAATATAGGTAAATTGGGCAAGGGTTACCAGGCGTGCCCGTTATACCATATCTTTTTTTTTTTTTGGTTATGTAAACAAAGCACAAGATTTACATATGAATGGCTGCTTTTTGAAGAAACGGCATTTTTTCAAGAGAGACGATGATTTGGAGGTTTTCACTTTCAGTGCCTACCCTAGCTACAGAGTTGCCAGCACGCTCATTAAAAGCTACACAAATCTACAACTAAATAATACCAATGTGTTCTGAAAATTTCGTAATGATTGAATAGCTCTGTCAAAAGTTATCGAAATTTAAAATAAAAAAAAATTCCAAAGCATTATCCGATTCATATGTAAAACACGTTAGAAATTTATTTCGTTAACTTTATTTTTGCGAAAATCATTTGTGCACGAAATAATAGGTATATTAAAAATATCACTTAAATGGCCGCCGGCGCCAAAAAGTTAACAATAACTGACATTTAAAGAGACCTGGACCTATTCTGCATATACACCAATGTATCCTGAAAGTTTCAGCTCAATCGGATAGCGCGTTCCCGAGATTATCTCACTGAAATTTTTTGATGATATATATATATATATATATATATATATATATATATATATATATATATATATATATATATATATGGAAATATGAATTTTTGGCCGAATCGATTTTCATACTAATGTTCTTCGAACATTAGTAAAAACTTGCGAGCATATATCGGCTATGGGTAGTATGCTATATAAAGCGGAAAAATGACAATTTCGGAGCATTTCAAATCATCACGGGTAAGTAAAATGTATGAAAAACAAGAGTACCAATTCTTTCTAGTAGCTGCGAGAATATGCTATTGGAATTTCCAATGAGCGTCACAATCACTCAGCATGCAATAACCACACATTTCGGGTCATGCAGGGATACGATCGGCCACCGGCCAAAGCTTCAATTTGTATTCATCATAGGTGACGGAAATGCGAGAATACAAGAACGGGTTTTCCAAAAAGCTCTTAAAAATAAAGCTATAAAGCTAAAAGCATAAGTTTCCCCTTGTATAAATCTTCCCAGCCTAGGACATGCAATGTTAAAAAGAAATGAACATGCAATGGTTCGGTAATGCTTCCACGCATTACGCGAAAGGCTGACCGAATACTTCCCGAAGCATAGCTTTTCCCGTTGGGTATGTAAGTATTGAAAGATTGCTGATATGGACCGTATTGAAAGTTTGCTAATATTTGTTGACATACTGATATGAAATCGGTTTGGTTAAAAATGCATATTTCCATATACATATATACATATGTATGTATATCATCAAAAAAATGTTGTGACTACTTATCGGGAACGCGCCATCCGATTGAGCTGAGACTTTGAAGATACATTGGTGTATATGCAGAATAGGTCCATGTCTCACTAATTAGATTTAACCCTTTGGCGCCGGCGGCCATTATAGTGCTATTTTTAATATACCTATTATTCTGTCAACAAATGATTTTTGCAAAAATTAAGTTAGCAAAATGAATTTCGCACGTGTTTTAAATGTGAATCAGATAATTTTTTGTTGAATTTTTTGTAGCCCCATGTGTGCGAAAGGTGCCTAAAACGAAGTCGAGAAAATTTGAAACTTTTTAAATAGTCATAACTTTTGACAGGGCAATCAAATCATTATGAAACATTCAAAACATATTGATGATATTATTAATTTGTCAATTTGCTAGGGCAGGTGCTGAAAGTGAAAATTTTCAAATCATCGACTCCTGAAAAATTATGGCTTTTTGGAAAAAAGCAACTCATATACAAATCTTATGCTTTTGCATAATGCTAAGAACGGTAATCCTTCCCCAATTCACTTATATTTTTAGCATCAAAAACTTATGTTCACGAGAACTCACGACCCAATAATCAAATTCAGTTGAAATTTACAGAATGTATTGCCCTTAAGCAGGGCCAGGCCTGATAGAAGCGATTTTGTAATTTGGGCAGTTCTGTGCCTGTAGTGCCATCTTGAAAAATCACTAAGAAAAATAGCTGCTTTTGGCTCTATAAATTCTGATTCATTCACCAGATTTTGACGAAATTCACACAGTAGCTGAAACTTACTTTGAGCCACGTTTGATAGAAATTCGGTTAAAAAATTCGGTTGAAGCTGCTAGCTATGATAATTTTAGTTTCTTAAATTTTGAAAATTCGCTCAGGAAAATAAACTTCTTTGCTTTATAGTTTCCAGTGCAGTCATGGAATCATTACGACATTCATCTGGCAAATTGAACTTATTGTAGGCAATACTTAACAGAAGTCTTGTTGAAAAAACAATGATAGGGCTGCCAGCTATGGTTGGTTTTGTTTTTTTTTGGGGCATATCTTTATTAAGCGATTTTGTACTAAAATTTTCAAATCGTGGTAATCTTGTAGTGAAAATAAACAACAAATATTATGATCTAGAAAATTTGAAAACTTTTACGGGTGATAACCCTAAATTTCTTTGTATGCCTATAACTTCCAATGCAGTCATCGGATCAATGCGAAATTCGCAGGGTAGGTTGATTTCAACGTCAGGTAAATGTGACATATTTTTGGTTTTGGTGCTAGCAAAGGGTTGCCAGCGCGATGCTTTTTTGTCCTTTCCGTACCAATAAATGCTTACATAAGCATTTAAAAATAAGTAAAGAAATTAAGTAAAGATAATAAGTTTATAGCAGACGTTTAGTCCGCGGACTATATACCAAATTCCATCTAAATTATTTAGTCCACCTGCTGTAAACACTCAGTACCCGACCCTAGCAATAGGACAGTACACGATTTCAAGCGACCTGACCTAAAATATACTATATTGCTGTAAACACAACCAACATAAGTCTTGATTTTTGCTCGACTGTTAATAATATATGTACGGTGAATTTAAGCTCGCAACTCTCTCGTTTGACTCAAATTCATTTAAATAATCATGCTTGAGAGACAAATAAAAGAAAATTACAGTTTTTTCAAATTGACCCCAAAATAAACAGTTTTTTTTACTTTCAGCATATTTTTTTATGGTAAAATGAAGTGTATGTTATAAAACGAAACAAATTGGACTTTAATATTGAAAAGACATTTAATTTTTAAAAGAATAATGTATCTTCCCTTCAGTGTCTGGTTTTCATGTTCGCAAAAACCAAATATTTGTAGCATATAGATAAGTTTTGAACAAATATGATGATTTTCGTACATACTTTTCGTACTGAGCAAACTTTATTTCTATGAGTTTACTGAAAAAACGAATTTCAAGTTAGAAACAATGTTATTTGCCTATCCATGGTTCTAATTTAATATTCATTTGGATCATATATCATTGATAATGCCTTCTGCAATGACACATCCCATTCATCGTTCCTGCCCGTTTTCATATCAGCTTGTCGCCAGTAATTAATTGCAACATAGCGTGAAACTTGCCACTAAATAAAGCATTATAGGCTTGTGGACAAATGCGAACCGTTATCATTTATTGCTTTCGTTTCGTTTTTCATTTGACTTTGAGTCATGGCATACAATCCTTTGTGGTTTTTCATTCGTTTTCTTAGAAATGCAGAAGTCTTGCATGCAAAGGTTGAAAGAAATTTTAGTAGTCATTCATCAATCGGCAAGGTAGTTTAATGTGATTGCAACAAATGCTTTTGCAGTAGAAAAAAGCGAAATGTTAATTGGATACTGAATATAATAAAAACAAGAATCTCCCTAATATTCATTCAGTTTTTCGCAAAATCGAATCATTCACGCTTCCGCTCAAAGCAGTATATTCTTCAATATGGTTTTAATACCTGTATGATGCGATTGTTAGCTACATATGTACATGGAAGTGACGTTGTCAGTTACCTTTGAAGGATTTGTTTAGGTGGAAATTAGATTTTGAAATTTTTCGATTCTATGGTCTCGGATGGTGTTCAATGGCAAATATTGAATGAGTTCAAAATAGGTTTTATATGTTTATAGGATTGTAAAGCAGTGCAGGGAACCAAACAAAAATATCGTTGTTTCACATTGCTGGTAACATATGATACGTAGATCATAATAGTTTATACATGTATTTCCAGCTTAGTCGAGTAACACAGCAGCGAAAAAATTTAAGAAATTAAGTTGAAACATATTTTTTTACAAAGCAACACTTGTTTTTTGAACAAATTTAGTGTTGCTTATTTTAAAAAAAATTCAAAATGAATTTAAAAAAATTCAATGTAATTTTATATTTAAAAACTTTTTTCAGAAATTTTACGCTCCCGTTCAATTGTTTTTTATCTCTAGAATTTTTAATTATTTAATATTCATCGCATTATTTTGCGTTACATTAGTTTTCATTATTTTAATTTTTTCTGACAGCAATTTGTTTTTCGAGTATTAGTTAAAATATATAAATTAATTCGCTACAGAACAATCATAACAATCTATAAAAGTAAAAGTTGGATGCTTCATGCATAAGTATTTATTGCATCTTATGCAGCTATATTAGGTGGCTCTCATCGTTTGATATAATAAGCCAGGCATATAGCGCTCTCCATTGTTATGTAGCAAATAGATATTGGCCGAGGCCAGGCGAGCCGAAGTCAGTCGAGGCCGCCAACATGTGGACGGCATTTGACAGCTCGTCACGAATCGCCTTGGCTCGTGCTCAAAACCCATTCCGATCGGAAGTCGCACGAGCGCCTCTGACATCTGTCAAAGTCGCTTGTCTGGACCGTCCAGTCAATGCCTTCTAGAAGTACGGGCCGTCAGGCTACGTAATCGTTGTCGATGTGACGTCATGGCGTCAAACCATTTTACATTTCCACGAAGCAGTGCCAACACACACCGAGATTTCACATGCGGTTTTTTAGCTAAAATACGAATAAAACGTTAGTTTTTTGTGCGTGGACGCGTTATAATAATAATATTTAGCCATAACTTTCATTTTGTATCGACCAATTGTATCGCGATAGTAAATCGACACGGAACATCACATAACCTAACAACACCTGATAAACAATTCGTCGCGAATTTTTCTAATTATGCCGCACGCACCGCATTAATATGTGTTTAAGCTGTTCACTAGCACTGTTTCGCATGTTACCACTTAGTTTTCATTAAACTCACTTTAGCATAACCCGTACAATTAACATTTTCCCGCGGACGTCCCATAAGACTACGTGTGTTTTTCGCGACATTTGGTCGGATGCTCTGACGTCATCATTCTGCATTACGGCCCGTACATATAGAAGGCATTGGTCCAGTCCACACAGTCGGCTCGCCTGGGCTCGGCCAATATCTATTTGGCACATTAGAAGTATACGATTGTTCTGCCTTTGTCAATCCAGTTACTGGAATGAAGGTGTTTTTCCAGATTCTATAGCAGAAGATTCTTGTGCAGCTGTTGAAGGAGATGTGCGTTGAAATTTTCGAAGATTTATTTGTAATTCTATCTACATATCCTCTCTTTGTAAATTCTCAAAAACAAGATCATGCGATAAGTCTTTCACAATGTATATTCTGCTGCGTAATTGACATTGGTGTCCAGTGTGAATGATAGATGCATTTAAAGCACTTATCTTGAGCATTGCAAAGAACGGATCTTCTAGTATTTCTAGCCGCGTTATATGTTCCACATATGTACTTGGTTTACAACACCAACTCTCCGCTTGGTTTAAAAATAATGCAACATAATTTGTGACTTTCAGCTTATTCCCGTTACTTTGTCAAAAGAATTGTCATGATGTAGACTAGATTAGAAGACCATGACAGCGTAAAGTCGGGAATGTTTGGCTCTCGATTTTTCGTTTGAATAAACTTTTAGAGATATTTGTTGTTAGTTTTTTATGAATGTTCCCACAAGCGACAAACAATCCACTTTTATACATTTCAGGCCCTCTACACACAGAGCTTAAACGGAATTAGCTTAAGACTGCAATCAGTTATCAGTTACTGACTGCTTATCAAATCATTGGATGTCTCAAAAGTTACTAAAATGTAGATAGGAATTTATGCTAAGGACGGCAGAATACTATTTTTCATTCCCGAGCATATTTGCTGTAGATTCTATGATGCAACATTTTAAATTTTACTTCCAATTACAACACGAACGTTTCCATTCCGTCAACTTCTCATGGCTTTGATCTCATAACATATTACCAGTTTATGTTAATTCCTCTCATTATTTCTTTGTCAACTTCGAAACCAGCGGATCTCGGTAACGTACACCCGCTCATTACAAACAAACCCAAGGCGTGGATAAGTGAAAACTTTGCTTGACTGCGTGTACAACAACTTGCGAAAATTGCGTCGTTGTTGTTGGTGGTGCCATAGTCCTGTTTTCTAATGAAACGATATTCCGGGACAAAATCTTAAGTATCAAGACGTTTAATTGTTGCGTATATGCTTTTAATTAGGAAAAGAGCTGTACCGTTCATTGTAAACAGAAATTATGTGCTAATGTGTGTTGAATGTTTGAAAAGGTACACTTCATTAAATCCGTCACATAAAAGGGATATTAATTTCTTTGAGAGAAACGAAAATGTAAAAATTAACAGGGTCTTTGGGTAGAAAGGATTAAATCGAGAATTTAGAGTGATTGAAGATATAAAGAAAAGCTCTGAAGTGTAATGTACGTTTGATGTTTTCTATATAAATAATTGATAGGTGTTTTTTAATGGATTGGATGGAAATCGTAGGAATTGAACAGGAATAAGTTTATTTATTTATCTTTTTTTTTAATTTGTTGTTTAAATTGAATAAAGCAAGGAAACATAGTTTTCATTTTTTTATACAGTGAAATTGAACATGTTTTAATTGCTGAAGAGATAATGGTGCTATATTATGAAATTATTTTTGGTTTAGCCATTTCATACAATTTTTGCTTCTAAAATTTGTGTATCATAGTTTTTTGCAAATCCTGAAGCAGCCAAGCCGTCGTCAATGCACCATTTTGATTGCAATCAAGTTCTGTTTTGTCTGGCATATTATTCCCACCAGGGAGGGTTTTTGAACGAACCCGACCTCCGTGTTATGACACGCACATACAGCCGGAACAAAACAGTGACAGCATAAACCTTCGGGGGAGGAGAGACTACGGGTAGGAAAACCACTGCAATTGGGTTAGTTTTATTTTTCAAGC
>OZ022263.1:86222148-86267148 GCA_963978885.1 Nemotelus pantherinus | reverse complement strand
TTCGGATTGCAGCCCCAAACACCAACTTCAGTTACAGTGCTGCAGGCACTGAGCATTTTCTTCATTGATGTTATATGAGATGCTGCTTTCAAAATTATGTGAAATAAGCAACTGATAACGAATATAATTAACCCGTGTTTTGCTCTCATAAACGTTGAAATTCATGCCAGTGGTAATATCTGAAACCTTCCACCATATGAGTTATAATGCATTCTTAAGACGAAAGTAAAACGTGGCATTTGAAACAGTTTGGCCGTAATAAGCAGCACATGTGGTGGAATATGCACTCAAAACCTGCACGATTCTTCTACTGTTCTTCGAACATTAGTGTTTCTAGCGGTTCAGGTGCGCTAGAGTTTTTTATTATTTTTTTTATCCTGCTTGCATAGCCCACAGCCTTTTTTTGATTGGTGTTGAGGATTTTGGTAAATCTGTGTATGCATTCGCTAGTATTAATTTCCTCAAATCATTCGAAGTAACGAATGCACTAAATGCGAAACAGTCCATACTTATTTATTTACAAACCCCTTTGTATTCTCTTGTTAACTGTTACATCGATTTGTTTTGCTCTATTCTCTACGCATTTTGATGTGAACCTGCATGCTTATTGCTTTATCATAAATATGGACTCTATTTGCTCTTTTTTTTTTAGAGTAGAAAAGATTTTATTTTTAGTTTTCTTTTGTACATTATTAATCTAATTTAAGTACTATTTACAATTAAAAAAAATTACTTACTAGCGGCTATAATATTTTGGCCTGCTGGCTCTTGGTTGTTTTATTTTTATTTATGTTTATCTTTTGAGTTTTTCTTTTAATCTTACACGCTAATTATCATACCCAGCCGTGTACAGTGGCTGAGATTATCTTAGCAATAGCCACTTAAAATCTACCTTATGCTATGACTTAAGTCTAACTTATACCTAACTAAAACTAACTTAGCCTAATTAGACCTAATTTCTTATCCTAGGTCTTACATCTAGCCTCTTCTATTCGTTGGGAGGCCTACATAATTAAAAAGCGCATCCATGAGCTGTCGATGACACGCTATTTTCGCGGGGCGCATAAATGGCTCATTAGAGCCACCTGTACGCCCAAGTGACCGTATCAGTCCGTTCTCATGTCCGTCTGTCAGTCCGTAGAATCTTGTCGTTATTTCTACAACCCGGTCCCTAAGTGGCTTCAGTCCCGACTCCTCATACAGGAGAAGGTTCTTCGGCTTCTTTTTAGTCACCGGGTTGTAGAACCTACCAGTACAGTAGCGGAGGATTCTCCTTTCGAATACCTCCGCTTCTGCCATGGCAGTTTTGGAACAGGTAATCCAGGATGGGGACGCATAAGTCAGGATAGGCCGGATCAGAGTCTGGTAGCAAATGGACTTAGCTCTGGTGGTCATGCCCATCTTTTTGGCAAAAAGAGGTCTGATGCGTTGAAATGCGGACTTAGCAGCTTTGATTTTACGCCGCACATAACGATTAAACTTCAGGAATTCGTGGAAGTCAACACCGAGGTACTTTAGAGATGAGATTGGAGTAATCTTAGAGGTTCCGAACGAGACAGCGAGTTTTTTGGCCTTGTTGAGGATTGTTTGAGATCCCCAATACTTAGAAGGATTGCGAAGTACACAGAGTTGTGTCTTACTGCTATTTGGTTTGATGTCCCATTCGTCAAAATAAAGACTTAGTTCTGCCAAATAGTATTCCAGGCTCTTCGCTGCTTTGAGCGGGTCTTTGCTCGATGCGAATAAGAGCGTGTCGTCAGCATATTTGAGGACTTGGACTTGAGGTTGGCTTGCTGGAGTAGAAAGATCAGCAGTGAATATTGTATAGAGAATAGGTCCAGTGACAGAGCCTTGTGGTACTCCTGATGTCACAGGCCCTTTGGTAGAATTTGCTCCATTAACGCCAACATAGAATTGTCTGTTGGTAAGAAAGCTTCCAGTGAGTCTTATAACCTCTCCCGGGAATCCAAACTTGATCAACTTAAAGATAAGGCCTTCATGCCATACGGAATCGAAAGCCTTTTCGATATCTAAAGCACACACCACCGTCGGAGTGTTTTGCACATTCATGTGAGACACTGATCCTGCAAGTACGAGATGGCATGCTGCGTCCCGTGCCTGTGTCTAAAGCCAAACTGGTGGTCAGGAATCACCCGCGTGAGCCGACAGTGATGTTTTATCATTTCCAGCCAAATTCTCTCAAAAATCTTCCCCAAATTAGGAAGCAGAGAGATTGGGCGGAAATTGCTGGCCTCATCGCTCTTGCCCTTCTTATGAATAGGAACAATTTTGGCCACTTTCCATGAGTCTGGAAAGTAACCATTGTTCAAGGCATTGTTAAACACAATAAAAAGAGTTCTGAGCATAGAGAGTGGTAGATGTTTAATAATGAAATTAGACATTCCATCATGCCCAGAAGACTTTTTGCTTTTTATACCGCGCAGCAGTTGCACCAGGTATCCACTACTAATAAAGTGGAGCTGGTCATTTGCATTTTGCGGATCATCTGAAGGATTCTCGGATGTAAATGTGGCTATTTGCTCTTTTCGAGTCTTGCCGTAGTTTGATTGCCGATTATGCTTGACTCCCGGCCCCGGAATCCAGGCCAATTTCTGATCCCGAAAATCCCGGGATTAGAACTCATCAATCCCGGGATTTTCGGGACCAGAAGTTAGCCGGGATCCCGGGATCCCGGGATTGGATTCGCTAGTCATGACTGTCATCCGTGATGTTGCTTGTTTTAACGCGAGTTAATAAATAAGTAACCTGTTGTCGTATTACTCCTGTTTTTCGTGTGTGTGCAAGTGTTTGTGTAATGTTTTATAGTGAAATGTAATTGGGTTTGGTCCACTTTCAGGTGTTGCCGAAATATTACTAGTAGAGTCGGGTCATACTAAGATTTTCACATACTAGTTTTAACTAGTACGAATACAAAAAAAATATCGGTTCCAAAAATACTAGCATGTATTTTTTGAAGTATGTACATATACATATGCCACACACACTAAATTTTAAGGCAATTGTTTTATTGGCACGGATATACAATTTTTTAATCAAGATCGGCTCATCGATGGCACAATCGGTGACGGCGATAGTCGACGATCGACTCTCTCAAACGAGGTCTCTTTCAACGCATGATGGCTGCCCGCTTAGGAGTTACGGTGATGAGTCATGCTGACACATACAATACATACGATTTGCAGGGTTGCGATGAAACGGTATAGTTTGTCCTCCCCCAGCCTCCAGACATATAGGTTAATCACAATCATAGATATAAGAAGAATGGATACGAAATGGGCCGAGAGAAATGAAGCAATTTTCGATCTCTGGTCGCAATGTGTTTGTGTAAAACAACAACAAATTTCATTCAGAAAAGTTGATGCATTTGGAAATTTGTGTCCATGTATTAGTTTCCCCGCTATCCCAACCCCCTCGTAAATTGGATGGATAGAAATGAATGTTTACATAGAGAGTCTACAGCGCTGAGGGGTGGAGCGTGCGGCATTGAGGGGAAAGCTGTTTTACAGAGAGTAACATTGCATGTGTAGTAAAATTGCTTCACTCACGTACGGGTTCATGCATTGTGATTGCGTGTCCATTCTTTATATGATCACAATACAGCGTTTTTCGCTGCGGCAAACGCAGTGAGCTGCGGGAAGTGCTGTCAAAAAATTAGAATGCACTGTTTTGTATGGTAAGGCGCACAATGGCTGCGGTGGAATTTGCGGCAGCGTGTTACGGATTAAATATTTGGTTAATGTTTTAAATGGTAAATATAGAGGAGAGTCACTAAACATTTGGTTAATGTTTTTAAATGGTAAATGTAGAGGAGAGTCACTTGTGGTCCGATTACAGATTTCGTTTACTCTACTTCACCAACGATTTGTTTGAAAACTAAAAATAACTGTTCATTAATAATGTTGTTGCCAAATTCAATTTAATACTGTGATGTTTGCATAGATTTTTGGAATTCAGTAAGCTAAAAAAAAAGACAGTTGTTAAAAATTTGATTTAGAAAAAAATGTAGTTTTGAGTTCAGTTGAGTCAGAGAGTGAGTCGAGGAGGAATAATTGTAATATTTTGAGTTGATTTGAATTTGAGAATTGGAGTCGGCAAGTAACCGTAGAGGAGGGTAGTCGTCGTTGGGACTACACATTTGGAAGCAATTGCAGTAAACGAAAAGAACAATAGTCTTGGGGTCGGCGCTGAAGAAAAAGTCATAAACGGAAATACAGATTCGAAACCATCCTAAGTGGAAACGCTCAATCAAATAGGAAGGTTGCGAAAAACGATTTTTAAGCATAATTTTCAAAGTGCACCGCGAACAGCTTGAAATCAGATATTTTTTGCAAAATAGTGTGCCTACATTTGCGAAATAAGCTAAGTCTCGTACGTTTATTTACTCCGAATTCAGGGGAAGCCAGCCGTTCCGAAGTGCGAATTGCAGGTAGACATCTTAATTTCTATCAAGTTCCGTTACGAATGGGTTTTGGAGAAAACCAAAGAAGATTAGCAGTAGTGAAAAGTGTGGAATAGTTGTGAGCGAAAAAGAATTCAGGAGGAATACGTTCGAAGAGTACGAATTTGGTGCTGTTGCAGCGGTGTATGCAGAAAATCGTACGGAACGTTACGTGTGTCCTGCTTTCGCACGAAGTGCTGAAAAATCGATTCACTAGTGAATTCACCTTTAAGAATTTTCAAGTTTAATCAACAGAGAAGACTGTCTGCATCCAGAGGGGGCCCCCACAGGTAGTTGTTTGTTTGTTTCTATTATTATTATATTGTTACAAGGTTGATTTTTCATGAATAATATTGTGTAATGTAATTCAAACGAATCGTTGGTGAATTTTATTGATCGCGTGATAAAAGGAAAGTGACTCTCCAAAGAAAAAAAGTGACTCTCCCTAGAGTAGAGTATTTGGTTAGAGTAGAGTATTTGGTTCTCGTATGTAAACCAAAAAAAAAATATATATAGATACATTTTTCCCTCATTATCCGTGAGGCTACGTCTCGTTCCGTAGCCGAGGGAACGCAATAGAAATTGAACGAGTGGCGCTGTTCTTTACCACGACCGTCTTCGGCTGTGGTCGGGCAAAATCTTCGAGCGTTCCCCGCGGTATTGCGTGACAAGCGGCGAAATTTGCCAAATTTCTAATTTTGCCGCACTGCTATCGGTGATACCTACCATAGGTTGGCATCACCACTAGGTTGAATTAACTCTGTTTGAATTAGGTTGAATGGTCTGGTGGAATAGACAAGCGATGGCTGATGAGTATTGTGATAAGCCAACCTAATCCTCGTACAACAGGATTTAGCAATACAAAAGAAAAAAAAAATATTTTGGTTGGTGCCTTGGTTGCATTGATAGCGATATTGTCGCTGCATTGTGATTCACCAAATTCAACTGCGGCATTCACGCCTCCTCCTGTGGAACGCTGCGTTTGCCGCAGCGGAAAACGCTGTATTGTGATTAACCTAATAAAGTTCCCAAGCTAAAATGGTTATAGTGCAAGATGACCTTCAAAGGGTACCGATTCATTGGTCCGTGCAGCTTGTTTGTAGCTTTCCAATGATTGGTTATTTATTTGGTAAGCTTTTCTCCAATATAAGAGCCATCTTACTGAAAACAATCAATCTCAATCGAATTAATTTGATATTTATTATATTATGTGCACAAAACATCTCCTGTTATCGTTCAAATTACTCAAGTTGAAGAATTTACTAAGATATGACCAATTTATCCTGTTATACAGCTATATGACTTTTTGTCAATCGATCTCTGATACTAAACTTTCCTTGGCTAATATAAAACAGTCGGAAATGGCATCAATGACGAAAATCAAAAATTACAGAAATTTTCAATTTTTTCCACCATTCCCAAAACACCCGAATCAAATATCCAAAGCAAATCAGTCTTATTACGAGTACTCAAAAAAACATTTTTTTCAAGTACAATATCATATCAACAAGTGTTAGAGCCTAGAGAGATGATACAAGTTTATGATCATTAATACAATAATCATTGAACGCAAATGATCGTTTATTTAGAGGATGACACACGGTTATTTGAGACAGCTTGTTTATCGAAACACATCAAAAAATTGAAAATGAGTACAATTAATGATTTGCAATAATTGTTATCATCTATTTATTGAATTTATTACCTTTTCCGCTCATTTTATCCAGTGACAAATCGTAATTTCGAAATAATATATTTGTTTATGTTATTTTGAAAGCTAGAAACTACATTATTTCTCATGGAATTCCCTAATTTCCCCAATAAATTTTATAATCTCCTCGCTAGATGATGATCATTTCCAAATGATCATTTTCATAACCTCATTGATGTTGTTATAAATGATCATTAATCATGACACGCGTAATAGATAACGATCATTGGGCTCGAAATCTACATTATCTTGTGTTGCCTGTCCAGGTTCTTACATTCTCTCAAATATCAAATACTCCCAAGTACGCTAGCATTAAATACTCGCATGTACAAAATACTAGCAAGTACAAAAATACTTACCTTGACTGGCAATTCGGCTTCAGACCTGGCTTTTCCACTAATCACCAGCTTTTTAGAGTAGTCAATCATATCCGTAGAGGATTTTTGTCTAAGCACTCAACCGGCTTAGTTCTATTAGACATTCAAAAGGCCTTTGATTCAGTATGGCACCAAGGGCTTATATTCAAACTTATGAAATACTCCTTTCCTGTTTACGTCACTAAAATAGTTGGTTCCTTCCTCGAATCTAGAACTTTTGTTGTAAAAACTCGTGCTACGTCCACCAAATATAGCGTGCCTGCAGGCGTCCCCCAGGGGTCAGTACTAAGCCCGACACTTTTTAATATATACACTGCTGATATACAACGCTGTTCTAATTGTGAAATTGCTATGTATGCGGACGACACGGCCATTTATTGCAGCTCAAGCAACCCTGATGAAATTGTCAACATACTCTAGCAGCAGCTTGCTCTTATCAGCGAATACTGCAATAAATGGAAAATTTTGATAAATCCGGCCAAAACACAGGCCATATTCTTCAGTAAAAAACGAGCATCAAAACATTTTCCCAATCCCCATATGAACATTTTAGGAGCGAATGTTTCTTGGACGCATGTGGTTAAATACCTGGGCGTTCACCTGGATGCAAAACTAAACTTCAAAGAGCACACCGATGCAGTAGTGGCCAAAGTTAACAAAAGTATTCGAGCCAATTACCCCTTCATCTGCCGAAATTCGAAACTTTCGATTGATAACAAAATCCTGTTTTTCAAATCAATAATGCACCCAATAATTCTTTATGCAGCCCCCGTCTGGAGTAGTTGTGCTTCGTGCCATAAAAAGAAACTGCAAATAGTTCAAAACAAATGCCTAAAAATAATCCTTAGCAAACCTTTTTATTTTTCAACTCGATTCCTCCACATGCTGGCCGACATTAAGCCTGTTTCACTGTTAGTCGATAACAGAAAATTAAATTTTATTTCAAAATGTAGCGTCTCCACCAACCAACTCATCTCATCACTAACTAACGCTTATGTTTAAAAACAAAAAAAAACACACATAATAATCTTTGCATAAGCTAGGTATAAGTTGGTTTAAGTTAGTAAGTAAACTTTTAATATATATACATAAAAAAAAAAAAAACTACCCACAAGGTTTTGTTAGCTTTTTTTCCTTAATCTCAAAAATTTGCATTAGACATTCCATCTTGCAATACTTAGGATACCTTATAGATATAGCAAAATAGATGTAAGGACATGCTGTTCAATCTCTACACATAATACTGAATAAAGCCATTATTATTATTATAAATACTAGGTATGAAAATACTTGCAAGTACGAAAATACATGCAAGTACGAAAATACTAGCAAGTACGAAATACTCGTGAAAATGAAAGTATGAAAGCACTTGCAAGTATGAAATACGAGCTAGAATACAACTACGTCGGTTTTTGATTGAAATGAACCAAATGAAGGAAATTTATAGGGTAAATTCTTGATTACATGTATAGTTCACAAAATTACTCGTAACTAGTATTTATGAATTTCGTTCTAGGTACTGACTGGTTGTTTCAAAAAGACACCTGTTTCATATACCTGTTACAGTACATTCCCTAGTTTTCTGGTGATTGGAAGTTGGTCACCTGGACGAAGAAACTTTCTGCTGTAAATTGACAGAAAAAAAGGTAAGTATACACTTCCATGGTATTTATTGACTGTGCATGTTTCTTATGATGGTTCAAGAACTCAACACTTTGATTAACACAAATCACGACTCGCGGGATTTTTTTCGCTCAAGTAATTTTGCTGTATTTGCACATTTCTAGGTTGAACTAGCGTACATTAAATGGAACTTTTACTATTATAAAATAGATTTATTTCTTTTCAAAACAGTATAAATTTCATTAGTAAATAGTCTTGTTTCTCACGATGTTCAAGAACTCAGCAACTTGAATAGTATAAATCACGACTCGTCCACTTGGTTCGCGGGATATTTTCGATATCGCTAGAAACTCAAAAACTCGCTCTGATCACGTTCCAGGTCTTAATTCAAAACGGCACATTACAACCTGTTATTTTTTCAATCGAGTTATATCAACTGGTCCAGCGACGCACACAGCTCAATCGTTGACAGTGCATGTTTTATTTGTGCGCTGTGGAAACACCCAGTTATTGCTTGGTAATATTAACATTTGAGGTTGATTGCCTTCATTAGGATTGACATTGCGAATCACCAATATCGATTTGATTCTAAATGCTTTAACATTTCACACCAATCCATTCTAATTGTAATTCAATGTGCTTCTAGCCCATTTCATTTCAGGTATATACTTCAAGCAGTTCTTTGCGGTAAACCTTTTGATATCAGCGGGTGTTTCAGTTTCAGTGTTTCTGTGGAAGCAAAACATATAGGTAAACTAAGTGCAGAAAGTGAAATTTTATATGTTTTTAGCCAAAATATGGTTTTTTTTTGGAGATAGTCAATCCTGTGGCCTAAAATTTGACAAGAAAAAGTTGCGAAATTTCAGATTTTTAACGAATGGCTACGGCAGCTGCGTAAATAGAGAACCTTCAAACAAACTACTCTCCTGAAAAATTTTTGCTTCTTGGATAAAATGCGAATTTTTTATCAACTTTATATTTTGATTCCAGAGTCAATTTTAAATTATCGAAGTAATTTACTCATAAAGGTTATTGATTTGTGATCACGATTCTCTTCTTGTCTATAAATCAGCATAGACAATGTATATCGTCTCTAAAGCTTATCAAAGCAGAGAATAATTGATACGGGAAACTCGATCGTTTTGCGGAATAAGCCTCCGAAAGCAGAATCAAATTATCAATTATTCTCAATTATTCTCTGCTTTGATAAGCTTTAGAGACGATATACGTTGTCTATGCTGATTTATAGACAAGAAGGAAACCGTGATCACAAATCAATTACCTTTATGAGTAAATTATTTCCATGTATATAAGTCAGAGATGTTAAAATTTGTCACAACCAGCATAAATAACAATTAATGATTTCCAACTGCAAGTGGTCACACCAGTCAAGTATGCACTGTGTGCTGGTGTCTGATGAGAATTAGTGCATGCTTTCGAAACCACTTTGTCAAATAAAATTTTCAAGATGAATAAAAAAATTTTCAATTTTAATCATCCCGCAAAACAATTCCAATTTATCGAAGTTCCTCTGTACACAAGAACGGCAATCCTTCACCAAATTGCCTCTATTTTCAGCATCCAAAACTTGTATTCGCGAAAACTGACGACCAAATAATAAAATTCAGTTGAAATTCACATATTACATTAAATAGAACCAAGCCTGATATATGTGATTTTGAATTGTGGGCAACCTTGTCGCAGTGGTACCATCTTGAAAGCTCGCTAAAGAAAAAAATATTTTTTTACATATACACTTCAATCGGGCTTCCAGATTTTAACCAAATCCACACAGTAGCTGTACCTTACTTTAAACCACGTTCGGACAATAATTGGCTCGAAAATTTGGTTGGAGATAGAGTAATTTTGTGTCTTAAATTTTTAAAATTTACCCAGAACAATCAAGCTTTTTGCCCCATAACCTCCGGTGCAGTCATAAAATCAAAACAAATTTCTTATTGGAAGCCGAATTTGACAGTAAATTTCTTGAGAAATCATGATAGGGTTGCCAGCTACGGTAATTTTTGTAATTTTATATTCTATGTTTAAGTACTAGGCGATATTGTGACTAAATTTTGAAATGATTATGAATTTGAAGTGGCATTAAGCAAACATATTTATGTTTAAAAATTTGAAAAGTTTTGCAAGTGGTAGCTCCGAAGTTGTTTTTACCACTATTAATCTCAAAGCTGTTATTGAATCAAATCAACATTCACAGGGTAATTTAAGCTCAATGTGAAGCAGATATAGTAAATTTTTATCTTTGGTGTTAGCAAAAGACTGCCTGTATCAGACAGTTTCGTTTCTATTTTCTTATGAACAAATGATACCATTAAATATTCGTATAGCATTTGAAAGAAATACTTCATATAATCGACTTTCTTCAAAAACTTTCCTTTCTTTAAAAAAATACAAAGGTAGGACAATTTTTTTCTTTTCTCCACACTATCAAATTTAAATTTTTGAAATTTTGTAATGGACAAGAACGGCAACCCAACACGAAATTACCTCTATTTTGAGCCCTAAAAACTTTAATTGACAATAACTCACGATCACATAATCAGATCAATGTGAAATTCGCAGGATTCATTAGTCTTGCTGATTGATTTAATTGATAGCCTGGAACGGGTCCAGAAGGTCTCTAGCACTGCCAAATTTTCGGTCTATTTTATTTCCTCTATATAGGATGCCCAAGTTTCTTATGAACCTGGATATGTTCAATGACGGGATGTTTGTTATGACTCTTTTAGAAGAAAGAGCAGCGCCAAAAAGATCTAATTTTAGTCTCGCTAGTTCTGAACAGAGTGTGGAAAAATGTTCTACACACTGTATCGTTTCCCCACAGTATTTGCAGCAGTCGTCCCGCTTCTTACCTACTCTGTGGATATACTTCTTGCAGTGAAAGTGGCCTGCCAGTGCTCCATATATGGCGCTTGTGCCACTTTTGCAGAGACCCACTGCTTCTTGTGCTCTTTTGTTTTCGAAGCCATGGTATTTTGTTGAGTGGTTCAAACCCTCAAGATTAAGCCAGTTGCTTTTGATCTTTTTATTGCGCCATGTTTGAATTTTCTTGTCAGTATATGCTTGCGTAAAGCCCCAGTATGAAGTAGGACCTGTGAAGGGCATTTGCGCTCCTTGTTTGGCTTTGATATCAGCTCGAGGCTGTTCTGTGCTCATATTTCACTTAGAGCCTCCCTCACCTCTATGATTATAAGTATGGTAGGTAGTTCTGCTTAATAGGTGGTGGCTTCCTTGTGGAGAGGGAAATGAATTTTTCACATGGCACCAACGATCCCTACTCCTACTCCACAATCCATCTTTGAACCATCCGTATACTATATTTGCGCTCCTTTGTACGAAGGCAGTGGGCCATTATCCTATTTTGCCCTTGATGGAATTGTGGCCCTAAATCTCTTTCGGAACGCTGCTTTGTTCCATTTTGAGCCTGATGTCCTCCAAGATTTTTACGTAGCCTTTACGGTCTCTTGATTTCTTCATAGGCCTGTTGTAAGCTAATAGCCTGTTTCGCTGCCTGTTTCTAGGCTTAGAAAGGCCACCATTCCTGCCGTTGGAGTGGAACTCATTGCTCATGTTTTGGTTGGGAATGTAGTATTACATTCGCCTCTTACAAACTGCATTATATTGTATACATTTGCGTGTGTATGTGTGTGTTTGCGTGTGTATCTTACGAAGTGGCTGTTTTACAGAAAGTTTAAAATTCCGTTTAAACTTGATTCTTAGCTTTTTGCAAACGCCACTTGTAAATTGTGAAATGTTTCTAGATTCTCAGAATATGTGCCACTGTGCTTACCGTTTATACGTGTTGCAGCCAATAATAGACTGGGCAAAATTGAAGCCATTTAACATTCATCTTTAGAATTGGTGGCAGCAACATTTATTCATTACGAAATTGTTAAAAGTTTGATGAGCTAGCTATTTGATGGAACCACTCTTGTTGGATATCCGTTAAAGTGTGTATCTAACAACTTTCTTGACCATGTCAAATTAAGTGGCCATTCTTCTCTATCTTTAGCATTTAAGAACAGTGTTTTCACTCAATATGCAGAAGGACTTATGATACATTTGTGTGGGCAATTTAGGTCAGGGATATAAGTTCAGTGAAGTTAGGAAATTGATGAAGGTTATGATGGTTTTATGCTTGTTTATAGAGAAATATAATAAAAATGTTAAAGGAATAAAATCATGATTTTACAAGAAAAATGATTTTAGATGTAAAAAATAACTTATAATAGCTTGTAAGTGTCTGTGAAATCAATTGCAAATGCGAATACTAGAAGTGAAAATAATACTAGTTTTCGTTGCTAAAATGCAATACGATATTATCGCACCACTATTTTTCTGGGTTGAAACTCAATAATTTATACCACAATCACCATGCATTAATACATAAAGTCCTGGAATTTGGGCACTAATATTCTCTCTATTTCGCCAAGTCAATGACAATTTTCAATCATATCCTAACAAGTATGCATTCAAACACACTCCCACTATATCACAAAGCACATTCAATAAAATCATCATCCGCCCACCTTTGGACACATACATATCTACATAAATTTTGATAATCAGACGGCGTGTCACGTTTCGAAAATCGTACGTGACATGAAACTTTCATGGAACGCTAAAACCGAAAGCTCACGACGCATTGTTAGAATAGAATATATGGAGCGATAAACGTTATACATAGCAGTCGAACCATTAACAGAAATGAAAGTAGTAGCGTACTGTTAAGTACCATTGAATGGCAAACCAACAGGTTCCTCATTCGCAAATGGGAGGAAAACGGAAAGGTTGTCACTAGGGAGCATCTTTGAACGTTATGGATTGTTAGATATGCTCGGTCACGTGTATGCTGTGGAGTGAAAATTTTAGTGGATAATCCGCTACGAAATGCATTGTCACAAGTGGCTTTATATATCTTTAGGTCAATAGCAATGTCTCTTGTTTCGTATATTATCGTACAAAATGCGTAGAAATCAGATTAACTTTCTATCGCAAAAACTCTTCTTTAGATTCAGGCTATATTATATTTTGTAACCACGTTAGGCTACTTAAAACCAAAACAGTGCACTTCTTTCTCTCAACAAATCAATAAAATTTTCTTTTGATCGTTTATCAGCACTCTTATGCTGCTAAAGTTTGGTACTATGGTTGGATTCCCTTAGGCAAGTTTTGTGCTTCAAAGCCATCATTAACCATTTTTTGGCAACATTTCCGTTTCGGAAAATTGCAATTTAAACAAAACTCTTCTGAATTAAAGCTTAACATATCTCTCGCAAAAAAGCTAACGGTTATTCAGTTTTTTTGGCTCAAAGCTATTAAAAAACATTCGAGAACTTTGAAGATATGTCTCGTTTTGGACAACTAATGACCTCTTCAACAGAAGGAAATATTGGTAAAGTGAAAAAAGTTTTCTAAAAATTAATAATGGGTTTGAGATAAAGCACCTAGCCCTTACATCTCTTGTGAATCTGTTCTTTGATTTTGATGGATATTTCAGATCAGAGATGCGTCTCTGCTCGACTCGTCCCGATAAAACTGAATATTCTTTGCAAAAATTATTTATGGGCAAAATAATAGGTATGTTAAAAATATCATTAAAATGGCCGCCGGCACCAAAGGGTTAAAGACAATTTAGATTTGGTAAGATTTGGACCTATTCTGCACACACACCAATGTATCCTGAAAGTTTCAGCTCAATCGAATGGCGGGTTCCTCCAAAATAGTCACTCAATTTTTTTGATGATATATATATATATATATATATATATATATATATATATATATATATATATATATATACATATATATATATATATATATATATATATATATATATATATATATATATATATGTATATACATATATATATATATATATATATATATATATATATATATATATATATATATATATATACATTTATATATATATATATATATATATATATATATATATATATATTTATATATATATATATATATATATATATACATATATATATATATATATATATATATATATATATATATATATATATATATATATATATATATATATAAAATAAAAAACAAAATTGAGCGTACACCCATACAGAAACTACACTTCCTCAGAAGTAAAGGTAATAAAAAAAGTTTGCCGTAAAAATATGTTAATATTTCTAAAATTTGTCCTTTGCAGAGCTTATGCAACTAAACGCAAACAAAATAATATATGCTAGTATTTCTAAAATTTGTCCTTTGCAGAGCTTATGCAACTGAAAATAAAATAACATAATTCAGTTTGTTAACAGAATAACCAGGCACACAAACACAAAATTGAGCGTACACTTGGAAAAACCATGGACTCAGTGATCTAATTCCTGGAATTCGTATCGCTTTAAAATAAACCGCTAAGTTCAATTCCTAGCATGCAGAGTTCGTGAAATTTTCTTGTGATATGGAAGTGAATTATTAGATAATTGTTTAAAGTTTTGTTGTTTATTGTGAAAAAAGGAAGCTAAGCGAAAGCAAAACGATATTTCGACTAGAGAGCTTATTGTTAAACTGTGCCGCAAGGGTAAATCATTTCGGGAGATAAGAGAAATTTTTGGGCGGACACATTCTACAATTCAAAAAATTATAAATAAGTGGAAATGCGAAGGAACCTTAAAGAACAGGCCTGGAAGAGGAAGAAAGAAAAATCTTTCACAACATGATGAACGGCTCATTATTCGTAAGGTAAGGGCAAATCCTAACAGAAGTGGTCCGAAACTGACTGCGGAAGTGCTCACGACTTTTAAAAAAGCAATTTCGACAGAAACGGTTCGTTGTGTTTTGCGTCGAAATAATTTGAATGGAAGAGCTGCTCGGAAAAAGCCATTCATATCGGTCGCACATCAAAGAAAACTTTTGGAGTTTGCAAAAACACATGTAAATTTGCCTCACAGCTTTTGATAGAGCGTCATTTTCACAGCTGTAACAAAAAATATATATTTGGCTCTGACGGGAAGGAAATGGTATGAAGAGAACCTAACACTTAACTCAAGATGAAAAACTCTAACGCACCTGAACCGCTAGAAACACTAATGTTCGAAGAACAGTAGAAGAATCATGCAGGTTTTGAGTGCATATTCCACCACATGAGCTGCTTATTACGGCCAAACTGTTTCAAATGCCACGTTTTACTTTGGTCTCAAGAATGCATTATAACTCATATGGTAGAAGGTTTCAGATATTACCACTGGCATGAATTTCAACGTTTATGAGAGCAAAACACGGGTTAATTATATTCGTTATCAGTTGCTTATTTCACAAAATTTTCAAAGCAGCATCTCATATAACATCAATGAAGAAAATGCTCAGTGCCTGCAGCACTGTAACTGAAGTTGGTGTTTGGGGCTGCGATCCGAAATATTTGGCGAACTTTAGGAATTGAAACATCGGTTATTTATTTGCATTGTAAATGTTTCCGGTATAATTTTATTGATACAAAAGTAGCACAACCGATTCGTGCTGGCAACTTTTTGCCAGTATCAAGAATATACCAAGAATATATCACATCTGCTTCACGTTGTTATATTACATTCGAAGTTATAGGAGTATGAAGAAATTTAGGGTTACCTGCAGCGAGTTTTTTCAAATAATCGAAAGCTTAATATTTGCTGTTAATTGGCACTACAATATCATTACCAATTGAAAATTCTACGATAAAACCGCTTAATAAATATATTGCAAACAAACACAAAACCAACAATAGCTGGCAACCCTATCGTGGCTTTTCAACCAAATTTGGCTTGAATAATGTTTATAATAGGTTCCATAAATTGTATGAAATTCGTATTGATTTCATGACTGCACTGGAAGTTATAGGGCAAAAAGTTTAATTTTCCTGAGAGAATTTTCAAAATCAAAGACAAAAAAATTACCATAGCTGGCAGCACCAATCGAATTTTTCAACCAAATTTCTATCAGACAGAGCTTAGAGTAAGGTTCAGCTACTGTGTCAATTTCATGAAAGTCTGGTTACTTATTCACATTTCATAGGGCAAAAAGCAGTTTTTTTTTCTTTGTAATTTTTCAAGATGGTACCACTGGCACAGAGTTGCCCAGACCTGGTTCTACTTAAGTCCAGACCTGGTCCTACTTAAGTCCAATGTTTTCTGTAAATTTCAATGGTATCTAATTATTGATTCGTGAGTTCCCGTGAACAGAAGTTTTTGATGCTAAAAATATAGGTTGACTGGGAAAGGGTTAACGTTCTTGTCCGACATGAAACTTCCAAAGTTTTACTTTGAACGTGTAGATAAAGCATAAGATTTGTATACAGACTGGTTTTATTGTAAGAAACGGACATTTTTAGGATATTCGATGGTTTGAATGTTTTCACTTCCAAATTTTTATTTTTTCAAATTTAAGACACCAAAATTATCATAGCTGGCAGCTCCAAACGAATTTTTCAACCAAATTTCTACCAAACGTGGTTTAAAATAAGATCCAGCTACTGTGTGAATTTCGTCAAAATCGAATGATTCAATCAGAATTTATAGGGCTAAAAGCAGTTATCTTTTTAATGATTTTTCAAGATGGCACCACTGGCACAGAATCGCCCGCATTTCAAAATCACTTCTATCAGACCTGGTCCTATTTAAGGCCAATACATTCTGCAATTTTCAATTATATGCATATCGGATCGTGAGTTTCCGTGAACAGAAGTTTTTGATGCTAAAAATATAGGTTAATTGGGCAAGGGTTACCAGGCGTGCCTGTTATACCATATCAAATTTTTTTCTTTGTCTATGTAAACAAAGCATGAGATTTACATATGAGTGGCTGTTTTTTGAAGAAGCGGCATTTTTTCAAGAGAGACGATGATTTGGAGGTTTTCACTTTCAGTACCTGCCCTAGCTACAGGATTGCCAGCACGCTCATTAAAAGCCACACAAATCTTTAACTAAATAATACCAATATGTTCTGAAAATTTCGTAATGATTAAATAGCTCTGTCAAAAGTTATCGGAATTTAAAAATTTTCAAATTTTTCCGTTCTCTTTTTAGGCACCCAGCGCACACATGGGGTTAAATAATTCCAAAACATTATCCGATTCACATGTAAAACACGTTTGGAATTTATTTAATCAACTTTATTTTTGCAAAAATTATTTGTGTACGGAATAATAGGTATAATAAAAATATCACTAAAATGGCCGCCGGCGCCAAAGGGTTAAAGATTATTAACTTTTTCTGAGACCTGGCACTATTCTGCATATACACCAATGTGTCCTGAAAATTTTAGTTCAATCGAATGGCGCGTTGCTGAGATTTTTTCACTGAAAATTTTTGATTATATATATATATACATATATATATATATATATATATATATATATATATATATATATATATATATATATATATACATATATATATATATATATATATATATATATAGAAATATGCATTTTTGGCCAAAGTGATTTTAATACTAACGTTCTTCTTCGAACATTAGTAAAAATCTTAGTCCAGCTGTGAAGCATGGGGGTGGTAGCATTATGCTGTGGGGCTCTATGGCTGCAAATGGAACCGGAAACTAGGAATTTATTGAATCGACTATGGACAAAATGAAATACCTCGATATACTTAAACGGAATCTGCATCAATCAGCACAAAAACTGAATTTATCTCCAGAATTCTGCTTTCAACAGGATAATGACCCAAAGCATACTTCCCACATAGTTCGTGAATCGCTTTTGTACAATGTTCCAAAACAACCAAAAACTCCACCACAGTCTCCAGATCTCAATCCGTAATAATCGGATATACCCACAAAAAAAAACTGGCTTTCGACAAAAAATGTTATGTAACTGGTCGAATTTCGTCAGCGTGCATGAGAAAAATGCCACGTCTTTACATACTTATGGTGTGGTTTGGACTTATTCGCACATTCCACGAGTAGATAGGATGCTAGAAAGAGAGAACTAGAGCGCTGCAAACAGTCTATTATTTGTTTACTTGAAAGTTTGCTTGACCCCTTACGCCTTATTAAGAGTTAATATGTTGAATGCATGCACGTATCGATGTCACATTTATATTAGGTAGTAGGGTTCAGAGCAATTTATAAGAACAACTAAGCAAAAATATACCATGATATCCCAATGAGCAAAAAACTAGGCAGCATAATTAAATAATTGTCAAGAACGTTTGGGATATTTAACGAGTGCTTTGAAAAAGTCGCTTGATGAATTAATGCAGTTACTCTGAATAAGCGATTCAATTGATAAGCATTAAAAGACGTTGAATCAATTTTGTTAATTCATCAGAGATATTAATACGCTAGCGTTTTCTTAGTTTCAATTGAAGAAAAGCGTATTTAAAAAAGCAAACAAACTACTTTATTTCAAAAAACATAGAAAATCACAAGCCCACGAACTGTGCTTCAGGAAAAAATTAATCAATATCTACTGAGAAATATATAAAAAACAGTCCGATTTTTGATAAAATTTTTTTATTTTCAATTTTTATATTTTTAGAAAACCAACAGCATTTAAAATAATGCCAATCATAGGTTCCCACTGAATTATAAAATCTGAACAGGTTATTTAACAAGAGTGTTAAGTTAATAACAGTATTTCTTATTACTTTCTTAATTTTTAGCTTTTGAGAGTTGAAATAAGTCAATGTGAGAAAGCTTTGAGTTGTATTGTGATATTAATCTTTTTTTTGGCGAATGGCAGTAATCCCTTGTGTTAGAAAAAGGGAAGTAAAACAATGTATTGAGTCTAGTGTATACAAAATTTGTTGAAAGATTGAACTATGATATTATTGATGAAGAGTATATATTATTATTGAAAATATTATATATTGAAAATGAATATGGTCTCATTATTGCCCTTTTATCTTCAAGTGATATCATATTAAAGTATTTCAGTCTTGGCTTATAATTAGGTAAGCATACCATGTATTTTTTACATAAGAAAAGAACAAATTTGCTTTGCAATATTTCATTAATATCTATGTCTTGAAAGGTTGTCTCAAAATATTTATAATATGAGAATTAAGCAACAGTCAAAGTGCATTCCTAAATCCTATTGCAAGGTATTTCTATATAATATCAATTGTATGTTTGGGTTGCATTTTTCAACGTTGAGTGGCAAATCATTTAGCTTGCAATAATTATGTAAACTATCTGTATTTTGAAGTTGAGTACAATCTTCTGAGCTTATGATTACTCTGAAGAATTTCAGATCGTCAGCATATAGAAGCGCATTAGCAACTTTGCAGCATTTGGTAATGTCGTTAATTAAAAATATAAATAAAATTGGACCTAAATGCAAACCTTGTGGAACTCCGGATGTTATTGAAATTGGATGAGATAGGTAGCCATTACATCGGACCTACTGAGATTGATTTGATGTATACGATTAAATCCACCTTAGAAGAAAGCCGCGAATACCAGTTAACTCTGGATGACTGAACTGATCAAAAGCTTTGCTGAAGTTTATTTATTACTTAAGAGCTGCGAAAGAGTTACTTAAAAGTTGACTTTTTTGAACAAAAACCATGCTGCTCATCAATTATTAAATTATAATCATTGAAGTTAATATCTTCAAGACCCAGTGCCTCAAAATTTTTACCGAAAGGAGATAGAATAGAGATAGATCTATAAATAGAAACGTCATAGATATCACCGGATTTAAACAAATTGAACGTGTGAGATTTTCTAAGCACCAGGAAACACATGCATTTCAAAGGATTGGTTGAATAAAATATAGAGTGGTTCCATTAAATAATATGCACAATAACGGATAAACTTTGCAGTAATCTGATCAGGTCCAGGCTTTTTATTAATGTTAAAAGGTTTGACACATTGTCTATTATTTGAGAAAACTGATTCAAAGTAATCTGCAAAACTACTACATACTTCTTGACCATTATGTACTTCGAATTTGTTATAGTATTTGTTATAGTACTAGATATAGCGGTATTGTTCTTCATAAATATTAGTATAAATTTCCAAAATGTATTAGGATCACGTTTAATATTGCTTTCCATACGTCTTACAAAACGCATTTCATCTTGTTTAAACTTAAATTTTACTCTAGCCCGCAGTACAGAAAAGGATTGATAATCATGAAGTATTCTATATAATTTCCATTTTTGATGAAACTTGTACTTCTATCATCTTTTGTAATGACTTAGAAAACCAAACTGGATATTTATTCTTATTTGCTATTTTTACAAATAACATTATCAAACTGAGGAGAATTTTGTAAAAAGTACTTAGATTTTCATTTACATTATTACTATCGAGTTTCGTTTTCCAGTTAACAGCAGAAAGTTTTACAATAACATCTTCATAATTGCATTCATTGAAGTTATACATAGACACGTATTTAAGTGGCAGTTTTTCAACGAAATCGATACTAGGAAGAATTTCAAGAGGAGGATGGTGAAAGTCATCTTTTAAAACGTTATAATCACGAACAATGTCTTTACATGTAATTGTACTCAAAACAAGATCTAATATATTATTACTCGGGTTTGTTATACCGTTAAATTGCTTTAAAGAACACATATCTAGCGCGTTGATCAATTCAAAATAAATTGTGTTGCGAGATCTGCCTATCGAAGGTAGATAATGATCAAAACTGGATTCCCACCCTAAACCAGGTAAATTGTAATCACCATAATAAATTGTCATTGGAAAATTTCAGTCTTAGTTCACATAACTTTTCAAAATGTTCTTCGTAGACTTCATGCTTTGAAGATGGAGCAATGTACACGCAACAAACATGCAATTTAAGAGAGTCCTGCTCTATGGATATCCATATGTCTGCAGCGGTAGTTCTCCAAGTTGATCGAGCTTTGGAGTTTAGAGACGACTTCACCAAGATAAGAACACCTCCGCCGGAGGTGGATCGATTCTGTTACGTCTGTAGATGCTATAGTTTCGACCACAGCAGCATTCTGAATTTAAGTTACTATCGATAAGCTACGTTTCCGTAAAAACTATTCAATCGTAATAGCAAATATTAAGTTTATTATATAAGTTCAGAAGCTTTGATTTAATCCCTCGAACATTTTGATACTAAATTTAAATTCTCATGTATTAAATAGCAATGAGATCGTTCGTTCGTTTTACCGAAAAGTTTTGAGATTTAAACATTGTTTTTTACGATCACTTTCTGACTTTATATAAATTATTGGAATGTTTCAGATTGACGCGTAAATATTTTTTCCGATTTGATCCAAGTGAATTTGAAATTTTGATCTTCGCTTTCAGATATGGGATAGATACTTAAAGTTTTAACTAGTGTTTTTGTGCTATACCGACAATTTCAATATAATTTAGACGACTTTGCCGCTGCAAATCATTCATTCTATCTTTTAGAGTTTTAAAATCGTTCTTCAGATCGTCCATTGAACTTAATGATTATTTAAGTGTTTATATTTTATCTTCAAAATCTGCACTGACAGATTTCCATTGGGCTTCGAAATCGTCGATTTTGTTGCAATAGAAGTCAACCGAGTGTTTAAAATCGTTTAACGTGTTCATTACATCAGATAGTGTAGGCTGACTATTGTTATTACAATTCTGTTGGGATACACTGTTATATTGACATTTCTTGCACATCCACTTCAGATTCGGTGAAGCACCGGTGATAGATGCATAGTCGTATTGATAAGACGAATTTCATTTTTCTGCACAAACTACGCCCGGGTTTCCCCGATTTAACGTAGACTTGCAAGTAACACACATATTCACCATCTTCAAACCCGGTCTTGAAAAGCGATAGATCACGAACCGTTGGCCTTGCTTTTTTGATGTTCAATAAATATGAAGATATATTTTCAATAATAAAAGCACCTGCTAACTTCACTGCATTAATATCAACATACAAAAATCACGATCAGATTAATCAAATCAAAAATTATTCTAGAATTAACTATCCTCCGCCTGTAATTCTGCTTTAGTAATAAAGCACTGTAATCACAGCGTTGCCGAAACGTTCGATAACGAGATATGATAGTTAATGTAAAGTATGAATATATCAATTGCATATGATCCCATCAAGAAAAAAGTTATTTTAATTTAACATTATACTAATTAAATTTAACATTATACTAATTTATTCGTGGTGTGTTTTTCAAAAATTATTTTACCCCTTATAATGCGATGTGGTGTAAAATTATTAGCAATCGCCATCAATAAAAATTAAACTTTTGATAGTTTGTAAGAAATCAGCTGCAAACAAATCTTTCGTAAATATTTTAGTCAATTAATTTTCCTATTTTAGTCAATTGATAATCTTATTTGTGAAGATTAATTTTCATCGTAAAAGTTCCTATAAGGACTGCATTTGGGATAGTGATTTTGCGGTTGCTTTAAGGAAAAACATTTTCTAATTCAATTGACATAAATGTGGTCGTGAAGACTAAAATGCAATTTTAGAATTTTCTTATTGTCTTCTTTTGTCGAAATTTCAATATCCAAAAGCTAGTTTGCTAATGTTTTTAATAATACTTTGAAATTTCGATATGGTTTTAATGGGTGATGTTCATTTCGTTATTAACAATTTCAAAATCGAATTGGTAAACTAAATAAATGGACATTGCTAAGATTGTGAAAAAGAGTTATTGACAATTTATAAAAACCGAAATTAGTTAAAGTAGAGTGTGCTTGTAAAAATAATTTAATTTTTAGAAATGGATTAGGTTTGATTATAAAACCACAGAAAAAATATTTTTAATTCTGCTAAGTGATTCATTGATAATGAAAATTCAGATATTGGTTCTCATTTCAAAGAAGTAACTTCATTTATTTGCAGTTTAATTTAGTTCGAAATTATTTCAAGATATATCAATGGAAAAAGATGTACCTTTATACAAACCTGATAAGAAAAACCTGAAAGTCAAAAATTTTTAGTGCTAAATGCATACATATGCTTGTAAGCTTTTTTTCACCACACAATGTGAACAGAACATACTTTGATACGGTTCGGCATATTTATGAAAAGCTTTCATTAAAGCAAAATAAAAAAAAAATCATTATTCTGTTCAAAAAATTCTACAGAACTCAGCAAAAGATTAGAAATTGAGAGGGATTGTTGATGAAACAGCATAAAATTCTGTACTTGATGGCTTTTCTTGCCATGAGCGGAATTAAGTGCTCACTTTTACTTCATAATCGTATTGGGGAATGTTTTATTGTGCTCGAGAAATTGGGGTTTTTCTTAGTCTTTTCGTACTTCTGTGGTTTCTTGACTTTGGCTGGAGTAAGATAAGTAAAGGCATACTTGTGGAATGATAACAATGTTTTGCTGCTGGCTAAAGGCAGATTCCAACAAGAACGCTGAATTGTATTCCGAGTTGCAATGAAAAAGTTCACTGCCAGTGAATATCTCGCACAGGTATATATACAGTATGTCAACGAAGAAGCAAGGATAACACAATGTCCTATTTGGGCACTACTATTTAGACTTAGAAGTTAGATGCATGTCCCTGTTACCAAACTGAGGGATAACTTATCCAAAAGAAGCTAATTATAGTGGGTTTGCATTAAGTATTTCCACAATAAAATACGATCCATAAAATCTGTTGGAATTCCGAAACAACATATAAATCACCCTTCTCGCGTACAATAAAAAGTTAGCCTGAACAGTCCGGAATCAAGCTTTCTCTCTCTTTACTCGAAATAAACAACCTTCAACTGAAAATGCTATACAAATTACCTAAATAAATACAGTTGGAATTTTCTACGGCAGTAACTAATGCTTCTTATCCTCTCAGTAAACAGTTTGCTGTGAAATCCCAAACAAGTGAAAAACGTGTGCACATTGTTTATACAACACTCGACAAACGGGTTGTGTCAATTTCGGGTGTCTGAATCACCATCTACAATACGTGCCACCGTCAGCACACAATCTTAGTTTTGTTGTTACATTTCGTCTTTTGAACAAACATTTATAAAAGAGGATTGTAATGTTTGATTCCGGTACGAACAAATTATAAGCTTTTGCCTTCCATGCGACCAATGGAAAGTCTTATTTATATTACTCCTGGGGCAAGGGGGAAAAGTTTGGATTCGTTCGATCTGATTTTAGACATAATGGATCTTCATGTATACCTACTGTTTTTAAAGAAAAATCAAAGAGCCCGATTTTTATGTTGAAAATAAGGAAATTAATGCAAACCTCGTTCTAAATTATACGATGGAAACATTTCTTAAGCATGAAAGATAATGAATAATTATTGAAAAAAAAACTTTCCGATGTGCGATTAGACAGTATCGAATCAATACAACACAAAAAGTGCAACGAACAGCTCAGGGATAACTGCATATAAAATATGCACCCAATGTGGGACTCAAGTATGTGAAGATTAGTTTGATAATTATTAATAGAAAATCAATGATCGAGTTTTCATTGATTTAGCACCGCAGAGCTGATTTTTTATTATCCTACAGTACAGTACAACGATGCTACGTTTTTATGAATGTTCATGAACGAAATGGTAGGTTTAGGATTTAGTTATGGAGAGAGTGTTGAAAAGCATCGCAAAGATTTGTGAAAATTACTAACATAGACATATTAACCATTGTTGGCTCAATTCAAGTGCCACATAGGAAATTTATTTAAACTGCACACATAGCACACACTGCACACATTTTAATTCACTGATGACATCTGAAATAGTTCCAAATTTCCGCCGCAATCCTATCTTATTTAAATTCAATTTTCTTCGAAACGACAGAGTTATTCCCAACTCTATGACTTTTCTTCGTTAAAATAAGAGTAACAGTGATTCCTTTTTAGTAATATCTGCCGCTATCCATGATCGTTATTCCGTAAAGTGGAATAATAATCAGTATAATTTCACAATTGAATACGTTGCCTTCCATGCGTTAATTGTTATGTTTTAACTTTTATTCCTCACTATCCACTGCGTTTTCTTTTTCAATTATTTTTCCAGTTGAACATTGCTCCCGAATAACTAGAGTCGAGTCGAGAGTAAAGCAAGTGTCGCAATAACCAAAAATAGCTTTCTTCATTTTCTCTCTCAAAATTGCGTATCTTCTTTCGATGGGTTATTGCTATTGTATTTTCACGAAGTTTGCATACGCTATGCGACTATTAAGACAATTGAAGTAAGATGGATGTATGGTTGATAACTTTTCGGGAAAAATTAGAAATCAATCAATCTTTAAAGCATTAAAGCGGCAGCTTATATGTACATAAGATTTTGGTTTGAAATTTTATTTGATGAATTTTTATTATACTAGGTGGGGTGAAAAGTAAGCTCCTTGGGAATGAAAAAATGTTTTTTTTAAATTTTTTTTTAAATTTTATTCAACATAGTCCCCTTTTAGGTCGATACACTTATTCCAGCGATTTTCCAACTTTTTGATCCCGTCCGAAAAGTAATTTTCCGGGAGGCCTGCAAAATACTCCTCCGCGGCGTCGATGATCTCCTCGCGCGAGCTGAATTTTTTATTGATGAGCCATCTTTTGAGGTTTGGGAACAGATAATAGTCCGAGGGAGCCAAGTCAGGCGAATAAGGTGGATGGGGAAGCAATTCGAGCCCTAAATCGTTGATTTTAGCCATTGTTGCGATGCTCTTGTGTGACGGCGCGTTGTCTTGTAAAAGCAAAATTTTTTTTCGCTTCATGTGAGGCCGTTTCGCATTGATTTCAGCTTTCAATCGCTCCAATAATGCGCAGTAATACTCGCTGTTGATTGTTTTTCCTTTTTCGAGGTAGTCCACGAAGAGTATGCCATGACAATCCCAGAAAACCGACGCCATGACCTTTCCGACCCATTGAGCCTCCCTTGGCCGCTTCGGAGCACTCGTGCCGGCTTCAGTCCATAGCCGGGCACTCATTCTGTTCTCTGGCGTGAAATAGTGGATCCAGTCACCAATCGACGCCAAAAGTCCACCCGATTTCGCCTCAGCATGGCCAAACACGCTTCCGAAGTGCGCTCGCGTTCGTGTTTTTGGTCCGGAGTCAGCATGCGCGGCACCCAGCGGCAGGATAATTTTTTCATCTGCAGAATCTCGCCCAAAATATGGCGTGTGCGCTCAGTACTAATCCCTGTGGCATCTGCTAGCTCACGCACTTTCACTTTCCGGTCGGCCAACACCATTTCATGTATTTTTTTGGAATTTTCCTCTGTAACCGCTTCGGAGGGCCTGCCACTGCGGACTTCATCGGCAGTGGAGTTTCGGCCACCACGAAATTCTCGAAACCAATATTTCACGAAGTAGTCTGAAGGAGCACTAGCCCCATAATATTTGTTCAACTTTTCTTTTGTTTCCTTCGCCGTTTTGCCTCTCAAAAAATAATGTTTTATGAGAGAACGAAAATCACTTTTATCCATACTCAACATGATGCCAAACACGTCAACAAAAATCGGCTGTCAAAACAAAACAAATGACTGTGTCGCTCTGAAATTTGACATGTCCGCCTAAATATAAATGGACTATAAGGCACAATAATCTTTTTGGCGATTGCAGCGCATTCTGGTGGTCAAGGAGCTTACTTTTCACCCCACCTAGTATTTGACTTATGTGATGTGATTTTGAAAAGAGTTTTCTTGTTGGTTATTTAATTGTTTCATTAGTATTTATAAATAAACCGTCTCTTCGTCATAAAACACATGAATTAGTTAGCTGTTGAAACGAAGAAATTTGTGCTAGAATAGCATTTTAAACATTAACGAGTTTATGTAATTTAAACAGCTATCGTGTTTTACTTGACCATCAATAAGCTTTAGATATTCAACAGCAGTTTAATTCGTCATAGCGCGATTGTATTCAAAGTTGGTCACCTAGCTCCTAAAGTTTGGCCTGGGTGCAACTAATGTTTTTAACGCTTTTTTTGTCTCAAAACGTGGATCAAACTCGTGAAATAAAGCATCTAAACTAAGTACAGTGGCTGTTATTCCAAATTCTGCTCTTTATTTTTTGGTTTGACGAGCCAGAATTTGAAAAAATTTTGCGGGTGGCCGATTCTTGGAGAATGAAGAGAAATCACCTGAAATGAATTTAATTTATCTATACTGAAAGTAATTTTTCCACTTTGGAAACTGTTGTCCGAATATTTTGAACAAATGTGAAAAGTTTAAGTCATTAACTACTTCTTTATCATGATTATTATTGGTAATTTGAAATTTTTTACAAGAAAATACACCTGCCTATGTGTAAAGTATCAACCTGTTTCCAAAATCAGTTAAACTAGATTAAAGACTGGATTTTGGCGGTCACCTTCTTTGGTGGGGTTTCAATTTGATTTATCCTATCGGAACTCAGACGTGTCAATTTGGAGGCGGCGGTTGTGAAGCTGTTATGGCGCATGGTGCTTTGCCAGTGTGTTTAGGCATCTTGCAGCTTTGACGGTTAGTCAAACACGTTTGCCACATACAGTGCGCCAGGGATGACACGATCTACGACCATCTCGACCATATTTAACTTCTGTGTTCATATTCATCTTCGCAAAGACCCACTATGGAGAGGGATGAATTGAAGGCACGTAAGCTCATTCTTTGCCTTGATATCAGCTTATATTACTTCATGAGTGGATATCCATGTCAGCATGAGTTTATTCCGTGCCCCTATTTTATTTCAGCCTCTCTGGGCTCTAAAAAGTTTATTTGGTCACAACTTATAGCTTTGAGGACCATTTGGCTATTCAATAGGCTCTTTATGCTGTTTTTTTAGCTTTTTTTAGCCAAAGAAGTAGACCTGAAGATCAATCAGACGAAAGCAAAAACCATCTCGCAAACAAGAAAGAAGACCTCCATTAGACGAAACATAATTCTGAACGAATATAGTTTAGAGAACGTGGACGAATTTATATACTTAGGTTCGAAATTGACAACGAATGGCAGCGAAACGGATGAAATTAAACGGAGAATACAGCTCGCTAATAGAACTTTATACTCCGTTCTGGCCCTACTGAAGACCAGCTGCATTCACAGGAAGACGAAGCTCCAAGGCTACAAATCAATAATCAGACCTGTGTTGTGCTACGGATGTAAAACTTGGACCCTTACTCGCAAATATGTTGAACGCCTTCAAAAGACGGGTCCTCAGGCGTATAATTGTAGCTGAACAAGAATGTGGCCAATGGCGAATAAGGTACAACCACGAGTTGTACGAGGTTTTTGACGAGCCAGAGGTTGCTACAATAATCAAACTGCGGAAACTGCAATGGGCTGGTCACGTGCAACGAATGGACGAGCATCGAGTATCTAAGATGGTATTTGACGGAAGGGCCGAGGGTCGAAGACCAGTGGGAAAACTCAGAAAACACTGGTCTGACTCTGTCGACGAAGGCTACGCAAAGCTGCTCGGTTTTCGAAATTGGAGGACGCGGTCATTGGACCGAGGCAACTGGAGGCGTCACCTGCGAGAAGCCAAGGCCTGAGAGGGGCTGTAGTGCTACGACGACGATGGTAGATAGTTCTGATAGCTACCCAGCAAACCAAATGTATCGTAATTAATTCATAAAAGAGTCATATTTTACGAATGTTTTTGTCGTTAACGAGCTCGCAAATGAATCCAAAACGAATGAATCGTTCCTACTAAAATGGCCCTACTAAAATGGCCATACGAGAAGAATCATTTTTAACGATTCGTAAATGAGTTAGAAAAAATGTGGTTTTAGCGAGTATATATCGACCAGCAAACTAGGGGAAGAATCTATCTAAAACCTGCTACTGAGACGCATAGGCCATAGGGCACACACACATGGCTTGCATTATTTATTGCGTCGGTCATTCTAAGCATTGCTGCGTATCGTTTTACGAACAGACTCGGTTTCGTATGAGGGATATGTCTGCTGACTGTCGAGAAACTATTGTTTTTTGTGAATGCTCACTAAATTGTTTGCTGGGTAGTGACCTCTTTAAAGAAAAAGCAGGTAATTTTGCCCCTAAATCCTACAGCGTAATTTATCTTTAAATCATCACAATGCCATAATTGTGCTTCTTTATGCAAAACAGATGTAATTTTTTCCTATTTGCTCCTTAATATAATGACGCAAATAAATAATATATGTAACGAAATTATGAATAAATGAATGAAATTAATTATAGTAGATGTATCAGTTACATAAGTTATAATTGATATATTGCGAGCGTGATATTTGACCCCTGGTTATTACTGAGCTACGATTCATAACATAATTTTGATGCTAATATCTAGTTGCTAATTTCTAGTTTTACGTGACACTTGTTACTCGATGCTTCTTTTTATTATTTTCTATGGCAGCTAAGACTATTTTTCCTTAGCTCATATGTATTCAAATTTCCGTTAAATTTTCTCTTGGATCGTTTTTATTTGTAAAATTCTATTCTCCCCACACGTCCATTGAAGATATTTTATCCCAACACCGATTACATAATATTCTTTACTTAGCGACTATGAATATAAAAGTCCTAAAACGTCCACCCTATCAAACTGTTCTCCAGATCTCGATGGGGAAAAAGAACAAAAACACGATGCTGTCAGTCAGTTAGTGGTCTATTGGGTATTCAAATCCTTTTTATTGGTTTCCTTGCTATAAGTTTTCCCTGTTGCTCTTTTTCCCTGTACAAAATCCGTTAGGATATGTTCATTCATCTCATACTTTCGACATTCAAATCCTTCCGATTCGTTCTTGAATTTACTTGTGACTAATATACATTGACGCTTCAAATTCATCGTGCTCTCTCTCACCCAAGAAACATTCAACAATAAAATATATGCCATGAGATCTTTCGTTTTTTTCTATCAAGTTTGCAATTTTTATTTGTTTTATGTCCATGTAAAACCAACTTGACCTTTGCCTTGGCCGATTTCGTCTTTTCCAGGCCCATCCAACCGGATCCAAATGCCTACCTTCTTTCTATTCAAATTTGAATTTCAAAAATTTATTCCATCTAATATTGACCGGATTGATGTGCGGATGAATGCGATAGGCATTTCAGCAAAGAAAACAGAATACATAACAAACGATCGGATCTTATTTCTTATCTTCGATAAATGAGAAAGAAATGGGAGAAAATAGAGAATATGATTAGATTAGATGAAAGGTGTGTGTTAAAAAAAGGTGAGTGATTTGAAAAGGTATAAACGATTTTTAACAGTTTCATCTTAAGTTAGATTTTGTTAATAAAAGTATATTTTTATGATATTACTTTTAAGGAAGCCAAAATTAGCTCAGTATTTGCCATGCATTTGAAAACAAAAATAATTTTAGACATGGTTGATTGGTGAATGAATAATAGAGATATGTGAGCAAATAGAGTAAAATAAGTTGAATCACACACGAAAAACTTGCAGTTCAAACTGATGAGAATAATCATAAATATACCGAAACTATTAAAACATCATTAAACAGACAATTTCTCTTTCTGCACCTGACTTCGACTGACTGCACCTTCCAGAGCTAACTCAACTCGTATCTCCTTGTCAAGGAAGTAGTAGAATGCTGTAATACCTTAGCCTCTATGGACTAAAGTTCATCTACATATTTTACCTGCATCATTTTGAAGAACCAACAATAATAATAAGAATGATTAGAATATAAAAAAATTGTTTACCATAAGGGATGTTTAACACACAAAAAACTAAATGTAGGGGTTATTCTATTTTGGCCTGCTGACTCTTCCTGCATAATAAATTATTTGGTTTTATGAAAATAATTTTTTTTAGCTAACTTTTAACTTTATTACCGAGATAGTACATAACCTGGGGTTGACTAAACAATATTGTATTTAAAATTTAACTTAATTTACTAAACTAAGCCCAGCAAATATCTAGCTATAGTTAACTTAGTCCAATTCCACCTAAACTTAAACTAGGTCTTAACTATTCGCTCCGATTCGTAGGGGGGCCAACATATTTGGTCAGCAAAGCCACCGTTGCCCTGCATAGCCACAGGATGCACAAATTGCTCAATAGAGCCATTCGTGTGATCGATATCCCTAATCTGTCCGATTTCATGTGCATCTGTATGTAATTAAAAAGTTGTCGTCAGTTCCACAACCTTGTGTGATTGTTCTCTCAAGCTCTGTCTCCTGATATACTACTCCAAGGCAATGAAATGTACGAAGAGGAGTAATGTTAGAAGTTCCGAAAAAGAAAACGACTTTTTTTTACCTTGTTGCGGATAGTTTGTGATCCCCGAAACTTGGAAGGGTTCCTGAGTACAAACAGCTGCTATTTAGTTTGATGCCCCATTTATCAAAATAAAATCGAAGGCTCTTCGCTCTTCGCAGCTTTGACTAGACGCGAATAAAAGCTTGTCATCAGCATATTGTGGATCTTTAAATTGAGGACAGCCCACTGGACAAGAGAGACCAGCAGTGAAATTTGTCTCTAAAACAGGTCTGGACCTTGTGATACTCCTGAAGTCACAGGTCTTGGAAGTGAAATTGCTCCATTGACGCTTTTCTGATATTGTCTGTAGCTAGAAAAACGTGCGGCATGACAAATTACTGCTTCCGGGTATCCCAACTTGTTTGGAAGACGTTCGATACAATATCATACAATATCGGATGTCTTTTCAATATCCAAGGCACAAACAAACGTTGGAGTGTTTCTTTTATTCAAATACGAGAAAGCGTGCTGGGTCCCATACTTGCACTTTCAGCTAAATTGATAAATTGGTATATTGTTAGCAAGCTCGCAGTAGGTAGAAATTATTCTCAAAGAATTTCCCCAAATTAGAGCATCAAGACTAAGCGAAACTGATATAGTTTTAAGTCGGCGCCAAACGATGCGGTGAATGTTTGATTAAAATATTTGCCTCCGACGTATGAGTCAGATATTGGACGGTTAACATGGTAAGTGTTTTGTTACAGGGTGGAAAAAATGCTTGGTCCAATATATTTGGTTCCAGTGTTTGCTCAATTTTTCGTGTACATTAATTTCGTATTTTAAATTATATTATTTTTGCTTAAAATAATAATACTTTCAATTTACATTGATATTATTTACTGTAAGCAATGAAAAGCTATGTAGATGTTGTTGCTGCTGCCGCAACAGTAGTTTTGTTGTTTTGTTGCAAATCACTGCTGGCCATAAATTGACTAAAAAGGCGTAAAAATTTTAAGTGCATGGTGTCTCTACCTCTGAACTGAAAGAAGGAACTTTTCTTGTACATGATAATATAAACCTACATACTATAAACCTACATATAACCTACATATGTATAAGATAATATAAATCTTTCGATAGCACGAAAAGAAAATCATGTGGGCTCATATACATCCATTGCCAGTAGTAAACGATTCTCAAACTTTTTTGGCTAATGATCGGTATGTTGGCATTAGCGATTCCTTCTATTTCCCTAATGCATCTATCCTTATATTAAATTTTAGTTTCTTGGCAATATTGTACCAGACATAGCATAAACTCATCCGATTTCTGTGTTCTTTGTGTTCAGAATCGGTACCAGGTATGGTTCATACAAATATATAAATTTCAGCACCAAACTGCTGGTTCAATCCGTTTTATCTACTTTTGGAGTGGCATCCATAACCAGTCTCAAATTTAAAAAAATGCAACAAATTAAAAAAATATGTTTAACTGTTATTGTTTAACTCATTCAATATTCAATACTAAATAAATATAGCTATAAAGCAGCTGTTAGAGGACTCTTGATGCTGCTAACAGGCATCATTTTGACGTGGTGAAGAGGGGCAAGTCACGAAATTCTCTACTCCAAAGAAGTAGAGTAGAAGCTATTGCTCATGCTCTAAGAGAGGCTAGAGTGATAGAAGAAAACAGCGGAGAGAATATATGTCAACCGGAGCCTCACCAAGAACATCAATAAAGAGTTGTCCGGAAGAAGCAAACAAAATGTGACATTTGCCACAGCTTTGGTCACACAGCAGAGGCTCGTCGTAAGCGTCAACGGTCACACAAAGCAAATGAGGAAGGCAACAGAAGTATTTCCAGAGCAGTGTCAAATGGTGCCCCAACTGCGACACATTTACCCTGCTACGGCTGTGGAAGACCCGAAACAGTGCGCAATCGTTGCTCAACGTGTAGCAAATCTAAAAAACTACCAGCAGTGATCTTTTTCCCCATTGGACTCAGTAAGAGTTTGTTGCTGCATGACCGCCCAGTGATTCAGATTTCCGTCAACAGTATCTGCGGATACGAATTCATCGATGCAGCTGCTACGGTAAGTATAGCTAGCTACCAGTTGTATCAACAATTGAGCAACAAGGGATGCGATTTCTACAGACAATCCACGAATATCATCCTAGCAGATGGTTTTAGATGACCAGCCGATGTACTATTGACAGAAACAGCTGTCAATCTGCCAATGCGCTCATTTTCTACCACTCTCTTAATAATGCCAGACTCTCGAGACAACAGAATGTTATTGGGAGTAGTCTTCATCAAAAGTGAAAACATGTTCTTCAACATTCCACAGCGAATATGGTATTTCGGGGATAGCCTCAAAGTAAAATTCGACAAACTTCAGAAAGATGACCCGGAATCGAGCATCGTACAACCAGCAGTCGCATTAACTAGCAGCCAATAGCTAAACAGCCCCAAGCAAGCAAAGAAACAAAGTAGTCCAATATCAGACTATCTGCAACTACTGAGTTCCTAGTAGTTGCAGAAAGACGCTACGCCCATCGCTTCACTACCATACAGGCTCTCTTAGCAAAAATGAGACCATCTTCAGGTCGAAATCAACAATATGCTAGACGAAGACACAATAGAAGAATGCGAGGCTGCGTTATGATTGTAAAAAAGGATTTCACCATACGGGTATGTGTAGACGCCTTAATAACGTTACCGTTCAAGACAACTCCGTATGCCAAGGATCGATGATCTACTTCATGCTGCGTGAAGTACAAAATAAATGATAGCCATCGACCTTCACGCGGGATACTGGGATATACAAGCACGTGAAGAAGGTAAGGATAAAATAGCATTCATCACGCCTTTTGGAATAGATCGATTGAATAGGATACCGTTTGGACTTCGAAATGCAGCGGCTACCTTTCAACTCATGATAACAAGAGTCCATACAAAGTATAGCAGTGTTAAGATTTTCGCTGATCTAGACGACCTTTTGATACTTTCTTCAAGCTTTGAGGAACATTTGGCCGATTTGCAGACAGTGTTCCAAACCTTGCATGGTTATGAACTACGAGCAAATTGAAAAAACTACCAATTTGTTTTGCAGCACTGTACATTTTTTAGGTCAATTTTTGAAGAAGACTAGCATCAGTACAGACCCAGCAAAGACAACCGCAATCAGTGGCCGGCTATACCCACAAAATCTAAAGGAACTAATCACTTTTTTGCAGACTTGCTCATAGTATTGGCGATTTATAGCAAATTTTGCTGCAGTAGTCAGCACGAAGGAAAATGCCTATTAGAAATGGACTAACATACAGGAATCTAGCTTCGACGAATCAAAACAGCTTCATATATTCGCACCGATTTTCGTTAAGCAGATGGTACGTTTCCCTATATCGTACGCACGGACGCTAGTAGTTTCGCGTTGAAAGCAGTTTTACTCTAAGTAGAGGGAACAGACGAGAGACCAATCGAATATGCACGTCGCTTGTTCACACCAGCCGAAATAAATTAAGCGGGACGCTCTTGCCGTTGTGTGGGCCACAGGCAAATTCCGAAGATATATCGGAGGCTGCAAGTTGACGATTACTACAGATCATCAGCGGCTCAAATGGCTGATGTCTTCAAAGTCACCAACTGGTCGTTTAGCAAGATGGGCACTAAGCCTCCAGAAATACGATATTGAAATATAGTACGGTTCAAAAAATCAAATGTCCTCACAAATACCTTATCACGACCTTCAAAAGATTTGCAAACTGAAGTGGTCCTAGACAGTATTACAACTGAAATTTCTCACCGAACCTGTAAGCAAATTTGAGATGAGCAACTGAAAGACGCCGACATAAGGAAGATTATCGACTGTTTTGGAGGTGACAGTCCTAATGAAGATTATACTAAGTGAACGTCAAAAAGATGTCTAATGTCTTCAGGCATATGCCCCTGACAACGATGCAGAACAAGCCCATTTAGCCGAATCAGCACACGCGTACGAAGATAGCATGAAAGCTTTCCACGACGCACCAACCGCTGGGCATAATGGAATGGAGCGTACTACCCATCAAACCGTAACACGGTATTATTGGCCTGGACTCCGTAGATAAGTAATGGAGTACATAAGGGCTTGCAAAAAATGCCAGAGATACAAACCTGCAAACCTGAAAACTGCTGGACTTCTTCAGATTCATCCAAACTTGCAAAGATTTAAGGTACTCGCCATTGACCTTTTTGGACCGCTACCCGAGACGACTCAACCAAACAAATGGATCCTACTGATTGGAGATCTTGCTAGCAGATGGGTGGTGCTTTTTGCACTGAGCAATGCTACAGCTGTTGCACGCGGAAAGGTTTTGGTCAATGAATTATTTTTCCGCTTCGGGATGTCCAGGGGAGTCGTAAGCGATAATGTAACCCAGTTCATTAGCACAGTGATGCAACATAGAATGCATTGCTTCAACATCACACAGTCGCGCATATCTGTTTACCATCCAGAAACGAGTTCTGCAGAAAGGAAGAACCGCGATCTCAAGCAAAAAATAAGCATGGCTGTAGGCAACGCACATGACACGTGTGACCAAACTCTTCCAGCCATTCGTTTCGCTCTAAATTCAGCCAGATGTCAAAGCACTGGATTTTCTGCCGCACATCTAACTTTTGGACGAAAACTGTGGCTGCCAAAAACAAAATAGCCATTACTCAATTAGATAGCTTTGTATCCGCTAGTTTGCCATATTCATCGCAAATAAGCTCAGCATTGAAGGAGGCACATAAGCCAACAGAAATTCAACAAACACGAAGAAAAAAGTATGCAGACATGAAACGTCGACCAGATTAAATATATAAACCTAGCGATTTAGTATGGATCATCACCCACGGTAGAAGCCATATGTCCCGTAAAAGCACGGCTTAATTTCATCCAAAGAAAGATGGACCTTATGCCGTATTATCCAAGAAGGGATCTATTAGCTATGAGAAAGCCACACGAGAAAAACCTTCTTGTCCACTAGGAGTCTACCATACATCGATGCTTACCCCCTTTATTCCAATAGTAAGCAGCTTGCGGTCGAAACCCAGCTGAGACTTCCTCTACGCAGACGTGGTCGTCCCCAGAAACAAGCCACCCAACAAAATTATCTTGATTTACGCGCACTGGCTCTTTGTTGAGACGCCTTACAGAGCCAAAAGGGGAAACTATAGCACGACAACAATCTGCATGTGCCACCGCATATTCGAACTCACCAAAAGCATCCTAACCAAACTGCTTGCAGCGGAAGCTAATATGAAAGGGAATACGAGATCAACAGCAGACCAGATTGAGAGCTGACATTGACGGCGACCACTTTAGGGTCTCCCTGAAATACATTGTTTTTATCTTATATACTAAATAAAATCATGTGTAACCGAACTGCGTTATTATATATATATATATATATATATATATATATATATATATATATATATATATATATATATATATATATATATATATATATATATATATATATATATATTTATATATATATATATATATATATATATATATATATATATATATATATATATTTATATATATACATATAGATATATATATATATATATATATATATATATATATATATATATATATATATATATATATATTTATATATATATATATATACATATGTATATTTATTATGTATATTTATGGATTTATATAAAAACATGATTTTGGGGCAAAACGAAGAAAACGACTTATATCTAATCTTACAAATTATTAGCACAATTTCAAGTGGGGAGCTTTTTGCAAATCTTTCGTTTCATCGAACTAACTAGAACACCATCATTTTTTGATACATTCGTAAGAGATCGTCTTGTATTTGTGCCAATTTTTTTTCCAATTTGGAAGAATAACTTTGCTGGGGTAGTATTGGAAGCGTAAGAAATAAATTTAATTTTTCTCATCATAAAAAAATTTAATTTGAAACAATTTATTGACATTGGATCGTAATAAGCTTATTCTAACTTGAGAACATTTGTTTATTTTGTTGTTTTTAAGGCTCAGAGAGAAAGCTTTCTGATTTTTCATATGCTAATGGTCATTTGTATCTAAATTAATAATTTGAAAGTTTTTTGCTCACAGCCATTACGTAAATAATGATATGAAAGTTTTTGGAATTAATCATCTTCATTTATGACAAATGATCATTTAGACTGCACTTTGTGTCTACTTCCTTGTATTATTTTGCTGATCTGACGCTTCCAAATTTAAAGCGTGTTGTGCTCACAACCCTATATTCAAGCTTATTGCGCAATCTTTTTTTATCCGAGTAAAAACCAGCCAGTATAAAATCTTCACGATGAGTGGCTTCTGTCCTTTCATCAAATTATTGTACAAGAGGCTTTAAAAAATGTAACTGGTAAGTATTTGATGCAAAAATAAGACATCCTAAACTATTGGATTTAATCACAGCAGACAACTTGTAAATAATTTTTTTTTGTTTTTGAAATGTCGATGAAATCAATCTCTACGGCATCACGACGATAAAATAATTGTTTCAAATTCTCAGGTTGTGAATTTTTAAATGAAAAGCTCTCGAAACGATTGTAATCTTAAAATTGAAAGAAAGAGTGCGAAAACCTTAAAAATTCTTCGTAGTTACTCAAGAATAGTTTATCAGTAATATATTTTTCAGCATATGTATTTGATTTTGAAAAAAGACTGTATGAACCTTTCACTTTAATGATTATTTTTGAAAAAAAATTGATAATTTTGAGCCTCAAGTTCTTTTTACAGTTGCTAGGTTTATTTATTTTATCCACCATTTATATGCCAGAATTAAATTTAGACAAGTTCTTATACATTTGAAAAACGCTTGGAGACATTTTTTATTAAAGTTCGTTAACTTACGTTCAAATTCAAGGTTTCCGTTAAAATCAAGATAAATCCTCACTCCGTTCATCAAATTCCCTTCGTAACAGCGGAAAAAAACATTTATGATCAATCCACATCCTTTTGCTATCATAAATTCGGAGCTTGTAACCATTCACACATTCATTTAATTGATGGTTGTAATAAAAGTAATCTTTCCAAGTATTCTATGGGAAATGAGCAAGACTTTGACAAAGGTATGTAAACAGTTGGTCGAACAATCGAGTTGTTGCTAGACACTACTGAATTAAGATTGTAGACATTAAGTAGCTATTGCTGTTTGGATTAAAAAACGGTTTAACTTGTTGGTGTATTTGATCGGATCAATTCACTCATGTATTTGTTGGATGGATAACATGCCATTTGGACGAAAACGTTCGAAATAATAGAAAGAATTAATCCGATTTATTAGGAACGAACGAAAAGGGTGCACTTAGTAAATAAAATAAAATCTAATATTCTTGAGTCGACCACAAAAATCAATGTGATTTCAAGTTGAAGTCAAAATCAAATACAAATTTAATTAGTACATTAAAAAATAACCGTTAGCCAAAAATAGCAGCCACGGTGATGTAAAATACATCTGAGAAATAAAAATTTGCAAAATTTTTTTTTACTCTACCTTAAAAATTGTCTCCACACTAGATTTTTAGGAAAACGCTTGTTGCAGCTTCATTTATTCCAGACAACATAAAACATCCAAGCCTAACGATAAAAAAATCCAAATAAACTTACCATTTGCATTCAGCGTACTACTGTGCGATTTTATTACACTCTCACAATGTATTCAAAGGACTATTAGATCCAAATCGAGCTACATCTACTCCCAAAGACAATGTGCCGATTTCACAGACTAATAACGACTTGCGCTATTTGGCAGTAAGTGGGCAACGAAGAGAAATTCTCTACATAATTTCGTTCGTGAGCCATATCATCGAACTATAGATAGTATCAGAAGAGTTCTTGAGTTCCATTTAATAGAATGAAGTTTCAATGGATACGGTATCTTGACACAGCTTACATTTTAGTCAATGGACTCATCAAACAGATTGACTCGGAAAGCATTAGCCATAAAATCCATTGGTTTGATGGCCTTCTCGAATGTAATCGTGTGAGTGAATTTCTTTTCAACTGACGTGTGTCGAATAGTAAGCTGGAACAAAAGAGATTGAATGCGGAGTTGATATGTATGTGTAAATTAAAGTGGATTTTTTCGGATATCTGTCATTTTAAAAGAAAGAAATACTAGCAGAAGTTATTGTTTCACTAGAAGTTGCAAAATCTCAGTTTCTTCTTTATCTTTGAATTTTTGGTCTATTTCTTTTTTGCTTTTGATGCTAGCCCTCTTTTTCCATCTGCTTTAAAAGTCTAGCATTTTCCTTCCTTTTTTATAAGGTAGCTTTTGTTTTCTTCTCCGATTGAATACTATTTTTCTCCTTTTACTACGTTTACAAGTAATTTTTCTTGTGCTGTTAAATTTTGACTTTTTTCTTCCACTGTTAAAATTTAGTTGTTTTTTTCCGTTTTTAAGTGCTAGTTTTCTTCTTTGACTGCTTTCAATACTGACTTCTTGCAATTCTTTTATATTTTATCTTCTTTTTCTTTTTTTTCAAATCCTAGTCGTCTTCTGCTTTTAAATACTTGCTTCTTTCTTTTCCTTCTGTTATATGTTAATTTTCTTATTTCAATACTAGCCCTCTTCTTCTGCTTTTAAGTGCCTTCATTTACTTTTGAACATTAGCTTTTGTCTTCTCCTTTTCATGCTAGAATTCTCGTTGTCTTTCACTTAAATGCCAGTCTACTTCCTCTGCTTTCAAATTCTTGCGTTCTTTATCTAATACTTTTTAATAATAATTTTCCTCTGCTTCTCCTCATATATTCAGGTCTACGTCTTTTTCACTTATTAAATGATAACCTTCATCGTCTCACTTGCAAAGCTTCTTTTGTTGAAAATCAAGTCAAAACTTTTTGCCCGTTGCCTGTATAGAGTCATCAATGCTGAAAATTATGCCCTGCTTATGTAGAGTAGTTGCCATTAACGAGGGTTGGTTATAACGAGTTCCTACTGTATATTAAAAATATCACTAAAATGGCCGCCGGCGCCAAAGAGTTAAAGGTAATTAACATAAGGTGAGACCTGGACCCATTTTGCATATACATCAATATATCCTACAAGTTTTAGCTCAATCGAATGGTGCGTTCCCGAGAAATAGTCACTGAATGTTTTTTGATGATATATACTTTTATATATATATATATATATTTATATATATATATATATATATATATATATATATATATATATATATATATAAATATATATATTTATATATATATATACATATATAAATATATATATATATATATATATATATATATATATATATATATATATATATATATATATATATATATATATTTATATGTAGATATATATATATATATATATATATATATATATATATATATATATATATATATATATATATATATATATATATCTATATATAGTATATATATATACTATATTTATATTTATATATATATAGATACATATATATATATATATATATATATATATATATATATATATATATATATATATATATATATATATATATATATATATATATATACAGTCAGACAAAAAAGTCTCCGTACGATGCTGTTTTTTCTTGATTTACAAGAATAACATTGTGATATCACAAAATATTATTAATTTAAAAAATTATATTTTTTCTACAACTCTGTGATTATAAATATCAGGAAAAAAATTTCAAATTTATCCATTCATAACGATATAGTAATTCACTAAAGTAAATTGTTCAAATTTTTATATCAAAAAAGTCTCCGTACGAATAAATGGCTACACCGTGTTATACAAACATGTGCAGTGCTAGACGTGCGTCAACTTCATACAAATATGAGCATTTCTCTTAACACACAGCTAGCATAGTTATAGCTTTATGAAGATTTGAGTCAAGTTCAGAAAACATGACCATCGGCTATGGGTAAGGAAATCAGTTTAGATACGCGCAAAATCATCGTTAAGCTGTATTGCCAAGGAAAGTCTATGGGTGAAATAGCGAAAATAATTGGAAAACCGAAGTCTAGTGTGCAGTATGTCATCAAGCAGTACGGAAAAACCGGATCCTTGAAAAGTAAGCCTCGTTTAGGACGTCCAAAAATTTTAAGTGCTACAGCCCGATGGTCAATAGTGCTCAAGAACCAGCGCATCTAAAATAGCAGACAAGGTAAGAAAGGAATTCAACCTAACAGTTAGTGATGAAACCATCAGGAATGTTCTACCAGAGAATAACTTCCATGGTCCAAAACCTAGGCGTAAGCCTTTTATTTCAAAAGTTAATCGAAAGAAGCGATTACATTTTGCAAAAATCCACGAAAATAAGGATGCTACCTTTTGGAATCGAGTTTTGTTTTCGGACGAGAGCAAATTGTACGTGTTTGGCTCAGACGGCAGAGGAAAAGTCTGGCGCAAATCTAAGGAGGAGCTGAACGTAAAAAAATCTAGTCCCAACTGTTAAGCACGGTGGTGGTAGTGTGATGGTCTGGCGGTGTATGGCGGCTTCAGGAGTTGGAAAGCTTCACTTTATTGATGGTACAATGGATCGGTGGAACTATTTAAATATTTTGAAAAACATGTCTGCGCGAAAGTGTCAATGCGTTGGGTTTGGAAAGTGATTTCATTTTCTAGCAAGACAATGACCCAAAGCATTCCTCAATGGTAGTTAAGGAATGGGTTTTGTATAACGTGCCCACGCAGCTTCTGAAATGGTTTATTGACGGGCAGTTTGAATGTATTAACTCGATCGTACAATGACTGCTAATAGTGGCTACTACTACGCCTGACAATATTCAAAGTAATATCGTGGAAGCGAAGTAAAATTTCCTTGTACGAAATTTTTATGTAAAATTCTCGTCTTGGAACAATCTCCTCGTACGAAATTCCTTGTACGAAATTTTTGTGTGGAACTTCTCGTCTTAGAACAATCTCAGCTTCAACGTAGCGAATTTAACCGCCCCTACTAGTGTCGGCTGAGATTTGTTCAAGTAAAAAAATAACGACGATGTTTTTCTACAAAAGTCTTTTTTTGGTCGCCGACCGATCTGGCTTACCGGAAAAGACTGTCCTTTATTGTTAATCATTCCATCTTTTATATCAATAATAGTACAGTTATAACAAATTCAAAATCTGCGCGAATCAAAAATAATTATCTAGTTCCGAGAATTTACCACCGCGTGCAATTAGGGCGCTCTAGTCGCCATCTATGTATATGACATTTCGGCAAGTGTCGAAACGTCAGTTTTGTTTTGAAGTTACACAACACTTCACAGTCCACCACAATCACCTGACTTAAATCCCATTGAGCATTTATGGGATGAATTGGAACGCAGAGTGCGGAAACACGCGATATAAAGCAAATAAGTGTTTAAGGCTAAACTACAAGAAGAATGGAATTAAATCGGACCGGAAATCACATCAAAACTTGTTAACTCAATGTCCAGGCGTTTGGCAAAAGTCATTGAAGCTAATGGAAATGCCACCGAATATTAAATCACATCTACAGAATAATTTTTTTCTTCTTTAATTTGATTCATTTCTACGTTCGTACGGAGACTTTTTTGATGTTAATTTTTGACTTATTTGCTTAATTGAATTACTGTTTCAAAATGTGGCAATATTTTGGTTTTTTCTTATCATATTTAGTAATTAAGGAGTTGTCGAAAACATATTCAATTTTGAAAGAAAAAAATATTGTAATATCTCAAAGTTATTCTTGTAAATGCAGAAAAGATGGCATCGTACGGAGACTTTTTTGTCTGACTGTATATATATATATATATATATATATATATATATATATATTTTTATATATATAAGTATATACATATATATATATATATATATATATATATATATATATATATATATATATATATATATATATATATATATATATATATATATATATATATATATATATATATATATATATATGGAAATACGGAAATATGAATTTGTGGCCAAATTGTTTTTAATACTAATGTTTTTCGAACATTAGTAAAAATCTAAAAAGCTGAAAAATTAGATTTACCTATTTGTGTGAACCCTCGTTTTGTTCTTTCGAAATTCCGTTGCTGTCATTTCATGCTCAAATTTTCCCCCGTCAGTGAATATGTACATATGTTCGTTTGTCTTATGCCTGCGGTACATACATATAGTATGTACATATTTTTTTCCTCCTTGTTCTCTGATTCCCACAAAGTTTCATTCAAATATGTCGACATGATTAAAAGCGCAAAACTCCGGATGCAAATATTGTCCGGCACCGAAATTGATTAACAGATCGCCTGAAAAATGACCACAGGCACGCAAAAAATCAATTTACCCAATTTTTTTTCTGTAAACAGTGCAAGAGGAAAATTTACTATCGATAGCACTACATTAATCTGAAATGATACACGTAAATTGGGGGAGAGAGAGAGAGAGACGCTTTTAACGTACATACTCGTACATACAACGGGACAATGTGATTTTTGCAATCAGAAGTGATAAGTAACTGAATGTAAATTTTATGTAAATCGATGTGGAAAATGGAAATGTGACAAGTGGGTTTAATAGTCCTAAATTAGATTTTAGCATATGATTGTAAAAAATGATGATAATATCTGCCGTTTAGATAAAAATGCAAGAATAAGTCTAATTCAAATATCATTAATATTTCTATTACAGATTAGATTTTGTTAAATGTAATTTGATCTAAAAGTAATAATTTGAATACAAAATAAGTAAAAAACCAACTGATCCAATGGATATACTTTAACTTATAAATTTTTCACTTTCCAGCATTTGCAAACACAATAAGCTTAGTGTATTAAAATTTTGTCTTCTAAACTTCAGGCATCATTTGATATTGTTTTTAATACAAAAGGTTTAAAACAGTACACTCAACGATTTGAATTGGTCTGCTAATGACTGATAGCTCAACAATTTTTATTTATTTTCTCTCGTTAGCTCCAGAGCTTCCAAGTTTCAACATCTAAACGTCTACTCAATTTACAATTATAAAGACTGCACTCAACATCGTCTCTGCGTCAAACTGATTCTGAAATCGTTTACAAATTTATTCAGCAGCACCTAATTTCCATTTTAATTATTTAGATTGTTTTTGCCAATTTTCTGTCAAAGGCAGAAGTTACCGTAGTGGAAATCGCTTTTCGCTCCAAAAAAATAATTCATTTAACTGTGGCAATTATGGTTGCCCGGCATGAACAATTTGCCAAGGTTAACGTAACGCAAACGATATCCAATGACGACAACGATAATTATAATGACTATGATGGCGCCAACCATACCGTAAGCAAAGAGTAAACTTCCGCTGAAAGTATGAACTACGAAAACGGTGTCGAGTCGAATAGTTTCACAGGACTGGAAGAGAAGGAAACGTCAGTGGTGTTACTTAATTATTCTAACAGCGCTGATTGAATAAAAAAGCAAATTTCACCTGAAAATTTCACGTTCAGAAAAGTTTTTCGTTTTTATGCCTAGTACCATACTCTTCGCGAAACGAATTCAACGGACAAACCCCATACAAAAGAGCTTTACTGACGAATTGAAAACCTCTTTTTGTATGGGATTTGACCGTTGAATTCGTTTCGCGAAGAGTATAGTACTCGGCATTACCTAGAAGACAGATTGAATGAATGATGGAACGATGGAAAAAATGTTAGTGTCATTTAACTTTTAAGTCTAGATTATGACATTGTTATCATATATGCTCGATTTTACAAAAGTTCTGATAAGTATCTA